>OX419343.1:5863132-5970632 GCA_948470475.1 Galaxea fascicularis | reverse complement strand
CAAGGACGAAGAGTTTCCTCCTCCTATCAACTCACCCGGTCTAAGGCGTTGGCGTCTGCACCATGTTCTAACAACAGCCTGGCAACAGATTCCTGCCCATACCAACAGGCAAGGTGAAGAGGTGTTAAGAAAAACTAAGGAAATAAAGAAAGTGGCAAGATATCATATCCTCTTAAAGTACCTTTCATTTTAGACAAGAAAGTAATTACTTCGAGAGCGCCTAGCTTAGTCGACGTTTGAGGAGCAGGGTTGGCACAGTGGTGAGAGCGCTCGCCTTCCATCAATGTGTCCCGGGTTCGATTCCCGCACTCGGCGTCATAAGTGGGCTGAGGTTGTTGGTTCTCTACTCTGCTCTGAGAGGTTTTTCTCCGGGTACTCCGGTTTTCCCCTCTCCTCAAAAACCAACATTTAATTTGATTTAGAGTTAATTTGATTTACAGTCTCCCCGAGTAGTAGAGCACTAGTGTTCGGCTAGAATGATTTGAGACTTAAATTAAGTTTTTATTATTATATCCTATGGGAGCCCACACATGGTCATCGCGGGAGAGGAAGACCGAAAACTACCTATATCGACACTCTTAAGAGGGATACTGGGGCATTTGAAGCAAGTGAGATTGCTGCACTGATGGCTGATAAGAGGCTGTGGAAAGATCTAGTGGTTGCCCGCCTTCGGGCGACCAAGCCAGTGAGTGTGACTGAGTGATTATTATTATAAAGAGAGGCTTACAAGACTCGGTACTGTTGCACAATAAGAGAATAGAAACGTTTGGTCCTCAACCTCAACAGACAAAGAAATCAGATTACAAGTTGCAATTAGATCGCCAACCGAGTAAAGCAAACCTGGTCTCTTTTGTCAACATCTGCACCGCTTTCCACAAGAATTTTGACAGCCTCGTACTGTCCATTGATGGAGGCTCTGTGCAGAGCACTTCTGGACGCCTGTTCAATCAGCAAACAAAAAACAAAATTAAAATCCAGAGAATAAATTCACTGATCCGCGCTCCCCTTGCCTCCAAGAAATCTCCTTAAAACCCTCAACAACTTACAAACCTTTAAGTGATAGGGCCATTCTCATAATTTAAGTTCAAGAACAGCACTGTAAATAAGTTTTCATCAAATGAACTTACTTTGGCCTTTTCACCTCTACTCATCCAGCGCGTATTGGTTCCCTGGTCATGAAAAGACAATTAAAACATCAACATTAACACTTGGAACTCTATTTGTGTTTTTATCCCGGCTAAAAGACAACAATGAAGTCACAGGAATTTAAACCTTCCCTTACGTTTCCCGACCTGGAAAAGAAATCTGCCTTTATCAGACTTTTCACAGACTTTTGCAAACCTAGAGAACAATATCAACACTTAGCACCAATTTTGGTGATTTCCACAGTAGATCTGATAGAATCGAGGCTGAGGCTGGACATATGACACACAACATTTGCAATACGTTTCGTTTTGACCGATATCAGTTACGTACAACATCTTCACTTTAGAACCAAACTAGGATGACAGGAACTACTGAAAGAGGCGGAACTTGAATCGACAGTTGCATCTTCTTGTTGAGGTTTTCTTTAAATTTCTTAGTTGTATTCCACTTTGTACTGTACTGTCTGGTCTTAGTAGTTCACAACGTATCTGTTCTTTTAATTAATGTAACTAAAATAATGGCAACAAATGTATAAAATGCAATTACAGTAGTTAATACAGGAACAAAAATAGAGATGTAATGGAACGGACTGAAAAGGGCAATAAGAACCATAAGTGCTGGTGCATCCCAACAACAAAACACATCAACAACATAAACTTGAAATAACAAACGTTTTAAGTAGCTCTTGGTTGAAATGTTGGGTTTCAAAAACACTATTTATTCACGCACTCCAAATGAAATTTCGATTCTATTGTTTCTTTGGATTTAAAAGTGATGTCATTTTATGATAAGTGACACACCCCCATTAAATCGTACAGAATACTGACAATGACTCTTCAGCTTTACAAAAGTCGTGTCTGCGTCAAGTTTAAACCACTTTTAAATTAAAAGAGCGAAAGTCGCTAAGGCTTAAGCAAAATTGGAAATGGTCAGATAAAACCTTCCATCATACTTTGTGTGTAATTAGTCCTTGGGATGAAACTACTCACAGTGGCATTTGTTTGATTTCCAACAAAAACCAGAGCTGAGTATCAGGGGTGGGACGGAGTTTGGGCCTGAACAAAGCATTTTTAGGGATATTTTGCACCTTGAGAAAATTGGAGTTTTGTCAGTGACATATTTCAAAGAGCAGACAAACAGTATTAAAAAACTGAAAATAAGACATTTTAACCACACTTTATTTATCTTGGTGTTCAGGTTTTGATCAAATTCTAGATTGCGCGTAAATATTTCACCTTCCTTGAATGGTTCGATGTTAAAAATTCCGCGCGCACTCAGTGATCTTTTGCAGACCAAGCTGTTTGCAATGTACACCTCAGAGAAAAATATAATTTTTCGTACTTTTTGTTCGCAACTAAATTTCTTTTAAACCATATTATTGCCGCAATTTCAAGCAAGACCGAATGTTTTCTATAAATAATCATTTATTTAGATTTGACACTCGGATATCGAGCAGATTTACAATTATTGTCTTTCAAAAATCACATCTCCTGGCAAGCAAGTTAATTTATGCAAATTACTGTCCCCGGCTAACTCGGCGAGGAAATCGAAAACTAAGCTGTCCAGTAACTGATGTAAACTACTTTGAAGTGGTCTATAATAGGTAAATTAAATTATTCATACCACTGACAAAGCTATCAGCTCAAAAAACATTTCAGAGCCAACGGCAAATCACACAGAGGTCCGTGGTTCCTCAACGTCTTATCGATGTGAAGAGAATGCATGTCGCCGCATTCCAACCACAGTTCTCTATTCGATGACACCTCTAATGCTTCCTTTTACAATAACGCCCTATTCAACTTACTGCAGCTGCTGATGGTTCGACAAACAGCTCCAAACATTATCATTTTTTTGTCAGATTTAGCTGGCGAAAATCTTAGATCTGGGTGTTTCAAGAAGTCACTTCGAACCGCCTGCTTTGTCAAGATGTGGAAAATGCTGTTTGAAGTATTCTTAGGGCCCGATTACATGGCGAATTTCAGCCCGGTCAACCGGGCTGAAATTTTGTTGCAATTACATGATGAACTTCAGCCCGGGCTGAAATATTAGTCTCGGCACCAAATATGAAATTTGGCGCGAAGAGTCTCGGGAAAATCAGGCAGCCATGTTATTTCCTGCTTTTCAGCCCGGGCTGAAATTTCTTTTCGATTACATGAGATTTTTTCAGCCCGGGGCGCAGTTCAGCCCGGGCTGAAAATCCTAGCCCGGTTTGGTCAAACCGGGCTAGGATTTTCAGCCCGGGCTGAATTTCGCCCCGGGCTGAAAAAATCTCCATGTAATCGACGATTTGATTTTCAGAGGATTTGTTTCAGAAGCCGGGATGAAATTTCAGCCCGGTTAACCGGGCTGAAATTCGCCATGTAATCGGGCCCTTAAAGTCTGAGGTCGCAAACTTTGAAATGCCTAGCTATATAATTGCTGGCAAGTTGATTGTCATTATTATCAAGTCATAAAATTTCGTACTGCAAGGGCATGGATGGTCAAGTAGCCTAGTGTTTATGTTTGTGTAATGACCGATGCAAAATATCTCTGAAAATGCTTGAGGCCCAAACGTCCCCTCCTGATACTCAGCTCTGGTTTTTGTTGGAAATCAAAGAAATGCCATTGTGAGTAGTTTCATCTCAAGGACTAACTACACACAAAGTATGAAGTAAGGTTTTGTTTCACCATTTCCAATTTTGCTCAAGCCTTAGCAAACTTCGCTGGCTTACATGTACATGTAGGTTCTCAACTGACTCTTCTGTATAACGAAACAAATAAATATAGTTCTCTTACTCGCTGATCATCTGAACTAGTCCCAGTTCCTCTTGCGTACTGTCCCTGATCTGGTTTAGTCTCTTCAGATGCTAAATAAGTGCTGTGTGCAGCTCCTGGACACATGAATGAAACACAAATGATGATTCGCTGTTAATGATGTTAACGGTTGTTCTGGCATTTGCACTGCGAGAAGAGGAATACATGCGTACAGTACCGCTCAAATGTAAGTTACCACCTCTCGTCTCGTTTCTCGCGAGACGAATCTCGTTTCTCGCGAGACGAGTCCCGTTTCTCGCGAGACGGTGGTAACTTACATTTGAGCGGTACTGTAGGTCAGCTGTTTCAATACAAGCATACAAGCTTCAGTTTGCCGCAGAACGCTGAAAACTTTTATGCAAGGAAAAACACGAAACCTGAAAGAAGACGAACATAGGACATCGACCGTAAAGTCGGAAAAAAAACTTGCACATGAAACAAAATTTACTCTCCGTTAATTGACATGTGACTGACAGTGAGCCATTAATCTCACATCATGTTGTCGAGTGTCTAACCTACAAAGTGTAACGGAAGTTAACGCATGTTTTGTCATTTTGCATCGTGTTTTGTTTACGATGAAAGCTGCATTTAATAGACGTTGTATGGGTTATTGACCAAGCGAGAGGTCAAGATGGCTGGATATTGGCCAAGTTCTTTTTTTGCGTGTTAATGGACCGAGACGAAGTCGAGGTCCATAAACTCGCAAAAAAAGAACGAGGCCAATATCCAGCCATCTTGACCGAACAAGCTTGGTCAATAAAGGATTTATTATATGGGATAAGAGCCGGCTTCAGAGAAATTTTTCTTGCGGCACAAAGCGCGTAATCCCGAGCGGGCAAGATCGCTCCATCTTGCCCGCTCGGGTAGCCAATCACAGCACGGGATTTGGTTCATCTTGCCCGCTCACGGAGCTACCATATAATAATAAGATATATTGTACAATTCATTAATTATTCATGAGGGTGCAAACCAATCCCAGCACAGTATTCAGATCACACGTACACAACTGTAAACCCCAATACAAATCAACAGTAGAATTAACTTTTGATACAGATCTCTACTGATTAAAATGAATAACAAAATGGACTTATTTTCATCATAGAATTTAATTTTACAGGTTAAAATAGAACATACAAAAAAAAAATGCGATGAAATATTGCAGTCAATTTAATGTATTCATTTCACAAGCAGGATAAAATACTCGCGTCCGATCTGTGTATGGACGTTTACAATGGCTCGCCTATCGGCTCGCCATTGTAAACTCCCATACAGATCTCCCGCTCATATTTTATCTACTACTAAATTTATTTGACCTGAAATAAGGACATCGCAAGATGTGAACAGAATCAAGAAAAGCAAACTAGCTGTACTGTAAGGTCAATGATATGCCAAACCGTGTAAATATTTTGTCATCAGAAACTCGTCTGTGGTGCTTGAAATTGTTGAGCTGTAATTTTTGAAACCAAATCCATCTCAGCTTGACGGGTGAAGCTGAAATAGATTACCATCCTATGAAAATGATTCCTGTTTAACCAAACATAATTCACCTGTTATTTCCATAAGCACCTTCTTGCACATCAAGTAGTTTTCCTTTCCTATGGTCGTCGTTAATCTCACCGTTTCCAGGTTGAGTTTCCGCTTAATTTCATCTGTCACCAGGAGCCTCTCAGCAACTTTGCTGAGGTGACCAGAAACATGGTAATTCCACAGCTTTTCAAGACTTTCTAAGGTAGGGCAGAGCATCACAATTTCCAACGAACTCTTGGCGACATAAACCAGGTGCATTTTGAGGGTTTCTGTTAGATATTCGAAAAACTCGACTCCCTTTTCGAGTACATCTCCTGAAAGCTTTCTGCGTTTCACATACAGTTGCCCGCTATGTGACAAAAGTTCATACATATCTTTCTCGGCTTCTTCATCCAGATCTTGAGCGCTGATTACAACCCTTATTAGACGGTCTGAAAAGCAAGATAATAATGTATTCAGGGACAAATTCCACTGAACAATATCTTTCATTCGTTTAACGATTTTGCAAGCTATTTGCATTTGCTACATTGTCAAAACTAAAAATGAAAACAAATCGGTAGTTACGCGTCTTACAACTGCCAGTCCTGTTGATCATGGATTCCAGACCTAACTGGAACCTCGAGCCGTCAGTTTTGAATATCGAAGAAACCAGAGTGCACATTTGGAGAATACTCGTCCCCCAAAACAGTTTTCTCTAACTACGTCACAACGAGTTCAATTTCCTCAGATTTTTTCAAGAATCACAATCTCTTAGTTTTCTTAGCAGCAATCACGATCTCCTCAAAAGTCAACTAAATAATTTACTGTTCTTCGTTTTCATTGCTCTCTTCCTGTTTGTAAACTGACACACATCCGTTTTGGTTTACAGCATGATTGGTTCATTTAAACTAATAGCTAATTTTCCGGACATGCCTACGCATACCGCTAATGGAACGATAACCTGCAAGAAATGACAGCGGTTTATAATGTCACTGCTTTCGCGACTTTTACATTGTTACGAATAATCCAAAACTACCGACTCCGAGAACAAAAACGACTATTAATATAATGACTGATAAGTTTCAAACCTAAATCAAACGTGTATCCTGAGGTCTTTCGCTTTCTTTCTTTTTGGAGAGACTGTTCACCTGACGGCTCGCGTTCTACATTAGCCCCAGACCCTTTCCTTTCTTGATCAGAAGAAGGCTGTTGCCCTGAAAGAACTCTGTCTGGTGCTGCTACAGCTGACTGTCCTTGAACAGGGGGATCTGCTGTTGGTGTTTTCATGCTGCCAGTAGAAGAGCCTGTATAAAACGACGGACTACTCATTTGGTGTGTCAGTATTATCATTCTCTTAGTAACATCAGGGTATGGTAAGACTGATACAGTGTACAGCTGTACTTGTTGATGCAACCTTCAGGAACTGATAACAAAATTTAATGTTGTGAGAACAGTAATGATGTTCCCTTGGATTACACACTTGGTCATTCAATATTGCAAGGCACCTTTTCACGCAAGGAAAACGAAATACATGCAGATGGTAACCATTTACACAGTAACACGGGCTCACAATTTACTTGTACTTGATTTAAGAACGGAAAGAGTATAGGCAGTGAGAGTCAGCACAGTCTGCTAAAATTAATAAACATTGTTGGTAATACATGTATATAATACATACATGTAACACCCACAGCCCTACATACAACACAGTACCACACTTCTTTAATCCCAACAGCAATATCAATCAAAAGTGAAAAGACATGTAAATCTAAACCTGAAGAAAGTATTAACAATTATTAGATACAGGCTCGCGAGTTACAAACTAGTGGAGTGCTTGTGACCATGGGAATAAACATTAGGATCAATGCTGTATAGAGTGTATATGTGCAGCCTGTTCGTCCAACATTAGCTGTTAGGTTTAAGAATTATATAAGTGAAGATGAGAAACACAACCAAAATGATACTATACCATGAACCATTGTCCACAGCTTCTCCACAAAATTTTCGAATTGTTCCTTCCAACTGTAGTGCTTGTAATAAGATGCTCTAAGTACTTTGATCTCTTCAAGCCGCACTTTGTGTCTGACACGGACACCTTCAATTGCTTTTGCCCACTTTGCAGGTTCATCTGATTCCAAAATGCAGGACTTTCCCAAGGGAATATTCTCCAATGCTCTTGCAAATCCCGACTTACTGTTCACAAGGATTGGTAAGCCAGCTGACAGGGCTTCTAGCGCAACCAGACCAAATCCCTCTGATCTGGATGGCATGATGACAAGATTCACTTCACACAACAGATCCCTCATCTTTTCCCGGCTTTGTACAAACTTTCTCACAGTCAGCTGATCCTCACCAATTCCACACTGAAGAAGCCTTTGTCTCACCTCTTCCTGCTTTCCCTCAGGTGAACCCACAAAGAGAAGATGGTAAGGTTTTCTTTGAAGCCGGTAATTAGTGAATGCTTTTGCGGCAATGTTGTAACCCTTAAGTTCAAAGTCCTCCTCATCACCACGACCACATAGTAATACTTTAAATTCAGCATTCTCATTGGGAGATTGTTCTAAACCCCCAAACTCTCTGTCAAAAAGTCCTGGAGTTAAAGGAAACATATCCCTCTTACATCCCTGCAAATAGGTAGAGTAACTCTCTTCCAGTCTGGGACCAACAGGCACAACAAGGTCAGCAAGTTTACAGAGAGCAACTTCAGCCTCATGTTTCTCTTCACCTTTTGAGATGGGATCAGGGTAGCCTTTGTACTTGCTCAGGTCTTCTGGAGCAGTATGGACCACTTGGATCCACTTACAGTTCTTATGTTGGTCTGAATCTTTTATGAAAGGTACCTGCCTGCCAAGTTTCACACCATGGCCAATAACAACATCCATTTTGTGACCTCTAGGTGGGGCACTTAACCAATCCAAGGGCATCCAGCCGGGGCATTTTTTTGCACTAACAACTGTTATCCCAAAACTCTGTGCTTCATTTTTGTCTTCATCTGTACAATGACCATCAGGGACCAGAAAGGAGACATCTAGTTTAGGATGTTGAGACAAGTGAATTGCAAGTTCTCTGTTTAATGTTGGCAAACCACCTGCCAATGAAGTCCATCCGCCAGCAAGCAGAGTAACTTTCAATGACTTATTGGAGGAATCAGACTGAATGTTGTGTTCAGACACTTCTTCTGGCATGATCGAAATGCAGACGTAGTAGAAATCTGCAAAAAAACAATAGGAGCTAAAATGAGTCAACTCTGGCAACAATTTACTGGTCAAGCAAGAAATATTCATTGACAAATTCTTTGAGGGATTGAAATATTGAATAATATATACACTGCAGTAAATAAACTAAAACGTTTGCAGATGCTAAAAGTCACTGGACCCCATGCCAATTACGTTAAGATTTCTTGGTAATAATTAATGCGCAGGCACATGCTCATAGAAGTGCATTTGCCCTAAACTGAGCATTGATACATGTATGTTTCCTTAATAGGTTGTAGAGTTTGCTCTAAGTGGTAAATTACATTACTTATATAACTTGGAATTGTTTTTTCTTCTCAATCCTTGATTCAGGTTTGTTCAACCTCAGTGCTCATATTAAAATGGAAGATACCAATCATACACATGTACATCATGTAAAACATTTATTTGGTCCTACATTAACTTCTGATCCACAGCCCTTGCAATGTACGTAATTATGAATTTGATTTGCCTTTATTTCACATTTTTCTTTAAAGCAATTAAACCAATAGATCTTTACAGTTTTAAGAACGTCTATCACCAGAAATGAGGCAAGAAGTGTTTTTCCAGGAACCTGGTTGTTTTGGAGTTGGAATATAAACTTTTGGAACAACACAAGCTATACTTGTATGCATTGCTTGATGGTAAATTCATGCATATAAATTCATGCACCTGAAATTAAAATAGCTGCATCACTTTTAAAAATCTTGAAAAAGGAAGAATGCTAATAAACTGTCATTGATTCTACTAAAATTTATTCTCACAAGAAAGCAAACTTGATCAGTAAGAAAGTGTTGTGTACAGCCCCAGATGTACCTTACAGCTTCAGTATAATAATAAATAATTTTTTATTAAATAATATAGTGAAGGAACTTTTACTCACCAGTGATACATGAACTTGTAGAAATGTCTCTGCAACCACTGCACAGCCAGACACTCTAAAAACATAATAATCCGTAGTCTGTTAATTACAGTCACTTTTATATGTTTGTTTTGTTGGTTATACACTTAACAACGGCCAAATTATGGGAGAAAAAGTTTCTACAAACTGTACTGTGGTAACGCAGTACCACATAAAATCAAATAAAGAACAACGAACTAGACAGTACAAACTGTTGAAATAGGGATAAACCTCAATTATGCCCTGAATGAAGGCAATCTGAACAAAACTGCACTGGAGCAAAGAACAAAGCACTCGTAGCATTTTTCTCCGTTTCCTAAAAACTCTGAATTTTCAAAACCTCAAATCTGCTTTAGCCCAGCATAAATGAAGATGCTGGCACTTTAAAATGCAGGGTTTTCAATAAGAATCAGAGTAGGTGGAGAAAATACAATTTTGTTCCATGCTATTCATAACCGTTGAGGTAAGTTGTTAATCAAAGTAGGCGGTGAAATCATGTGAAGTAGACGGCGAGTTTCGCCGGCCGCCGGCCCTTATTGAAAACACTGAAAATGTGGTGGTAAAATACAAAGGGTCTTTTTCTTTTTTGCTGCATTTTTGTTTTGAACTCATTTGTGGTTTCCTAGAACAACTATCAAATAGTAATAGACCTCCCCACAGTTTTTTTCCAGCTTTTGATATTGCTGGATAGAGCAATTTAAAATTAGTAAAATAGCCAAGTTCAATGCACCTGTGGTTTCCCCCAGGGGGGAAAGGGAGGGGTGGGGGGATCGGGCATACCCACAGGGTTTGGCATAAAAATGCCTCCCTTGGATTGGGATTTTGACAAGTTCTGTGTTGCCTCAGGGACAGGAAGATTGTCAACATTTGGTTGGTGAGGACAGTAGAAGCACCATACACAATGTACAATCTACCATCAAACCTGACACCTTTGATGGGTGGGTGTTCACAGAATCTTGAAAGGGTGAGTGATAAGTTATTTACCATGTTTTCCCAATCTTTTATGCTTAAGAACATTTCTTCTTTGCACTATTAGCCAATAGATCGTTTTTTCACCTCCTGGCGTTTTGTTAAGTAGTTTGGATGTGATTTGAACCATGTAAAATTTGCTAAATTTGATTGGTGAGAACCCAAGCCTAAGCTTATGATATCAGTGCAAATTATCTGATTTTCTGTCTTACTTCCCTATGTTTAGTTCTCTGTTGTTTAAACTCAACAATATGAGAGTTGTTACTTTCTAACCAACTGCAAAAGGAAAAAACTGGTATTTGCCATGCCTGTGGTCAAGAGGAACCAATAGTTGCCACTACCCCTTACATCTCATGGGGTGAGTGTGAGCATTGTCTTGACTGGTACCATACCCAATGCATCAACTCACCCACAACTGAATTCTGGCTGTGCCCCCTCATAAAAGATGCCATTTGAAAGTGAACGATTTTACACACCTTCAATCGTTGTACAAGTTGCCACTAATATTAAAGTCTCTTATTTTTGACGATTTTAATATGGTTTCTTTAATTAAGTTGTTTCAATCTTTCAAAGAATTTCCCTAGGGTGGGGGATTTGAATGGACGTTTTTGCCCTTGGCTGAAAAAATTGACCAAAATTTAAAGAAAGAATGTCAAACCCCATGGGTATGCCATAATCCCCCCCCTCCCCCCTCACCACCTGGGGGAAACCATTGACAGGTGTATAATAGGATCATGCAGTTGTGTCTTTTAAGGCCCTGGCAAATAAGGACACATTGCTGCGGACACATTGTTGCCAACACAAATGTTTCCCTGTTTGCCCGCGCGTGCGACATTTGTTGCAGACACAAAAAATGTTTCTGATTTTGTTCAGAAACGTTGTGTGTCCGCAACAAATGTTTCCAAGTTTGCACAGCATGGAAACAAACATGAGGAACAATGTGTCCACAACAATGTGTCCTTCAGACATGATTTGTCATGCTACTCTGGTTTGAAAATTGATGAATGTAACTTAAAAGGTTTGGGTCGTGAATTGTAACTTTTTAGTTACATTCATCAATTTTCAAACCAGAGTAGCATCAAACCATGTCTGATTGTCCACCTGGTTGCAGTGTGAACTTGAACATACCTAATGTGTCCTTGTTTGCCAGGGACTTTAAACTCGCAAAGTTGGGATATTTTAGGGACATTTTTGTGCTGGGGGCACAGACTTGCACAGACTTGCACCCCAAGTTTGCACCACAGCATGCAAGCCGTGTGTTTGGCAAACTGAGAACTTTTGATTGCTTTTAGTCTGCATTATGCAATCTGCAATCTGCAGTCTGCAGTCTTTTAGAAATTATGTACCTGACTTGGAGTTAAATGCACTCTCTTGAACTAACTGTACATTGACCAGTCATAACAGCTCAGACAGCTTATTTCATGATTGACTTCTCAGTTGATCACTTAAATCGTGCAATAGACTTTCACATAAAATTTCAAGTAATCTTCACGCAAACCGAAGTATTGAAGGAAAAGTGACCAAAGTCAGCAAAAGAAGTATAACTGAGTATAAAGAACTTACTGTGTCACGGCCTCAGCTCGATGACTTGAAAGTGTTTTAAATCTGCAGCAATCTCACTTCCTGGTGAACGAAAGAGGCGTGAAAGTGCTCAATTTCTTTACAAATCTCGTCGCGTCGAAAAGACAATCTTCAAACCGGAAGTACAGAAATCGACAGAAAGCCGCCACCGGCGCCAGTGGATGTGATGAAAGTTGCAAGTCTACATTGGCAAAAGAAATCAATCTAACTCACCAAAATCCAAAAGATAAAAAATCTTCTTGTTGGACTGCTTCAGCAGTAGTTACAAGTTCACAGATGCTCTGATAACACGGTTGATCGATCAGCGAATCTCTGACCACCCTGGAGTTCGGTCTACGCTACACCATAAACAACTTACAACGCGCTTTAGATAATTTTGGAAAACGATTTACTCTGGAACAGCTTTCCCCTTCTTCCCTTGCACTTGTTACGTGCAATTTTCTGCTCGAGATAGTATTTCCTCCAAGTCGAGGTAGAACGACACAGCCCATTTGGACGCCATATTGAGGTATTTTTGCAAAAATGTTCTGGATTACAAGCGAGGGATCTGGATACGAATGAGAAAATGGTGGTTCAGAAGGGGGTCCCGTCGGAACGTCAGCCGATGACGAAATCCGATCTCACCCCATGTCTGTTTTGCATTTACGACCGCAATTTGCTTTTTGGCAACCAGATTGTTTAACCACTAGCTAAAATGTCTTAAAATCTATATTTCCTCTATATCGTCTCCTTTTTTCGCCAAAGAAAGATATAATTTGAAAGAAGCTTCCAAACCTTCTTTTGATGGATGGCAGTTACAACTCCAATGTCGTGACATCACGGCGCCATATCCCAAAAGGAGGTTCTCAAATCACCGGAAATAGATAGAAGGAAAAGAGCTTCCATCAAATCTGCATTCCGGGTACTCGACGTCGCCTTCGTCAAATGTGAAGTACTCTTAGCCATCTTGACGCGATCCTCGATGCCCAGAAGCCTGCTTTCTTGGTCTCGGGGTAACTCGATGTTGAAGGAATATTTGAACACCGCGAATCTCCGGTCAAACGTCTCTTCTTCGGGGCAGCTGAAACATTTCCCTCGGCCATGGAACGAAAAATGAGCAAGCATAATGTAATTCAAGCGTTGGGAGCGTTGTTGAGCAGCGACTGCGAAAAATGATGGCGAATCCCAACAAGATTTGTGGTAGTCATTGCCCAACAACGTCACCATTGGGGAAGCCATTGAAGGGATTTGCGCGTTTGGCCAATGTTGTCAGTAATTTTACACGTAGCGCATACATTTTACTATTAGTTCGCTAACTGTATTCCCGGTAACTAGAAGGCTCAGAAAATCGAGGATAGCCGAGCATAGAACGGGGCTTGGAGCACACGTCACACACCGAGGTGGAAAGGCGCGAATTTTGAAAACCCACCTCATCGCGACGGGCGCTTCGACAAAACACAAAAATGTCCAAGACTAAATACCGGGTGTGGACAAAACCTGGGCCTAGGCCCATAGGCTAGTCCATGGGCTATCCTACGGGCTACCATAAAAAAGAAATAAAATAGAATAAAATAATAATAATAATAATAATAATAATAATTATTATTATTATTATTATTATTATTATTATTATTACTATTATTAATCTATCATAGATTTTTTTTTTTTGGGGGGGGGAGGAGAAAAAGCCACATCAGGATTACAATCCAAATGAATATACTTGTAGAAGCGAACCGTGAATTAGTGAACTGAACACCGTATGGAAAACGATCACATGACCTTTCTTTGTCGATCTATTCCTTAGGGAGAGTGTATCCTGGCTCCAGAGGCCCGTTGAGAAAATAAATGTACCTGAAAACCAAAACAGAAGGCCTCTTTTAGGATACCCTGAGTCGTGAAAGAAAAATAAAAGCCTCTGGTAAACCCCAATTCTTTCGGGGGTGAAGTGGTTCAAATTGATGACTATCCCAGTTCGTGAGATTGAAGTATATTTTTTTTTGTGTGTAAGGTTCATAGCTTGGGAGGTGGGCGGCGGGGGGGGCACTGTTGACCTTTGCTTGATGGGGGATGAGGGAGAGAGAGAGAGGGAGGGAGAGCGGAGGGAAAGTGTGCTTCCGCTCTCTTTAGGGTCGTTATTTTATTAGCCTTACCCTGCTAGCAGAGGTTTCTTTCTGGCTATTCTTTTAGCATGTACGAATCGTTCGCGTTTTGCGTGGTCGGCTTGTTTACTTCCCCGAGAGCCGACCACGCAAAATACAAGAGACGCGAACGATTCGTACATGCTAAAAGAATAGCCAGAAAGAAACCTCTGCTAGCAGGGTAATTAGCCTAGGTCAGCTCGAAATAATTTGGCGTGATCAGAGCACAACTTGCGTACCGGAAGAGCATTAAGAATTACAACACTGCACTGGCAGCTTGTGGGCAAAAAGTCAAATTCGAAGTATTGCATTACAACCTTTGTCTGGAATATATTTACCGTATGCCATGATACAGCAATGAACATTAGGAAAATTCTGTAAAGCTATCAACAGACAAAATATTGTACGGCCAAGCTGTTTGTGAACATCAAAAGCCGCAAGTCTCGAAACCTTCGAAGGATCTTCAGGAATCATTACGGGTAAGGCTGAGCTCATCGCAAGGTTTATAAATTAATACTTTAAACCACCACTCGTGTTAGAAACTCACAGTTTGCGTTGTTATTGTGGTGACAGTCGATGGGCGAAGAAGGCTGCATGTGAACTTTTAGAGGCTTGCGTATTATTTTTCTAATTCGTTTATAAACCTTGAACCTATACCAGGAAAAAATATCGTTGTATCTGAGGTTCTTCGTTTTCATTGACCGAGGTTTTAAAGCGGCATAAGCAAGATGTTCAAAAGTTATATTGAGGGAAGCGTGATATATACTGAAATCTTTTCAGTTCATAGAGAAGGTAGATGCCCAGTTTAATTCTCCAAGGTTTGGTTCTAACGTCGAACGATCGAATACTAATTAGGAAAATCTTTTGTTCTAACTAATTTGTGTTAGATTCGGCACATGAAAAGTTCGACGTATAAACCGCGCCTGACGTGCAATGGCTCAATTTGACATTATCCACCATATTTATGATTATCATTATGAAAGCTTAGGTCGATCGTTGCCTCAGTGGTCATTTCTTAAGCCCCGTAATTCGTCTCCGACAGGAACGTAATTTATCAACTGTTCTTCATTACGCCAGTATTTTGGTGGTAGTCCATCTTATTTTCATGTTTCTTGCTTTATGTGGGGCATCCTCCTTTGTCTCGAAACAGGCTGCGAGTGAGTGCATAGATCATTAGACGCCTCGCGCGTGCGAGGAGAGGTTTTAGTAGATTAGATGAACGTTCTAAATGGTCTAAATATATCATTATACGTATTTTATTCCTAAATCAGTGAAAGTATTCGTGGCACAAAAAACTTTGATTTTTTTTTTTGGTGGATACCCCAGAGTAATATTCTTTGAAGACCTTTAAAGGAAATTCGGGTCTTCCAATGATATTTCCCTTGAGGTTAGAGGGAAACTCGGATATCAGTTACACTTAAATCTTTACTCAAGGTCACGTAGTCCAGCGTCTTCAAACGACTTTAGCCGTAACATTTTGTAAACGAAAAAATGTTGAGCTTGTAAGACCCAACATTGGACGTTGTGTTAGCCGACGATTATTGTGTCGATTGCAAAACAATGTTTACAATTTTCAATAGATATGGCTGAGAAAAATCAGTCGGGGATTTCACAAAAAAGTAAAAATTCAATGTGATAAGTATAATTCAAACTCGATGTTTTTGAATGAAAACAATAGTAAAGCTTTCATCTCTTATGTCACTGAGAACACTTCCAACTGTCACTTCTGAACTCAAGCAGAAAATTATCTTAAATTATTGTTTTTAAGTCTCTAATAAACTAACTTGAACTTGAATTTCAAAACTTAATTTTTACACCTCTTTAAAACAGACACAAAAAAACTGAATTCTTAAACAGTATCAAACTGAATCCCCTCCACAGATCTGCTATCAATAAATTTTGACAAGGAAATCATTGACTTCACATTGAAAAAGAGAGGTACACTACACTTAAGAATCTGCACTCTGTGCCAGTCCAATGAAACTGAAAACAAATTTCACGTCATATTCTTTTGCTCACTTTATAATACGTTTCCCTCCAAATTTTATGATGTAATCATTGTAAAATATGACCTCTTTAAAGACTTAGATGTCAATTCAAAAATTGTGTTCCGGTTAATATTCACCCCTTTATTTGTCGATCAGTTGCTGCCTTTATTTATGACGTCACGAATTACAGACACACAATGCTATTTTAGAATTAGACGCTTTATAAGTATTTTTCACTTGTAATAGGTAATACCATGTAGATATATGGAAATACCGAAATAAATTGTTGTTGCTGTAACCTCTCTCACCCTCAGCATACTTTTTTTCTGGAATAATTAAAGTTATATCAAAACTTCCTAAAAGAAAACAGATCCATGAAAACGTCTCAACACAGATGGACGCTTCGGGAAACGCGCTCTTGTGTACTCTTCATGCATATGGTGTTGTTTCCAGTTCTTCCCGCTCATTGCGCTCGTGTCTCGGTCTAGATGTAAGTGAAACCAGGATTTTACCCAGGGAGTTTACACCAAAATCTCCGCCTCCGCCTAATATGCAGCACTGAGACAGCAATAAGTCGTTCATTGCGAATGCGCGCATTCACGATTTGAAAATGGTCCCTATTTCTATTCACCTGGTCTTTGTTTCTTTCAGGACGTCCAACACGATGATGACAATAGTTGTTCTTCTTGCCTTTCTCATGAGTGCTGTTGCTAAGACTCCAGGTAATTCTCTTCCTTTTTGTGTTAATTCCTAAAACGCCCCTTAGTCGCGTGCCGCGCTGCGCGCACTTACAAAAGCAGTTTTCTGTGCTTGCTTATGGCGCGTGAAGTTTGAACAGTCAAGTCCCAAACGTCGGCGAAATTTCGCGTACGATGCCGCAACCTCCCACAATTGTCTCGTTACGTTCAATCTGTTTCAAATTCTAGTTTTTATTTGTTTAGTTGGTGGATTCATTCGGTTATGATGGGTAAATTGTATTTGAATGCACGTAATCGGAGTCGAAGATATAAGGAAGAACCTTTGTTCTCCGCAGACACCTGCCCCAAGCCGCCGACAAGTCTTCTTTGCAACGTTGGTGTGAAGAACATCTGCACCAACGCTACAAACTGCGTAGCAGGAACCCTTTGCTGTAGCGATGGCTGCCGAAAACGCTGTAGAGACCCATCTGAGAACAACAGGGGGTTCGAGGAAGGTAAATTTAATCACATTTCCGTTACTTTAGTCATGGGTTGTTTGTTCTTCCAAACGCAGCGCTCACTCCTGTTAAGGGAGGCAAGCGTGATCATTCTAGGAGCCGGCTTTGGCTTAGAGATGGAAAATACGAGAAAATGGAAAACAAGAAAGCACGTCGTAGTTTAAAACTAACATTTGAACGAATAAATTCGTTAAAACAAGATTCTTGATTTGGTTATGCGGTTGTGTGATTTTTCTACAGCAATTCCTCGGGGAGGGACGTGTCCGCCCAATCTTAAGCCTCCATCAGGGGATTGTGCCTCTGACTCAGATGAGTGTATGTTTGACTGGGACTGCGAACAAGGAACAAAGAAATGCTGTAGTAACAACTGCTTCAAGGAGTGCGTGGAGCCTTCCCTGAGTGCTGCTCTAAGAGGTAATTCTGGAACAAACAGTATGGAAAGAACATGATCACAAACAAACGCGAAGATAATGTTACTTTTTTTTGACGAAATTGGCACATGCGGCGGTTTCCATGGGCAAAAGAGTAATTTATGCATAGGAAGCGAATCAGGCAAGACGTTTCTAAAGAATTCGTAAAACCCCACCCTATTGGTTTACTGCTTTACGAGCTGTATCATTCAGTTTTCGTCATTATTGGGACAAGCATCTCTAAATTTGCTGAGTCTAGAATTGTTGATTCAAGCCTCTGGGCCAGAAGAATAGAACTTGACAATTAGATTTAATATATAAAGAATCCATTTAAAATTTAAAAAGTTAGGAAGCTACTATATTATGGAACTCTGGAATTACTGGCATTCGAAAAACTTTCACAGAGGAAGCACGTAGAAGTTTTAAAGAACAAATTCCTCTGTGAAAATACTTCGAATATCATAGTATCAGTTAGGTTGTTGTCATATGAGTGGTAAGACTATTGTTCGCATTAAAGTTCCTATTCCTACAGCTTGCGTGGCTTTAGTTCTCTCTGTTCAATTCTTTTCTGTGCTCATATCAGGCAAGTGCCCCGCTCCGAAGGAGTTTGCAGAATGTCACATGGGCTATAGAAACCTTTGTTCAAATGACTCTGAGTGTAATCACATTGTTGGTGGAGTTTGCTGCTTTGATGGCTGCCGCAGACGTTGTGCTACAGTTGACAAATTTCAAGACGCACTTAAAAGTAAGAGTTTCTGGATAAAGGATTGCGAACGTTTTGCTAAACGCAGATCATTTGCAACGGGCATTATTTTTTTCTATGAACTTAGTCAATTTAGTCATTATCGTCATCATCAACTTCATCGCCGGCTTCCTTCTCCCTTTCGAAGATAGCCATGGCCATCATCCGACTCCGTGATCGTCACAGACTTCACCACTGCATACCAGTAATTGTCGCCTTCTGTCATTATCATCGCCGTCATCACCAGATACAATTAGCTCCTAAGACCTGATTATCACTGTATTCTCCTTGTCAGCTGCAAAACATTTTCATTTAGATTAGTTAAGAGAATTTGGCGATATAATCTAGATAACACCATCTGGCTGCTAAGGTTGTCTAAAGTTCTCAACACCTGCCTGCTTGACAATGTATTAATATTGTAGGGAGAAGTTACATAGTAATCACTTCTGGTAGCTACCACATACAACTCCAACGTCACTTTAGCAAAGATCTTTTAATTGCCTCCCATCGACAAATACAACCATCCTTTCCTGTGTTATTGTTTTGATATTTAGAAAGTATTTGTTTGCCGACTTGCCATTGCTACCCTCCAAACTAAAGACACTTTTTTTTTATAAAGCCGAAAGACTAGGTCGCTGTCCAGATCTTCCTGATCCCGAATTTTGTGCCGGCGATGTTAACGAATGCGAGTTTGATGCGGATTGTTATCCTGGACGGAAGTGCTGTCGCAACACGTGCTTCAAGCGATGCTTGGATCCACTGCACGAGACAGGGAACATGAACGGTAAAATTAAATCGGCTTCCTTTTGTTTCACTTCATAGTCTTGGTTGTAGCAGGGAAGTTGAATGGTGTATATGTGTTTTCCTTTCATTTCACTTCATTGTCTTCCACCTTCCCCACTGCCCGCCGAGTTTGAATTTAGTTAATTCTTCCCATCGTCATCTTCCATGGACGAGGACTTATTTCTGAAATATTGCCGAGTTGGAGAGGGAAGAAAACTTTGCATTGTGTCAACCACGTTGAAAAGCTTGTGCTTGTGTTTAACAGGAGCACATGAAGCCGAGAAAATTAAAGCAAACTACTTAAAATTTTGTTCCCTTTGCTCCCGGATTTTTAGACGAATATTCATTTAGGCTAAAGCAGATTGCTGTTTTCGGATCTGGCAGCTTCCTTTCCCTTTCCTTGTTTAGTGCCTGCTGCAAAGCCTAACAAGTTTTTATTTCTTAACCCCGATCTCTAGTCACCCAAGGAGCGGCAACTGGACAATGTCCAACGGTTTCGAGTTCTTCTAAAAGATGCCACATCGGACTTGCTCATGTCTGCAACAATGACAACGATTGCATCAATAGTTCCTGTTGTTTTGACGGCTGCAGAAGAAAATGTCTGGATCCTAGCGGTAAATCTGCGGGAGCACAAGGTAACGTGCAAATCAAGCACGTCAAGTCCAGTTCAAACTTTGCGTTTGCGTGGTGGTCAACTTGATAAAATTAAGTTGGGCAGAAATTTGACTAATAAATATAATAAAAAATATATAAAGATATGGTGAAATTGGCCCCTCTATTAAAGTGGTTCAAAATTGTATGTCTGTTTTCAAGCCCGGCCCCAAAAGAATTTAATCAAAAGTTACAATAATCTGACCTATACTTGCTCCATAGCTGGTCCTGTATTTCTTACAAACGTGCTTTACGACCAGATCAGACTACGATCAGTCCCTCTTTTGCTCTAAAATCGGTGGAACAAACGCGAAGGCGATATGCCGCTAAAGGATAGTTTCGTACTGGAGCCCGCGAAACTAGCTGCTCGCGGCTTCGCCGACCGCCGTTAGCATATCGAGTTCGTTCCGACTGTCGTTTATTCCACAGATTTTAGAGGAAAAGAGAGACTGCTAGCAGTCTAAGATGGACTTACCTCGACCTATTCGGTATCAAATTCTAACGCTGTAAATTTAAGTCATCACTGATTATCTTGGGAAATTTACCGGTCAGTGTGTAAAACGTATGGATTACCCCAAGTCTCAAATAAACTCTTGATATCAGCCTTAAAATCTGGTAAAATCTGTGGACAGCGGTTAAAAGAACACCTCAAAGTTAGTAATATAGCCAAATTTTAGAGTCGTATCTTGTATTGTTTGTTAACAATGAAGGCATGTACAATGCTGGGGGACTTTCCCTCCGCATACATCGTTAAACGATGCCGAATATGCAGAATCAGTGCTCTCCAACCTGGCCATTTAATCAAAACTTTATGCGTTTTATCCAGTAAGCTTTAGTAAGACGTTCTTTAAAAACTTTAGAGCATTATTTTGTCGGTAATAACGGAGAGACTTGTCATAATTTCGGTTTCGAATAGTTATTATCTTTGACTGTGCCTGTTGTTACCATTTTATAGGAGAACTAAAAAAGGGTACTTGTCCGTTTCTTCCGCCACCTCAAGTCTGCGCTTCAGACGTAGACGAGTGTTTCATAGACTGGGACTGTGTTGGGGACCGAAAGTGTTGTTCTAATGGCTGCTACAAGATTTGTGCACCTCCTTCAAAGGATAGATCAGCGGTGGGTCAGGTGCAAGCCGAGGCAGCAGGTATTGTAGCGTCCTTAGTACAGTTTCACATCTTCAACGTGAAACCACCTCCTTTTTATCTTCTCATGTTGCCTTCTGCTTACTGGAGCTGGTGTCGGTGGCTTATTAGAAAGCGCGCTGGATTTTCAATCAAACTATGGAACTACACCGCCTCAATGCAGGCTGGGTTACCATTACAGCGCGATTGCGCGCATGTTTAATAGAATGTTATCTCTCCTACTGATAAGTAGACATGCGCATGGAGGTGAAGCGGCGTGCTCGTGCGTCGGGATTCAGTCTGCCGAACTTTTAACCACAGTATCGACCGGGTGGATACTTTCAAACGATTTTTCACAATCAGTTTTATAGTTGATTACCTTATTATAGGAAATTAACAATGCACTTTGTTAATGCGATTTTACAAAATTCACGTTAATTTATCTTAATTAATGTGGATGTAAATTTAATACACGCTATTTTACAACATTGTTATGTAAAGGCACCTTTATTTCATTACAAAACCTTTTGAGTTCATGACTTAACTTCAAGCCATAAGGTATTTTTCTCCATGCATGAGACATATGTATGTTGAGATTTTGTAAGTGCAGCGAATTTGTGTTTATTGCAACAAACTGAGGTTTGTTATCGCTGTTTCGCCATGACATTGATCGAGCCGAAATCAGACTGGCTCTGTACTTCAAACATCGTAGACTTTATTTATTTTCACGAAGACGAGTTTGACTAGAAGAAATGATAAGCAAATAGAAAATAAATACAACAGTGATAAATGAAGGAAACTCGACAAAATCCAGAAAAACCATAGCATTCGCGACTTACAGAAATTCCACCAGAATGAACAGCTAGGAAACGAACAGATCCTGGATACACAACGCAATAGCAACTTGCTGACGGGTTTGTAGCTATTTCTAAAAGATAATCAAACCGTAGCTAACAGTTGCGTATAAATACGCGCGAAGAGCGAAAATGTAAATTACTTGACCCGTAGGGACATCATGATCGCACTAGGAATAAAAACAATAGAAAGCAACGCAAGAATGTTACAAGGTTTAGTTTCCGTCAACCAAACGAGTGAGCAGTTCTTGGTGATTTCACGGAGGCTTTGAAAGATCTTTTGAATTGATAGGGTCTAGTTAGGCTTCAAAACCAAACTTCCGGCTGTAAAAATAAATTGAAACATCGGTGGACTTGTCTTGGAAGGTTTTATTGACGGAAGCCAAAAATGCAGTTTGGCGTTCAGAAATGTAAGGTGCGAGTTCGCAGAATTACCAAAATCGCAGTAAATAAAGCAAGGTGCTTATCGAAAAATTCGCGTTAATTTAACGCATGTATACGTAACTTTTGAAAAATTCGCGTCAATTTAGTGTAACGTAAATCTTCTTCGCGTTGTCAACGTGCATTGTTGATTTCCTGTAATAAGGCAAACCATCATGGTCTTTAGTTGTCTGACTCGCAATCAGGTTTTAGGTCTTTTTTGATCAACAGCCACTACTTTGTTGAATGGATGGCTAATTTCGCGCCGTATTTACGCATTCTTTTTCAATGTAAATACTACACAAACTTAAACTGTTCAACCTTAACTATTGTGCGTGTATTCAATTACAGTGCAGTGTCCAGAGCCTGTCGCATCCAGCTGTACTTTTTCAATGAAGCATGCGTGCGATTATTCCAGCGAATGCTTCACAGGCAAGATTTGCTGTTTCGATGGTTGCAGACGACGGTGTGTTCCCCCCAAAGGCACGTCAGGTACGCATTAGTCTAAAAAGAACTAACTAAAAGGAATTGACAAAGCCACTTCTATTATCTCAGTGCATCTTCGGGTGCAACATAGATGGCTGGCTAAATAATGTCCGAACAATCTTGTCCTCAGTCTTTTACATACATGTGGACACCATATAACGGAAAGTTGGTTATCTTTTCAAGTAGCTCTCAATTTAAGGAAAGATCTTTACAGTTGGTTGCCCACAGAGAGCTCAGAATGACACCAGGGGCCAGATTCATGAAAGTAACTTTAGTTTAGATAGAATCCTGTATTTATACCTCAAACAAAAACAAAGATGCAAAACTTTAAAAATAGGACTTTGAGGTTAATCCTAGATACAAGACTGAACGCTACAAGTAATAAGAAATTTGGATAGTCTTTATCTAATTTATCTAATGTTGGCTAGCTAATTAATTCTGTTCTTTTTCTTACTCTCCTGTGTAAATTTGAACGTCTGTTTCATAGAGAAAAAGCTAAAATTGATAAATCATCTCAATAAATGTTCATGTACTCCTTAAGTCTGGCTTTAAACCCCTTTTTACAATAAGACCCTCAGGGGCGCGTACAACATTGTTGGCGAAGTCATTCTAATTAAAAGTCTTATTACTCCTACAATTAATATAATAATAATAATAATAATAATAATAAACGTAAACCTGAACGCACGTTTTTACGAGGGATTCAAATGAACTTCAACATGTTCTCTAACTTGTGCTAAATTTCCAATCGATAATAGCCAGTAAGCAGCTTTAGAAAGCAAAATACAAGTGGGTCTAAGGATCCATCAAAGTATACATACCTGTTACATTGGGTAAAAGGGGAGAAGTTCCATTAGGACAGTCAAGAAGCTACAGTCGGATAAAATTTGGTGCAGTACATAAACAGTAATGGCTCTTTACTCCCGGTTGTCGTCCGTTTTTTAAAGGAAAGCAACGAGTCTGAGCTTGAGCTTTTCCCGGTGAGTTCCCGATACTCAAATATGTCACGATTGGATTGGACAAGTATTGCGTTACTCTTACTTCCACGAATTCCTTAACGCAAAAATTAGAAGAGTAATTTAAAGATTCTTTTTTTTTTTTTCAAATTATCCCTAAAATGTTTTATCGTCAGCAAACGCAAAGACGCTCAGGTAAATGTATCAGCTTTTGTCTCAAATTAAAAGCAAATCTTTAATGGGGTTTTATATTTTTACGTTTGACTGAGGTTAAACGTATTTCAGATCAAGCGTTTTGAATTTCTTTAAGGTGTTTGCCCCAAGCCACCTGAAACCCTAGGGTGTCCGGTCGGATTGAGGAACATGTGTGTTGATGACGCATCTTGTGTAAACGGGACTCTCTGTTGTAATGACGGATGCCGGCGGCGCTGTAAGGACCCCTCCTTGTGTGGCGGTTGCGTAGTAGTCGGTAAGATACAAGTGCCTCTACAATCGTAGACAAAACTACTTGATAAAAACGGCTTCTTGGCGTCCAAAACCCTTCTCCAGAATGTGTGGTTCAACAATATTTCTGGGGTAAAGTACTCCTTCCCCCTGTTCAATATGAATTTCGGAAGCCGCCATTTTCAGGGAAACATGTAAGCCCACAAGCAACATTGAAATCGGGGGAGGGAGCCTTGGGACTCAGTTAATTCTTGTTTGCACGTTAAGAGGCTTAGAAGCTCAATTTACTCAACTGTTTTTTTTTTCCAAGATTGTAGGTACGAAAATCTCAGTAACAACCCCATTGATGCTTTTTAGATGGAGTTGACGAGCCTTTCTGGTCTCTGATGATTGTTAAACTCCAGAGAAATTATATGTGAAAAAGCAAAAGTATACTTTTTCGTAGAAGCCATGTGCTGTTCTTTAACGATGTCATGCTCCACCCTTGAAACAAGAGCTGACGAAAACATTGGGTTTTTTTTCATCTAACCTCTCAATAAATTAAAACATCAGTCATTAAAAACAGATTTTTTGGCTTTCACACAGTTTTCACATCACGAAGGAAATGGTTATTCCAAAGAAAGTATATGAAAAAGTATCGTTTACTTAAATCTCTAGGTAAACCTCGACCAGGGACTTGCCCGTCTGTGTTACCACCGTCCGAGATGTGTGTGACCCATTATGATGAATGTAGATACGATTGGGATTGCGAAGGAACTACGAAGAAATGCTGCTCAAATACGTGCTACAACGTTTGCGTTGAACCTGCAGTTGGTGTAGTACAAGGTAGGGAGATCAAATTCGAAATTTTTGTTTGCCGAGTGTGTTTTGATAGTAAAGAAACATGCAAAAACTAATTTTGAGAAAACATGGAACCGTTAAACAATTTGTTCTAACATTTCCAAAAACATCATCTTAGAAAAGTGGTTACCATCACGGTGTAACATAAAAGTACTCCACTGATTAAATACACAGACGTTATCTTTCACATTTAATGTAGAATCTTGTTGGTGCCATTTAATGAAAACATCTTTTACGTTCAGAAACAAAGCAATGAAATGACACTGATAACCCATAGTTTACATCTGAAATGTTGTCATATCATCATACCATATCATATCATACCAATTTTTCTTGGAATTCTATCCCTATGTGAAGCACCAACCCAAGGTCAGCACTAGGGGTTGTCACAGCCAGGGTTCGTTACGTCCCTAGTGGTTCTTTAACGTCCCACAGAATTAATTGTGTGGAGTTGTGAGACGGGACCTCCGGTTTATCGTTCTTATCCGAGAAGACTAGAAGGTCTAACCATTCGCAGATGTCATTGCAAAGGAAGCACTTTCTCCTCAGTTGTTTGAAGACCCTGGGTGTTGGTCCGGCGGGGGCTTTGAACCCACGACCTTCAGCACGGTAGTCCTGCGCTCTACCAACTGAGCCAAAATGGAAAAAAGATTGCCGATTCGCAGAATCAAACTCCATCCCGCAAAAATTTCGTGCCACACGGTAGTAGAGATTGATGCAGCATGTAGCATGTCTAGCCTGCGAACAGGCTCTTTATTTACGGTTTTGCTTCGATTTGCTCTCGAATAGCGCGCAGTCAAAACGGGAGGATTGGAGAGAGCAGGAAGAGGAAAAATTGGGCGATCAGCATTTAACCTTCAGAATGTGAACGCTGATACTCAAATCGCGCAAAGTCCGGCCGTCGCAGGCTTTCCTTTTTCCCGCTCGTCCCAATCCCCTAGCTTTGACACTCCTTAAAGATTGTCAGCTGCTCAGAGCGAAGAAAAAAGCATTGAAAACATGCCATTTCCCCATTTCCCCCACACGATCAAAGAAGAGATGTAAACTCTTCCTATTAGCCCAATCTCAACCCAAAACTACTGCCTAGCTCCTGCTTGGAAGGTTTTTTTTTCGAGTTAGCTACCCCGATGAATTTTTTTGATAAGCTCGGCCAGACCGCCATTGACAACAACAACAACAAACCTTTATTTCACCTCGGATTTAAAATAGCGAAAAAAAATGCTAATATCTCCGAGAAAATAAATAAATAAAATGAGGTAGGTATGGAGTAATAAAATAAATAAATAAAATCACAATATATGCAATTCCGTAATTGATACAGTGGGGTAAACAATTTACAACTATTTACAGAAGGGACAGCAGTCAGTATCAAATTCTAAATTACGAATGGAAAATTTGAAAGCAGCAACTGTTGGCAGCAACCTGGTCGTGTTGGGGAGTGAGTTCCATAGTTTGCTACCATAGTAAGATAGAGAGTGCAGGCCATGTGTAGTTGTATTGACACGAGGGATAAGAAGAGAGTTTGTACCACTAGTACGTAGATTAATGTTGTGGGTTTTTAAACTAAACATGTTAGTAATATATTCCGGTGCTAGCCCATTAAGAGATTTGTATACTAATGTAAGGATATAATGTACACGTCCATTAAATAGTGATGGTTGTCCCACACGATTAAGTAAGTGCATATAATTACTGTCATTATCATTGAAAACAAATCGTAAGCTACGTTCATTAATTTTCTCCAACTTTACGTTGACCGCAATGGTGCCACACAACACAGCGATAATATAAATGTGGCAACAGATAGGTATTACATAATTTGGTCTTGGTGTCAGTGTTTATTAATTTCTTATGCCTTTGCATGACCTGTATCTGATTGCTAACTCTACGTACTATGTCCGCCACATGCTCAGTGAAATTGAGATCTTTATCAATTGTAACACCCAGCAATTTCATGCTGTATATCCATGGTATTACCCAGCCACATGGTAAGGAATTTATCATGGTTAACCACTAAACCTTTGCTATTAAACCACTCACAAGAAATAAGAAGATCACTTTGCATGTGCCGATGGATCAATGAGGGATCATTTACCAATGGAGAAAATCAGGGTATAAAAGTGCTATAGTTGTAGTCAGGCATGATAATAAGAAATAAAATTGTTGTCACTGACTAAACAACTTTTTGTAAGGACGTTTCGGTTAAAATACTATAACCTTCTTCAGCAATAAAACGGCTTACAAATGCAAATGAGTGCTTTAAAAGCGCCGTAGAAACGTCACTTGGGATTGCCAAGGGCCTTGTAAATGTCAGGAATGTTCCCAATGGTCAAAAAGATTATTTTTAGAAGCGTGGCACTCAATTAGCGACCCGAATGCCATCAATGAACACATTTACATTCCTGACATTTACAAGGCCCTTGGCAATCCCAAGTGACGTTTCTACGGCGCTTTTAAAGCACTCATTTGCATTTGTAAGCCATTTTATTGCTGAAGAAGGTTATAGTATTTTAACCGAAACGTCCTTACAAAAAGTTTTTTAGTCCGTGACAACAATTTTATTTCTTAAAATCAGGGTATCATCAGCATATGTACTGACTTTGGATGACAGACTAACGAGAAATAGGTCATTAATATAGATATTAAACAGTAAAAGACCCAATACTGATCCTTGTGGTATTCCCCTAGTAAGAGAACACCAATTGGAGAATTCATCCCCAGGCTTAACTCTTTGAAAACGATCTGTGAGATAATTCTCCAATAATAAGCAGCTGCTGCTATTAAGACCATAGGCAGATAACCTAGCTAACAGCAGGTCATGTGGTATACTATCAAATGCTTTCGACAGATCAATTCCAATAATCGTAGTGGGTGATTATATGGGTGACTCCATGAAACTATTGGTGACTCTATGGATGACTCCTTGAAGTATTGGGTGACTATATGGGTGGGTCCACGAAACTATCGGTGACTATATAGATGACTCTATGAAGTAATGGGGGACTATATGAGTCACTCCATGAAACGATCGGTGATTATATGGACACCTCCATCTTACGCTGAGAACCTGGGCTTTTATTGCGGAATATCGCTGTTTAATTGTACTCGTGAGGCAAGAATCGTTTTTTCTTCCTTCCTAAGTCATCTTTTGAACAATTATTTGAACTCTAATTTTTGACCTGTTTGTTATCTCACTTCTGAACTACCTCACGGAGGATATGCTAATAATTTAGATCCTTTGTTATAGTACAATTTAACTAATTTGTCTTCTACCTTCATGCCGCCATCTCACGTCATCTTGAAAAATCTGAAACCACGTACCACCTGATTTGCGGGCGGAAAATGTCGAGAATTTCTGGTAATGAGAGCAAATCGACGCGACCATCTCTCATAATAACCCAAATGGAGGGCCTGTTCGCAGGCTACAGCATGTCGAATATAGCCAGAACAGAAAGAATGTGTACTGTGAACAGCCAGATTTCCTCTCTAAGTTTTACATTACACCCCTTTGTCACGGGTGGTGATTTGATGCCAGAGGAGGACACCAGCAATCTAATAGGCTACTTTCGAAATATGAAAAATAGCAAGACACAGAGAACAAAACCAATCAGTAAACGAATTGCAAGGAATGTGAAAGATGATTGACATAACTTTCATTTTCCTTTGTTTTTGTTTTCTGGACCTTGCTATCAAGCTGAATTTTCATGTTTCGAAAGTAGCCTATCAGAAGTTGTGAATCCAGAAGCTCTTTGTTCCTTCCCAGAGAAGTAACAGCTTGCTTTGAGTTGACAAAAAGCTTGTTGAACCCTCTGAAACATCGGTCGGTTTTACGACACTCCTTCCAAAGACTATACTAATCCGGGTCATCTCACTTCGACAAGTTATAACCATTTTATAGTCATTATGAAAATGCGAAAACGAAACCTAAACACGTGTTCTTCCCTTTTGGTTACTGCTTGTAAACGACAACTGCACGCAAGTTTTGACAAACAATCATTTTACGCGGCAGAGAAAAACCAATGCAAACGCGAAATGCTTTCAGCTCTCAATAGACTTAGACTGTAAATAAGTTAGCATGTCTATTGTCCATCCATCCATCAATACTTCCATCCAGTCAGTCAGTCAGCCAGTCACGCAATCAATCAATCAGTCAGTTAGTCAATCATTTATTTCTTGTTATCATCAATATTTATTTATTTCAGATAATTGCCCAGCTCCCACAAAACGACTGCGTTGTCACATCGGGCTTCGTGCTCAGTGTTCCAGTAAATCTGACTGCACTCATGTCTCAGGCGGCCTTTGCTGTTTTGATGGTTGCCGAAGACGTTGTGCTACTGCCCGCGGCTTCGACCCCAGACTAGAAAGTAAGGTTTGCTGTTACACACTCGAGCTTTAACCCTTAAAAGCCTGATGTTTTTGCATTAAAATGGCTAAAAGTGCCACTTTCTACACACACCCTAACACAGATTTTTGTGTCACTTCATGTGCTTCTAGTTTTGTCGGTTACTCATAACGGACTGTCTTGCAGTTCCCTCTTTGTCGGACATACATTTCCTGCCTTGTTGTGCTTGTGTCATTGTCTGCTTTTCTGTGTTTATTTCACCGTGTTTGACGGTGTGTTTAATTTTCTGTTGGCCGGGTGTGTATAATGTAGCTGCCAGCTGTATGTGTACGGCGAAGCCTGCCCCTTTGGCTTTCCGTCTGTCAGTCTGTCTGCCTGTCTGTCTGTCTACCTGACGTTCTACGGTTCTTGTCATCAGCCCCTAGGCCTGGTAAGTGTCCCATTCTGCAACCACCCGAACCCTGCGTTGGGGATTATGACGAGTGCGAGTTTGACGGCGATTGTTATCCTGGGAAAAAGTGCTGCAGTAACACCTGCTTTACAAGATGTGTCAACCCAACGTTTGGTGATGTTGGTTCTGGTAAGTTAATCCTAACACCTTAATAGCAAAAATCCTGCGGGAGATTTTAATCCCTCAAGAACGGTACTCAAAGCTTCATCCTAAACCCGGTCGCAGACCTACATCTTGAACGCCGCTGTTTTGATCACTGCACAACGGACTCGCCCAAACGCAGCGGATTGGTAGTTGAACGCACGTGCAAGCGCCAAAACAAGTTTACTCACTCGTTTTACCAGTTCAAATTTGATTTATTCGTCCGTGGCGCTGGACGGCGGCTCACTCAAAGAAACAAAATGTTGCTCGCAGTGGTTTCTGCCTCTCAGGAAGCGCGGGAGAAACCAACTGCTCACCGGGTATGAGAACTATTGCCTAAATAGTTAGGAAATCAATATGGTCGGCAGATATTGTGTGGCTGCCATGGCTACTCTTTGTATCGGATACTCTGTATATATTGTCCCTTGCACTATTTTGTCTTGTCATTGTAACTATGTTTTTCTTTCCAATGGAAATTAAACTTTAAAAAAAATACAGTTCAACTTCTGTTAAGTGGCCACCCTCGAGGAAGTGAAAAGTGGCCGCTTAAGGACGTTCGCGCTAATTGTTCACCCGCATCCCTATTGCGCACGAAATCCATGTCGCAAGACCATGCCACGTCAGCCATCGAGCATGTGCGCTGAGGAAGAAAGCTAAGCTAGTAAAAGGATGGTACCTGTTGCGTTCCCTTCGCCTTCAGTTTACTCTCTTAAATGGATGGCGACTCCTACTTTTCTTTCCAGAAACAGATTTTATTTACAATTATCTCCACATTGTCCAAAAATTAACAAAAATTCCATGCGGGAAGTTTAAAAAATTCAAGATTTCTGTCCACGGGACATTGAATCCTGCAATCTTGCGGCTGCAAGGCGCGAGAAACTATGGTCGCTGAATGCGAACTTGTTCTTTAAGGAACCTCACCAGTTGACTAAATTCACTTAACAGGTCCACTTAAACAATACCTGGCAAAGAACATTTCACTTCAAAGACTTAATTGCAATATTTTTGGGTTTACAGACACTGTGGCCTTATTTGCTAACGAAGCCCGATTTTTTCAGATTTAGGGTGTTCTTCCGGGCGTGTTCTCTCCAAAACGAAGTCGGTGACCCCCCATTTGTTCTACATTTCTGACATAACTAAGTCATCGTATATTTGTTAGCCAAGAACTCTTAGCTTAGTTCTTAGTTGCATTTTCAGATTTAAATCTTTCAAACTTTTTCTATATTTTTTAATTTTTAGCTGTTTTCTATTTTGTAATTTTTTATTATCTCATAATTGTAATTAGTAACTCAATTTTTAACTTAGGTCAGAGGGCCACTGGTCTGTCAGTTTTTAACTGTTATGTGTTACCCTCTATAAATAAAGTTGTTACTTACTTACTTACTTACTTACTATCGTCTTACAGTCTCAATGTTGGGGAATTTCACGCGAACGTCCTTAACAGAGGTAAAAAACAATAGAAGAACTGCCATTGGGACTTAGACTGCTGGCCGCCTAAAAGTGGGTGGCGGTTTAATAGGGGTCCGCTTAATAGAGGTTCGACTGTAGTGTGAGAGTTTTACTTAACTGTTACCTCAGTTCGAATACTGTGTTACTAAACGAGATTTTTTTCTTTAGTTTCTGCAGACCCTACAACAAAATGCCCCATTACTACGTCATCAAAAAAATGTCACGTTGGCTATAAAAATACTTGCAATAATGATGACGAGTGTGAAACTGGTACCCTTTGCTGTTTCACTGGCTGTAGAAGACTTTGCTGGGATCCTGAATTACGAAGCTCTTCGAGAATAAGTATTGTCTTAGAGTTGTTTAACTGATTGATGAGCATTATTTGTAATTATCACTTGGCTAACGATGGAGTTCCTTGAAAAGATGAGACGTTCCATTACTGACTGCTGGTCATCCTCAAGCGGGTGGGAAGGAGGGGGCCGGGATAATTAAAAAAGTCGTTGTTTGTATCACGTTGGTTGGCTGTGATTGGTTCGTTGAGATCCTAATTATTTGGACGAGAACCTATTACCTCTGCTGTGTTCCGGACGCTGTACCGATTCCTGTTGAGTTTTCTGATCGTTGGCACTGATCCATACTTCTGGAATTTCGATTCCGTGATCTCTGTTGATGCTGTCAGGGTTGGCTTACATGGATAGCTTCCTTAACTCTTCTGGTCCAGTAAGGGTCTCGAAAAATAGACCTAACTTCCTTTTAGAGAGGAGAACCCTCGGAGAGGAAACCCCCCGGGGGAGGGGGACCGCATATGAAAGGGGCGGGGAATTGAACCCCTAAAGGAGACCGATCTGGACGTGGCCCAACCTTTTTTTGACCCCTAAGAGACCATGTCAAAACACAGACAAATGAAAAATACAATGACTTTTAATGATGCTAAAGACATTATCATCGAATACTATTACCCATAAGTAGTTTTTAAAAGCATCGTCATAAATCTTCAGTTCATCATATTCCCTCATTGCATCTTTTGCACTTGATGGAAAAGCAAACTTGAAAATGTTAAAAAGAACCGTAACTGCAACATACCATTAGACAATATATATACATCATACGCTATATACTCTGATGGCCGAAGGCTGGTAGTAACCAGCCAAAGTATAGTATATGTAACGCCAAAGCAATTCGTCATATTCATACTTGTTGAATTAGGAATCTAGATTGTTAAAAAAGAACTGTAACTGCAATATATAATGAAACAATATATACATCATACTCTATACATTATATTACTTCCCGTGCAATCGTAAACGAGACCTTCACGGCTGAATATAATGGCGTTTTGCCCAGAACACCTAAGTGAAACCAAGATCCGAAATTCACACCCCTAAGCGAAACGACGAGCATCCCCGCCCTTTTCACATGCGAGTCTTCCTCCCCCTCCCCCCCCCCCCGAGTCGAAACGGTGGAGGTTGTAGTACGAGTCGAATATATCCATTTCGTGTTCCCAGATTCGTTTGTGCATCGATCTTCCTGCTTCACAGGAATTCCGGTAGACGACGCCACCTTGTTTGGAAAGGTCCATAGAGTAATTGGGTTACACAAAGAATGGCCTGAGTATCCTGGTCGATTTCAAGAATTATGACGGTGGGAATGCTTTGTCGGTATTGTTGGACGGCAGCAAAGAGACTAATGTTGTGGATAGGAGGGAGGGGGGAGAGGGGAAATAGTGTGGATTTGAACTCGGTCACGAGCTTTCTCTCTAGAGGCTAGGGGCTGTTCGTCTTGTGTTAGTGTTAGTGTTAGTGTTGTGTTAGTGATCTTATCTACAAAGAAAGGAGGATGAAAGGTTCTCATATCTCAAACAAATGCAATGGAGACAAACGATGGTACATTTTGTTATTGTTGCACCTGCAACAGTGTTTTATTAATGCTTGCTTCGTAACTACCTTTATTCTTAGGACGTCTCCCATTTTTGGTTAGACCGAGAACGTTAAAAGGAATGTACGATTTGAAGTGCCCATTCGTAGGTGAAATGAGTGGAATTGGCGATGATGCAAGTCTCCAAATTGATGCATCGGCGTTAAGTGTCTGGTCTGGCCGGTCAGTTATTCTAAGAAATGGAAAGCGCCTTACGTTTCTCAGTGTTGTTAAACAGTTATTGGAAGAGACAAAAAAGGACACAACTTAGTTCTTGTAACTGTCGCCTCTTTCGTCACTACAATGAATTCGCATCTTATTCTGCGGGATTCAAATGCATCTCTGTTATTCCATGTCACGCGCGGTACATGAACATGAACGTTATTTTTACCATGGAAGGCGAGTGGCGAGCGGGTCAGCTCCAGACGTCCATCAAAATATATGTGGCCATGAAACGTCTTTATACTCACAACGAACAAAAAGTTAAACAAACAATCTTCTTATTTGATCTTTAATATTTCTATTCACTACTTTTTATTTCAAGACAAGACAGGATCGTGCCCAGCCCTCCCGCCTGTGACAGGGCCTTGTGCGTCTGATGTGGACGAGTGCTTCATGGACAGCGATTGCGTCAAAGATAAAAAATGCTGCTCCAATGGTTGCTTCACCATTTGCGTTCCCCCCGCGAAGACCAGCATTACGCCTGCTGCAGCAGGTAGGAGGAAGGAATGTGATTGGTTACAACATATATTCACAGACGTGAAGCTTTTTTGGCGTTTGGAAACCCGAGTTCAAGCGATTATACACATTAATTGCCTAAACAAGCTGTTAGAGCCATCAAATGCATAGCTATTTCTTAGGGTGCACGTGTGCTTTGCGACGATTAATAATTTTGCCTCCATCAGTATTTTGTCGCGTTGGTTTAATGCCAACCTATCGTAAGGGTATCTAAAATATTGACCAGAGTCAAATTTCGGCGTGAAGCACTAAGAACGACATATTTCTTCTCACTTTATTTGATTTTTTTGCAGTGAAATGTCCTGTTCCAGTGCCCTATCCCTGCACAAGCTCCATGAGGCCTTCGTGTGAAGACCAGAAAGACTGTTCAGACGACAAAGTTTGCTGTTTTGACGGATGCCGTCCGATATGCGTTAGTCCAAAGGGTGCCCCGTTAAGAACAAGTTTGTAACCGTGATTTTTATTTGTCAGGTTTATTTTAAACTGTAACACTTCAGGAGGTTATCGGCAGACTACAACGCCACGCCTTCTATCCCGCACAATATGCCGATGTTGATTGTGCCTACCACGAAACAGCCTTTTGTTCATGTTCCTTCTCTTGTAAGTGTATTTGTGAGAAGCAAAACCAAGGAAAAGAAAGTTTAGATCAGGATTTCTCTAGCTTAGAGTGTAAATTTCGGGCTATTTAGACCAAACATACACAAATTGTTATCAGTTGGATTCGCTCTCACGAAGGGCTAGACTCGAAACGTCAGCTTTCTGAATCCCTCAGTGCACGGTGGCCAAATTACGTTATCAACTCCATGGATAAGACCAAAGCTTCGTGTACCACTTCCCAGGCCCGGCCGGGGGACGGAAGGGGGGAGGCGGAAAGGGGTAGTGGGATACCAATATACGCGCTATTCCCCCACTCCCCCCAAGAGACCAGTATACCTAAAAATCATGAAAAATCGTAAAATGTGTGATACTAAATACCTAAAATTATTTTGTAACAGAATAGTAAATACCTGAAAATGAACAAGTCAAATCGTAATCCGAATGCCTAAAATTCAGGAAAAACTAAATACTTTATACCCTATTTTTGACCAAAAAATACCATATACCTGAATTAAAACAGCCCGGGATACCATATACCCAAAACCCCTGGCCAGGCCTGACTTCCCCACCGATGCAATCGCAGTTTTTTTCGAAACGAACTCACTTGTCTGCGAATTGCTATGCCTTATTCCCGGCCCAAAAAACAAACAAACAGTACAAGACACGAGAACGAACAATGTGACGAAAGCAACGCCTTTTAGCGGCTCATATCCAGCTTCCTACCCAGCGGGGAGGTGAATGACCATGGTACCAAGGTTGGCGCCCATTAACGTAGGCCTGGTTTATACGTCGCGCCTTCATAGAATTTAATTCAAGGTCCCAAAAGCAATTATATACGACGATAGCGCGACGTCTAAAGTGAATTAAATTCGTCCAATATCGGTAACGCGTCTTCAGTTTACACGTTGCTTTGGGGGCGCGTCGGATTAAATGCAAACATTTGTTACAAACTTTTTTTTTCAAGAATGTAACCAATGATCAGAAATACTACATCACAGCTTAAATACGACTGTATTCACTACATTGTATTAATTTCCATGTCTAAAACCACACAGCAATTTATGTCAACGGATTCGTCTGAATTAAATTCGACGATGGCGTGACGTATAAACTAGACCTTTATAGACATAGCACACGAACAGGATTCCCGCCAATTTCGCCCTAGAAAGTCTGTTCCCAGGATAACTTTGCCGATAACAGTTACAGTTGGATTGAAAAGAGGCTTGTCGCGAAACTGAAGCGCACAGAAAGACGGTAGCGATACACCAGGTTTTGATATCACTTTCCACTCTTGCCAGTAAAAAAATATTCTTTTAGTCCACGTTTCCCCGGATTAAGCGCCGCCATAGTATGCGATACAACACGAAACACCCGGCGCCGACCAATTAGTCGTTAAATGAGCTTCCGTGGTCAGACGATCTCTGGGAATTCCCCGTCGACCAATGTTAACAGAGCAGGTTCTAATCACTCGGCGTCATATTTCTGTAGTTGTTACTGAGTTGCCGGATGTGACCTACAGATCTTTGTGACACGTTATCTTGGGGTTGGCACTCTGAAAGGATTCAATGCTTTTCAAAATGTTTACTCTGCTTCTTTTCCTGTGGGTGTTTCTGTCTCTGGTTGAAGGAAAAGGAAACCAAACGGAGGGTAGGCTTCATTTGTCATGTACTCTGCCTTTTCCTAAAGGTTATGGTCAGTGTGCGGCTGTGAAAGACGCTATTATATGATTAAGAACCATTCAGAAACCGCCACAACAAGCGAGGTTTGTTCATCAAGATTTAGGCTTGATCAATGCTTCACTGGCGAGGAAAAATAACTTCTCTCTCTTGTGGTCACTAGCAAGATCCTAGTTGTGTAGTATGGAATGGGATGTCCCCGACAGACCTAACTGATCAAAAGAACAACGTGCTCAGTGTTTATAATTGTCTCTGACACCAGGTCGGGATAAAGTGGCGGTAGTCTGTGTATCTTTAATTTCCTACGGAGAGCCGAGTGCATTAAGATTTTGGGAAGACCATCTTGAGGTAGATCTTAATAGAATCTTAAAAAGATCTCAATGCAGATGTTAAAATCTTCATGTTAAGATTCTTTTCAGATATTAATAATATCGTAATATGTTTCTAAGTCAATTCTTATAAGAAAATTCTATTCTATTTTAAGAACTTCGGGTAAGATCTTGAAATAGATCTTAACAGAACCTATCTAAGATCTTCATTTTAAAATTCTTGTAAGATATCAATAATATCTTAGTACCAGGAAGTTATTCCTTAGGTAATTTTCATAACAACATCAAATTCCATTACCATTTGAAGATCTTCATAAAACAAAGAATCATTTGAGAGAATCTTTCAGCAGTTAATATCTTCATTTTAAGATTCTAATGTATTACTGAAGGATGTTGACCTGGTAGTTACAAAATGTTTTTCAATGTAACTCTCAAAATTTCATGGGTTAACTTAAGTAACATCACTCCATGTTAAGAGAGATCAAAAGAACTGAGCTTCAACACAAATTACTTAGTTTGGGACACAGCGATTTTATTGGTTACAAAGTTTATTGAGAAAACAAATCCTAAGTAATCTGAGGTATTCTCCTTACAGTTCTCGCTTATTTCATGTTACCTGTAGGGAGAATTTGTGTAAAGGTTAACTAATCTATAGTGATCATTTCCCGTATTCTCATGCCCTGTATGCTAGATGAATTAGGGATGTGGTAAGGAGAATTTACGTGGTGGTCACGGTTGGTATGTAAAGAGTTAAAGGAAAATGTTCAGCGATATTAGAGAACTGTTCGTGGTTTGTGGAGAGTATTCCGTCAGTGTAGTAATATTAAATATATTTGAAAAAGGCTTTGGAAACGTTCTTCGAGTAAGAGAGATCCTGTTTCTCAGTTTTTATTTCTACAAACCTTTTGGTTTGACTTAGCGATGGAAAGCTTAACCTCGACCAAATCATTAGTTTTTTCCAAAACATTATACCCATCATAGATCTTAAACCATGAACTTGTTAGTTACACCTAGATCGACGTTAAAATGTTATGGTGATCGAGCTTCTTTGGTTTGCGCCCCTAAACTTTGGAATAATCTTCCAGAGCATATAAAATGTGGTTTAAATCTTACATCTTTTAAAAACAACCTTAAAACTTATCTTTTTAAGCGCTATTTTAATTATTATTATTATTATTATTAGTTGAGGATTATTGGCTTGGTCGGTTACAAAGGTGGACTACTCTTAGCCAGACCACGCCACCGAGACCAACGCCCCCTACTGACCCCTACTCTTTGTGGACAGTGTGTCGGTTCTCTAACGTCCAACAGAATCATTTTAACATTCCATTCACTCTTTCAGAGGGTGTCACAATAACCTGCAGAAATTATGAAATGCAGATTGATGTGGAGAGGAACGTGTTAAGTGGGTTCCAGTCTTTTTACCTCCGTCTCAATGACCGTTCATGCCGGGCACAAGGAAACGAGACTCATTTCAGCCTTGTTGCGCCCCTGATGAGCTGTGGTACTGTCAGCAGTCACACGGATGAGGCTGTCGTCTATAGCAACAGCGTGGAGGAGGCACATGTTGAATATGAGGGCTCGATTACGCGAATGCCTGAACTAACGATTCCCTTCAGCTGCTATTATACAAAAGAAGGTGTAACATCAACATACGGGATAATCCCAAGAAAGGTAATGTTTGTTGATAGCAGAGTTAATCGTTTGACTCATGAGTTAGTCATATGAGGACAGTAGCCTGCAGAGCAGGCGTCTTTTGGTGTACGAACCCTCCTTGACCGGCATACTGAATATTGCAAATATTCCCAAATCTGGAAATGTGGAATTGGCAATTTTTATTGGCTGGAGCCAACGTTCTGTCAGTTCCAAGATGGCGGCCTACCATAAATCGAAGGATTACCCATCGGCTCACCCACCCAAACACGCTTGCTCTCCAGGCTATGATGACGACAGCGGCGTCTCGATCGCTACACTGCTTTTCTTCATTTGGCCATGGTGTCGACTGATAACTATTCGTAGCACCGACGTTGGTGATCAGTCGGCTTGGTGCGTTTGTGTTGGTCTTTATATGTATACTGCTATCTTCCGGTACATTTCTGCACCATCAAGGATTTTCCGACGGAACTGCATGGTCAGTGCTGCCATTAACATCTTTCTCTTCTTTGTTTTTGTTTTTTTTAGTTGAAGATGAAAATGGATGGTGGTGATACGACAACAGAGTTCACATTAGAAATCTCTGTGTTCAAAGACCAAGACTACCAGCTTCGTTACGGCATCAGCGATTTTCCATTAAAGGTCACTTTAAACAAGCCGCTGTTCGTAGAGGTAACAACTCTAGCACGATGCATGACTTTATTCAAGGGAAATGTCGACATTTTGGAAGAGTTTCAATTCAGTGTCGTAAAAACGACCAATACAATTGCTTTAGCCAATCACAGCAAACACGTGCAAGCAAATCACGGTTGCTTTTACTTCTTCTTCGTTGTACTTCTCATTGGTTGAGAAAGTGGCGCGAGCGTACTGAGCGAAATAGACCTAAACCAAAGTAAGCACAAATTACTTTCGACACTCAACTGAAAACCGTTAGAAGAGCCAAGAAAGATATTTATTATTAATAAAGACCTGACTGGTAGGCTTTGTTATTAAGTATAAGACCATTTATTTGACCAACAGACCACATTTTCTATGGGTTTCCTGGCGTAATAAATCCACTCGGGATGTTGGGAGAACACGAGAAAAGCTTGTTAATCACCAGACGTAGGGGAGTGATGTACAATCTTTTCAGAGCGAGCCTACTATCTCAGTTATTTTATAATTAGTGATGTACTACTTTGATAGGTCTTAGTTGCCAGCGTTTCTTCGTCATAGTTAGCAACTTTCATACTACCCTTGTGATCTTGTCTTTTAAGGATCTAGATTAGCATATATATGTGTTTTCTAAACTGTAGGTTGTTTCTACTGAATTGATCATCTGCGCAATTTCTTATTGAAGACTTGCCGGGAAATCCTTGCTAATCTTGGCTTAGAATTTGTAGATAGCCCTTTCTACTGAAATAGTCATTTTTTTCGAATTTTTATTGAAAGAGCTATGTTAATCTTAATTCTGGTTGCACATATGACGCAAGCGTGAGAACAATGAATGTTTACATAAAAATGACCGGATGTGACATAACGCCAGCACAGTTTCATAAAATTTCCAAAATGGATGTCCGTCAAATTATGTCGATGCAACAACAACCATTTTAAAAACAGAATTTTCTATTTTTGTTCTTGTGCTTGTACTTAATATGCTTCCGCTACCTGGCGTGGGCGTAAGACGCAATGACGCAAGCATAAGCAGAAGCACAGGGAAGTGGAAACAGTTCCATTTTTTTGTGCTTGTGCTTATGCTTGCGTCGTTGCGTCACAGGTGTAATCCGGGATAACGCAAGCATACAGTCAAGGAATTTAGGCGTAAGCACCGGCCCACAGAAAGCTATGTTGTTGTGCTTAAGCATGCCTCGTACTTCTAAACCAGCTTGAACTTAGCAATGAATAAAGGGGAGTAGTTTCTGAAGAAACAGTGGTGCTGCGTCGGTGGGGGAGTTATATACAAAAATTTGGTTTTATCAACAGAGTTGATAATGTAACTTCTAAAAGATGACGTTTCGAGCGTTAGCCCTTCGTCAGACCTTACGTTCACAGACCCTTATCCATCTAATTCTTTATTCAGCTGGCTGTGGACTCACCTGATAAGCGACTACAGCTCAGGGAGGAAAGGTGTTATGCGACGCCCACCCAGAATCCTGATGACGGCATGAAATATTACATCATCCGACAAAGGTAAACTTATATCTTAACCTTTAAAGTGCCTATAACCCCAAATATCTTTTTCGCTAAAATAAACCTTTGCACCTGTTTGAATCGCATTGCGGCATTTTTTCCTATTTTCACAAAATCTTGACTTTTTATAGGCTTTAAAACTAAGAATTATTTGTTTCACAACTGAGTCAGAAGGGGCATGGGTCTATTCCTGATTTGACGTCACAAACTGATTTGCATGGCATTGACTCTTTGTAAACATGCATGCAAAACAGATTGTGACGTCAAATCAGGAATAGACCCACTCCCCCTCTGACTCAGTCGTGAAACAAACGATGCCCACTTTTAAAGTCTATAAAAAGTCTTCGCGAAAAAAGGAAAAAAAATAGGCCGCAGTACGTTTCGAACAGGTGCAAAGATTTATTTCAGCGAAAAAAATGTTTTGGGGTGAGGTGCACTTTAACATCAGCATTAATTTCTCCTTACTGTTCTCGATATCTCTTTTTCTGTAGTGGTTGGGAGAATTTCTCTCAGCACCAAGACACGTTATCATTAGCGCTAATTTCTTTTATAATCGTGACCTGTGTGTTTGGTATCAAGCAGTGATATTGAAAAGAGATTGGAGACGATTTTCATTGTTAGGGTATGAGCTGAATAAAAAAACCGATACAGGACCGACTATTTCAGTACTATTAAAATATGCATAATTCAAGTTAAGTTCCTCTCTCCATTCGAAAGCGAGTGTAAGGAAAAAATTCGACCCTTACACATTCTTCCACAGAGCACAACGAGGGTCGCTGATTAAGATGTGGCTTTCGGTTTCTTTAGCGGAAATCGAGTTAATCGACTGCCCCTTTAGGCTCAAGTCTCTTGACTTTTCTTGCCAGCCACACCCCCACCCTCAAATTCCATGTGATTTACTTTGCAGCTGCCCCGTAGATTCCACTGTGACACACTACTCAGCTCCGCGGGGTTTTAGACGTTTCAGTTTCGACACATTCCAGTTCTCAGGTGACTACGGAAGTTTTGTATACCTGCACTGTAACTTGGTGGTTTGCAATGCTTCCAAGCCGAATTCGCGCTGCTCCGTGGACTGTGCAAGTCTTCAGTTCCCAAGGAAAAGACGAGACATCGAGGATGACAAAGACGAAGTGAGGGCTGGCCTCACTGAAGGACCGTTCATTCTACGGCGCGAACCAGATGAAGAGTGGAGAAATGATTACACAAAAAAAGGTACACATATAACTAAATATTTTCGAATTACCATAGCCGGAACACCTGTAAGACAACAGGCTGGGAGAGATGGCGCAGTGGTGAGAGTACTTGCTTCCGGATTCCTCCAGAATACCAGTATGTGACTCTTAGTTAGGTTTATGCTGGTTCTGGTCCTGGATCCAAGAGGCCGGTTTATTTCCGGGTACTCCAAACCCAAAATTTTCAAATTTCAGTGCAATCCGGATAGTACGAAACCAGCAGAGTTCCCTTACAGTTTATACCTGGTTCTCTGCCCTTCACCATGACTTCCTCTTCGACCGGTTCTCTATTTCTTTCAATCCTGAACCAAAGCTTAAGACAATTATAAAATATAATTTAAGGAAACTATTGTTTCAGTACCAAGGACACCTAGCCACTAAATGTTTGTTCGTTCCATTTTAATTTTATTTCAGTGTTGTTAATGAATCACTAAAATGTTTAGTGTAGTCCTCTGATTATATCTGTAACCTTCCCGTGATTCTCCTTCAGATTCGCCATTGAATGTGAATACAGTGATTGTCATTGCTATGGCAGTGTTCTGTGCTATGTGCCTCGGCATTATTGTCTACATGAAGGTGAAAGCGGCTCCAAAGCCTAAACCGGACCCAGAGAGGGAGACATATCTTTAGATGCCATGTATTTGTCACAAGGTGTCCCTCGGAGACCAGTTGGATCCCAACGAAAAAGAAGGAACAACTTTTCTACCCAGATGCGCATGCGCTGTTGCTTTTCCAGGTCGTAGCATGCTTTCCACTTGTATAATGTGGCTAAGCATAGACATAAGCATTTGCACGATGTGAATGTCGCGGATCTCTTGATAAGAGCTATCATTTTGCTTTTTATTTTTATTTCGTAAGTGACAAGAAATCTCCTGTCTTTCGGGATTATTTAGTTATTCGTACAAAATTACGGAAAATCCAAAAGCTTTTTTCAGTCTGATAGACAGAAGTATAGTGTTGTATGAAAGGAGCACAGCCACATATTTTGGATAAACGCAAAGTTGTATTTCCAACAATGGGACCTACACAGGCCGTTTATGTGTAATAAAAACAGTATTAACTCACAATTTGAACAAAGTTATAACAAGATTTGCCGTGATACTGGTCCTTATCGAAGCAAAGCGTGCTTATTCTCTTAGAAACAATGCACAAAAGTAGATTTTTATTAGAGTTCCCTTTCATAGGTCTATTTTTTTTTAAATAAAAAGAAAGCGTTTGTTAATAAACAAATTTAAAACGGATAAGAATAGTTAAGCGTCTTGATGAAGTTTACAAGTAAAATAATGGATAAAAGCAAGTAAATATGCGTGCCTTTGAATGGTTCCGGGTAATTATCTCGCTTTAGACTGTAAAATCAGAAAACTTTAGGTGCCCTCCTCCTTGTATCCATTTCCAATAACATCAATTGTCATAAAGCTGCGTTTTTCCCGCCACAGCGCGCCCATTCAAGGTCACATGACATCTAACAATGAAACTGTTTACCAAAACTGAATGAAACTCTTTACCGCCAAATGCCATGAGCGGGCAACATTGTGAAAACTATGACGTCAAATGGGAAACACTTCACTGCTACCCGCGAAATGTTGACTGCTGTTGCACGTGATCAGACCTTGCAGTTGAAGGTGGCCTGATGTTGTCGCTGGAATCTCATCGCGTTTTTCAAAATTGGTTTCCACCAGTTTGATCCATTTGTTTTTCTATATAACAAATCAGTTAATGACTGGTCCCTTGGGGAACAGTGAATTTTGTTTCCCTCGAATCTCAATCTTTCCGTCGACTTCGTCTTGCGAAACATTGAGATTCTCGGGAAACACAATTCACTGTTTCCCTCGGGATCAGTCATTAAGTGTTAAGTATTGCCTTACAGATCCGGCCAAGCGGATCCAACATGTTGATGCAACATCGTTGAATGCAACATGCACTCGTTTGGCCGCCATCTTGCATGATGTTGGGTGTTGTTGAACCGCTGGTTTGATATCCATCAAACATCGTCTTCATTACCACATCAATGTTATCTACTATTTCCCCTCCACCAAAAGTTACGCCTGTTTTGTCATGTCTTTCGGGTGTCTTGTAAATGTCTGAATTGCTTTACAGATGTCAATAGACGAATAAAATACATGCTGTAAGTAAACCCAGGCACAAAACAACAGTGTTTCTCTTAAAGAGAAATGGCAGTGTTGAAAAACTGCTACTTACTGAACAATTTCCCTTTAAAACACTGCGACAAAAATCCTCCGTATTTGTCCCAGACAACAACAACGCACTGACTCGTTCAGTCTCTCAGTCAGTTTACTCCATGGTATTTTATTACGTTTCAAGAAAACGAACCTTGGCCTGATGGACGCTTTCCCAATTTTTTATGCAAAGCCCTGTGTCACGCGTGAAGTGTTGCGCGCGTGGAAACACGTAATAAAGCGCGAGGGCCACATGCACAACGCGCGTGTAAACCACGCGCATCGTACAACACGCGAGGACGTTAGTAAGGGACTATACATAGGTTTTGCCTAATTACCGGCCAAACCCACCTGTATTCTACTTGTGGTTTTTTGCCGACAGGCTTATCAGACCCGCTTCACAAATTATGAAGTTAAATCCACTTTCGTCTGTCAGTTTGTGGTTACTTAGTCAAAAGACTTCTGCTCGAGGTCAGAGTTCATCGTAAATGAGAAGCAAAGCACTTTGGGGCAATGTGTTCGTTGTTCCCTTGAGTACATGAAAATTATCTTGTGTTACATTTCTAGTCACGAATTCTACGTTCAATAACACCCAGCGGAGTGAAGGATACTAGGGATTTAATTTAACAACAAGATCTTATCGTGCTTTTGTCTGATCGGAGACGCGCAACTAATGAAATCAAGTTCCCTATCGATCTCCTTTGGAGGAAGCGTGCGAGAACAAAACTCAGTGTTGAGATGAACACAAGAAATCGAGCAAGAATATTCCAGCATAAAGTAGCGTTATTCTAGTTACATCAACCGGCCGCAGGGAGTATAGGTCATTACCGGCGTATTAACACCGTTGGTATAGAATGAAACAGATCTTCACTTTACCCTTAAATAAACAGTGTTCCTTCTGTTTGTTTCGCGTGTGCTCCACCGCGGTATAATGAATGTATCTTCAGCTTACTTTTTATAGATATCGCATTTTCCTGAAAAAGCAAAGCAATTAAAGCGATTTAAAATAATCGCACGCCATCACACGTGGCGACGTATTTGATTACATTTCCGAAGACCCCATTTTACAACCTGGATAGTCTCAACGCCTAATGCGCGCTAGAAAGTTCAACTAGATGATACGGTGGTCGCACCACACACGCACAACGTCACAGCGATACAACATAGCGACCAAATAACTACTTGCAGAGATCCTCGCCACTATCTAGAGTGATAGTTTGCCACACAATATCGAAAACCCGACAGATCTGATTAAATATCGCCGGCGATGGGTCACGCTTCAGTGTTGCTCTCAATTGCTGTCTGCTTCATAGGTATGTAGCACTCTTCATATACAATTCAGGCTATTGCACTTTACTGTTTTCGTGTCACTTTCAGTACCACGACTTGCTCTGTCTGAACTGATTTGCCCAGACGTACAAAAAAGGTGGGAACACAGAGCTAAAAACAGAAGTCCCCGTTGAAGGATAAAGTGGTTTCAATTAAGCCCTTTGTTGACAAACACCCATCTTAATTGTTGCCTTGTTTTTACAATTTGGACCAAATTCGACTGAGACTGATGCCACACGTTTCGAGACAAAACCCTTACTTGTAAAATTGTCTGCCAAACGATTTAAGTAATCTGATGCCCAAGTTGATTTCAGGACAATTCAGGGTAAATTATATGGTAAAGGAAGGGTTAGGAATCGGCCGAGATGACCCATACACAGGCTACAATGTTATCTCGGAAAGATAAAATCACAGGTGGGATAATTCAGTTGTCAGTGCTGGAGAGGTAAGAGCAGTTACGATTATGTCACTGAGGGAGTGTCGCTACCTCCGGTGTTATTGACAAAAGCTCATTTTAAAAGCATTATGTTATGCTACCGGACATCACGAATTCTCGAAAGTGCTTTTGACAAGTAGGCCTTTGTGCGGAAAAGAATCAGGAATTTGGCTGTAAAACGCCGGAAATGATTTGGATGATTTGTTAGTCGTTTCAAAACACAATCTTGTAACAAAGCCAACCCTTTATGCTCTGGTAGTTTTGGGGCGGACAGCTTTTAAAACGCTTTTTGAGCACTGTTTTGAGTAAATTTACATCCTCCTGGAACTCTAGAATTTCTCCCCCAGCTTTTCGGTGATATTTCCATAACATTTTCCTGACATTTTCTGTTTTCCCAGCAAATTCTCCCATTCGTAGAGGTATCGAACTAGCGTCTACTTTCTCCTTATATAATCGTTATCTGAACAAGGTACTTGTGGTTAGAATAAAGGGAATTATCACTAAAGGTAACTGAACAAATTCAGTCTTAATGTGAACCCAAATGAAACATTAGTATGGAGAATTTTTGAAAAGATTTTGAAAGATTTAAAAAGGACTAAAGCTTTCCTATTCAGGTTACACACGGGCTTCGTAGAACTTACTCAGTGATTAGTAACACCAAATGCTTACTTTTACCAATCACATTCTTCTCTGTTAGTGCTGAGATCTTCCATTTATAGAAATTTTAGCAGTAGGTTGTTGGGTTACAAATAAAAATGACAATTGTAAATTGCAAATTGGATCACTTGCTTCTGCAGATTCTTGAAACATAGGAGAGGAATGTTGACATGCGCCATATTTATCCTTCTTAGCACGTGTTTGCTTCTTAATTATCTTTAGACCTTATTTTTTTTCTCTATTTTTTCTCTCAGGCTAAATGTATATATATATCATTGTATCTGTGTATCTGCTCTTCAGTTGTTGTTATTTTCTTTTGAACTTGTCATATACAGTCTTAGTTTATGAGGCAGCCCGCCCCCCAGCCATCCCGGCCTAGAATAGCTAAGCTAACTGCAGGGGCTCTGCTGGCTACAGAGGCCTTTGTTATTCTAGCCAGCAGTTATAGCTTGGCTATTGCTGACTACAATAACAAAGGCCTACAACAACAACAACAACAACAAAAATAAAGTCAATGTTGCTGTCCTTGTTGTTGTCAGAATACAGTTGTTGTTATTGTTGTAGGGTTAAAATGGTTTGTTCCCTGGAACCCTTCGTCTTGTGAACGAAACTGTACTAATCGAGTATAAACAGATAAGACAAGTTAAAAGAAGATAAATTATAAAGCAGAAGTAAGGTTATTATGAGACCTTCAAAAGGTATAAGCGACCGACAACCGACAGAAATTGACAAAAAAGCTTAACAGTTTGCAACAGGGATAATTCACTTTTAATTCCTGTTTCTTTTCTTTGCGACAGCGGCATTTGAAACAGGCGACAGACAGAGTCGTAAACGAGCGATTAATCGACACCAGACCACCCCTAGGAAGCCGTACAGGGATTCTAAAAGCTCGGATGTTTCGAGCAAAGGGCTAACGCTCGAAACGTCAGCTTTTAGAATCTCTGCTCGGTGGTCAGTTTACATTATCAACTCCGTTGATAAAACCAAATTTTTGTGTACAACTGCTTTACCGATGCAGCACCACAGTTTCTTTAAAAACTACCCCCTTCACCCCTTGGAAGGTCTTTATTATGTACTTTCAATGTCACAAGATCTTGAAAACTGAGATGATTTACGAATGGAGACGGGTTTTGTTTTTCTTGCAGTTATTTTGTTGCTAATATTGTTATTCAAGACAGTGATGCTGACAGGATTTAGGAGGAGACTGACTCAGTTGAGTCGACATCTGCTTGGCCAAAAAATACCAATACATTTGTTTTTGTTATCGCAAAGTCGGTGGGAAACTTGGTCAGCCGTCCAATTCTCCAGTTCTATTTAAAATACAATTCAGAATTGTCTTCAGAATTGTTCATCCTGATCGTTTTAGAGCAGAAAGAGAAGGATAAAAGCCTCAGTAATCAATTAACACAAATTGTCTTCAATCACAGTGCAGTCGTAGGTTGGCTTGCACTCCTCGCTTCTAAATTTCTTTGTCTTCCTCTATGTGAGTTATGTGCTCAAACTAGGCCAAGAAGATCGCTATGAAGTTTTCGTCCAATGTTCATTTGATTTGGCTGCAGATAAGATATTCTCAATTTAATTTTTATCACTTTTTTTTTCTCAAAGTTGTTCTCGTGCCAAAACTGGTGAATGGCGTAGAATGTCCCAACTTCCCCAAGCAGCTCTCACTGAACTGTGCTCCGCACTCCACCGTGGACCAATGCAAGTTTGATGCAGACTGTAGGGAATCCAAGGACCACAAGTGTTGTTTGATCGGATGTCAGAAGATGTGTTTGGATCCATCGCTAATAGAGATGTCCATTCAGGGTAAGAGTGCGACTTAAGATACGACAGATGTGGGTGAGATACGACAGCAAACGTTTCTAATCATGGCATAATTACGATAGCCCCTTATATTCTAGGCGTGTACACTCGGGTGTTGAGGATGGAAACAGTAGACAAAAGAGAAAGCAAAGAGAGAAATGCCTCGAGTATGAAAAGAATTCAGCATGATGGCAAGGGGGGTGGGGGGGGGCACCATGAGATAACAGGATGGGAGCCATGAGAGAATAAGTCAAGAACCATTGTCAAGTTAGCTGTTTTAGGAAACGTAAATTTATAAGGTATTATATTTGGCTCATGATAAAAATCCTGGGAGTCAAGAAAAATTAGAGCACCCCTCTGTTTATCTGAAGCCCAGTCATGTGTAAGTGGTCACTCAATTTTTACGACCACATTACTTAGGTGCTAGTGTTTGCCCAGTATTACCCAGACCCTCGTCATGCCCAAACAAACCGAACGAGTGTAGTGATCAAAGCGAGTGTAGTGATGGACGTAAGTGCTGTTCTGACGGATGCAGGATGGTTTGTGCTGCACCAGTTGTCGTTCCAACAACAGCGACACCTAAAACATTTCGTAAGTACATTTTATTGCGATGTTGACCTTATCCTACTTGCTATATGTGGATTGTGATTTTCCGTCTGATGTCAAAGCGATTTCAAGACCAAAATTTAATTGATGGGAGTAGAAAGGAAGAAAAACAAAATCAAAACAGGACTGCGAGGATGACTGGTCTGAAACTCAAGAGGTCAAGTTGGGTCGCAACACTAAGATCAGAAAAGTGACTTATTTTTCTGGTCTAAAATAAGAGGTATGTCCATAAATGAACGCAACAACGAAAATTACTATTTTTCAAAATTTCGTTACCCTGTTACGATTTTGACAAAAATTACAGAAATGACTTTAAAGGGGTGCAACGAGAATTACAAAGTTTGCGAAAACTGCGAATTTTGCGAAAATTGCAAAAATTTGTAAGAACTGTCTCAAATTATTCATTGACCCAATTCCAGATTCGAAGGCCCCTCAACGAAAATTACAAATTTTGAGAAAAGTGCAAAAGTGCGAATTTTGCGAAAATTACAAAAATTTGTAAGGACTGTCACAAAATATTCATTGACCTAATTCCAGGTTCGAAGACGCCTCAACGAGAATAACAGATTTTGCGAAAACTGCGAATTTTGCGAAAACTACAAAAATTTGAAAGAAGGGTCACAAAATAGACATTGACCCAATTCCAAGTTCAGAGCCCCCTTAGTTTCTGGTCAACGTCTTAAGAGCGTTACTACCACTTCGCGGTCACGCTTTTAGAGCGAAGGGTTAACATTTTGTTTTTTTTGTAAAATCCGTCAACCTCCCGTGTATTTTGTATTAAGAATTTGTATAACGAAAGTGATCGTGAAAATTTTAAACTTTGAGCTGACAGAAACGTGAAATGTGTAAAATTCGTTACTACATGACAAAAATCGTTAAACTTGTAAAATTTTTCACAACATTACAAAAATTGTTAAATTTGTAACTGCGTGCACTTCTGGACATAAGTGTAAAATAAGTCATGATTCTACATGCCCAATTGTATAATCTGTTAGGCTACCACAGCAAGTCGTCTGATTAAAACAACCAGCGTCTAGATCGGATTGTACTGCCCTTAATTGGAGGAAAGTGTGGAAACACTTGCCAGTGAAGCAAAAATATGAAGCCTGTTTCAGTATAAAACTTCTGCTTGTGATCCTGGTCTTATGTTGAAGAAATTAACATGTTACTAACCCCAAAAGTTTTATTTCTCATTTTCATTGTCACACTGCCTTACATGTAAATTGTGTTACTCACAGTGTTTGGTTGATAGCGTTGTTCAGAAAAATGCGTTTGTTGCTTCCGATTGCAGCATTTCAGAGTGATAATCGGTTTTAGTTTTCCTGTTTCAACAGCGTGGAAGAGCTGCAACGCCTCGGTCGACGTGGCTTTTATCATAGATTCATCCGGCAGCATAAACAGGAGGAACTACGTAAAAATAAAAGCGTTCGTGAAGAACATCGCCAGAAGCTTTGGAATCTCGCCTTCAGAAAGCCAGGCAAGTATCGTATTGTACAGCACCAAAGCTTCCGTCAAGGCCCACTTCGGTCAGTATCCCACCACAGAGGAGTTTGTCAAGGCTGTGGACGGCTTGCCACACGAAAGAGGCTACACATTCATAAACCTTGCACTGAGATTGGCCGCCTCAGAGGTTTTCCCACGCGCGCGAAAGAACGTGCCTAAGATTGCAATGTTGCTTACTGATGGCAAACAGACCGATCCCACTGGAACTGTCAACTTGAGGGAGGCCTCCGCGCCGCTAAGGAATCAAGGGGTACGAGTAATTGTTTTCGGTGTTGGAAAGAGTATCAATGTGAGAGAATTGAGGCTAACTGTGGAACGAGACGAAGACGTTATAACAGTGATGAAGTTTGATGACCTTACCACCAAAGTGAGAGAGTATACGGCAAGTCTGTGCCAAGCCGCTGGTAAGAGAAACTTTACCACTCGAGAGTTATTGGTTTATAAGGCAGAGGAGCGTCTTTTCCTTCTCTGAAGGAAATACCTTTGTAATCCCTAATTCCTTTGTAAGGTGTAGGTAAATGCACTTTGTAGAAAACAAACATGAAAGATCGTTTGGATCCCAAACTAAAAGAAACAGAATGAACTATATGTAGTATGTCCACTCTTCAAATATAAACCGTTCACGTTAGGGACTTGTCTTGCTGTTAGGTGTTGTTAGAGAGTAGTAGTCCAAAATTAGTCTAATCAATTTTTTGTCCCTTAAAATTGAAGAAACGGAGCCCATTCATCCTGATGCGGATATCATCTTCCTCATCGATTCTTCAACCGGCGTTTCCTCACAGCAATTTGACACGGAAAAACAATTCGTGCGAAGGATGGTCAGATACTTCATTGTATCTCCGCTCGGGCCTCGGGCCGCATTTGTTACCTACGCCACGACGTCATACACTGTTATTGGCTTCTCTGGCTACAGCAGCACCGCTGACTTCAGCCTTCAGATCAACAGAGCTCCATTTTTAGGCGGAAGACGAAGAATCGATCAAGCGCTAATTCACGCGGCCAAAATGTTCCGAGAAACCGGACGAATCGGCTTACGGATTGTCATTCTCCTGACAGTCGGGAATTATTATATGGGACCTGGTGCGAGATCTACATCGTTCGTTTCCTCGCAATTGCGCAGTCTTGATGCTCACATGTACGTGATCGGTATAGGGCCGTACTTCACTCCGTCAATGTTTACGCCCATGGTCCGCGGTCCCAGCGATATTTTTGAAGTGCCTTCTTTCAAGGACCTCACCCCTTGGCAATCAAAGATTGCAAGGCAGCTGAGAATGTCTACAAATGCGTGTAAGTGACGATATCGATTGAAATATAAATATATAACTTTGTGAACAGAAGGCTGGACTGTGAGTATCCATCCTTTTGTGAATATCCGTTGAAGTAATACAGCATTCTGATTTCAGGTGGAGTATATTTCAAGTCCCGTCAGTTACAAACATGTAAAGGCCTGGTTCAAACGTCGAACTTCACTTGTGCCGAATCTAATGCAAATGAGAAAAATCTATTGGTTTTCCTCATTTGCATTAGACTCGGCACATGTGAAGTTCGACGTTTGAACCGGGCCTTACCGACTTGAAGAATTCCCTATGTATGCTATCCAGAGTTTTTGAAGCTAATCAAAGGGCACCAAGATTGTTAGCTAGTTGTTAAAGTGTCAGACCCTCTCGTTAGTGATCAGTTAATTAAACAAAAATTAAAAAAAGAAGAAAAACTGCAGTTGCCCTGTTGAGTTTATAAATGCGATACACTGTTGAAGTATTCTATCGCGTCATTTTCCTTGCGTAGAGTTTTGAAGTGCAATATTTTTACTAGAAAAAGGCAGGATGGCCGAGTGGTTTAGGGCCGGCGCTGGATTTCAACGCAGTGACCGGGGTTCAAATCCGGCTCAGGCCATTAGCTGGTGTTGTTCTGGGTGAATGTTTGGTTCAACTCCGCGGTCATCCTTGTAAATAGCCAACTGGTCTGCCTCCCGCCAGTTGGGATTCTTAACTCTGTTGTTTTCATTTGTATTATTCGTTTCATTGTCCCTGTGAAAAGCAAGTAAGTATAAATTGAATTAAATTAAATTAAATTAATGTAAATTAAATTGTCTTTGTGGATGAAAGCCAATCAAAACAGGGTGGGGATGACAATGCTAAGATACGTGGTTGGAGTAAATTTTTCTTAACATTTCCTGGAGTCTCCCGGATCACGACAAAAAATCCAGGTTTCCAGTTAAAAATCATTTGTTTCCCGAAACAGGCCTTCTAAACCCCTGATAATCAAAGACTTTTTTTCTTAACTTTGGGGCATTAGTGTTTTTTTTTTTCAGTCTGATTTACGTCGCTGCCATCTTCTCCTTTCAGTTAAATATGAACGTGCTTACTGGCGTGCAGATGTTATATTTCTCATGGACTCCTCACGATACGTAACAGCCAACAACTACATCTTAGAAAAGAACTTTGTAAAGCTAATGGCACGACTTCTTAACCTGGCAAACAACAGAAGCCGCATGGCGCTTTTCACGTTCAGCGACAATCCTCAACTGGAAATCGCGTTTGATGGCTACCAAGACCGTGAAGCGTTCGACGCTGCCGTCAACAAAGCCCCTCAACTGGAGGGTAATCGTCGGATTGACAAGGCTTTTCAATCTGCGGCTGAACTGTTAAGGACAAAATCACGCGCGTCCGTCCCTAAATACGTCATTCTCTTGACGACTGGAAAGCAGACGCGTCAGTCAGACACGCGTTCTCTGGCCGATACGTCGCGAAACTTACGATCGTATGGTGCAAGAGTTTTCGTTGTAGCCATCCTAACAGGAGGTTATACTATACGCGACTTTTATACCGCAGTTCAAAGACCCGAAGACGCGTTCTCGGTTGCGTCCTTCACCGATCTGCTTCCCCGCGCTCCTTCCATGGCGGCGCGTGTGATGGCATCATGGCGTAAGTGGAGATTTGTTATTAGATTTCTTACCAGATTGTTGACTATGGCTGAATAGATAATGGAGTAAGCCAATCAGAATCTGTATCTGTCATAAATCGGTGTGGCCACTATTCTGGACAATTTGTATCTGACCAGTTGCCTCAAGACTGATTTGTAACATGGAACAAACAAATTCAGTGGTGGGGGGTTCGTTCCTGAGTTTCTATTGATTAATTGGCGGCATCAGTTCACGAAATTAGTCCAATCATGCGACCGGCACTATTTTTGGATAACTCTATTCCATCAATGACGCGGGACTCGGTAACATAGACGCTAAGGTCACAATGTAGTACTTTGAGTGCACGAAGACTGCTCTGGTGGCCCAGCGTTCTCACAGAAAATCTGACCATATTTAAAAACATAACGATTGTGCAAACAGTTTAACTTGGAAAAAATTGTGAGAATGTCCGGCCATCTCATGGCCGATCGTTCTCAAAAGAATATTGAAAGCGAAAATGAGATGTTTTAGGTTTGGCCTAACATTTTCGTTAAAAGCGCGCGGGAGTAAACAAATTGTTGTTCTTGTTTACAAAGCCACTGACCAAGGACAAACCGGGCTATGAGAACGCCAGGCCCCATCAAGGACCAGCGGGCCCAGCGTTCTCATAGCCCACTATGTCCTTGGTCAGTTGTTCTGTAAACAAGAACAACAGTTGGTTTTCTTTTTTTCATAGCGCGTAGACCAACTCTGCTCACTGTACTAGAAGCTTAGAGCTATCATGGAGTTGGCTATAAGTTCACCTTGCGTTTTTTCACAGGGGCACCAGCTAAGCCGAACTTTGCAGCTGACATCGTCTTTATCGTGGACTCTTCTTCATACGTGTCTCCTTTCCAGTATACCCGGTCAAAAAGATTTATCAGAATACTGTCCGATTATCTTAATGTTGCACCGGGCAAATCCAGAGGCGCCATGGTCACGTTCGGGGAGACACCCGTTGTGGTGTTTAGCTTTGACTCGTACAAACTGCTATCAGAATTCAGAACTCAGGTCAACGATGCTCCTTATTTGGGCGGCGAACCTTCGATCAGCACCACTTTGAGTGCAGCTGGTACTTTATTTTCTGATGCGCGCGGTTCGTATCCATGGATAGCCATTTTGCTGACATCATGGAGGCCTGATGATCCACAGGATAGTCGGAGGTTAGAAGTCCTTGCTCGTCCATTGTTGAGCCGCGGAGTGTGGCTGTACGTTTTGTCAATTGGCGAGAACCCGTATGTTGGGTGGCTGCGTCCAATGCTTGTGGAACCAAGGGACGCTTTCTCTGTTGTGTCATATCGTGATTTGCCTGGAAATGTTGGACCCCTTGCTAGCTACATTGTAAATGACAACTGTAAGTATGTTGTTGAGCATATGATAACTACAAAATATGGATATTTGTATGCATTGTAAGAGGTTTTTGCTATAACTTTGTCCTTGCTGCTAACAGCAAATTCATACAGCAACACCATGGATCCTTGTAGTTGATAACAGTTGTTCATCAATACCCTTATTATGTTGTTTTTATTTTCAAAGATCTCTACGGAGACTCGTCGTTTCAGGTAGACATCCTCTTCCTAATGGACACCTCGGAAGGCGTAAATTTACAGGACTACAAAATAGAAAAACGTTTTATCCAACGCATTGCACTACATCTTGGTATTTTTGCCGGGAGATCACGCGGCGCCTTGGTAGCTTACGGAGCCAATTCGCTGGTCGTCTTCGGCTTTGGAGGCTACAATTCAAACTCAGAGTTCGTTAGACGCGTAAACGACGCACCGATGTTTGGAGGTGATAGGAGAGTGGATCGGGCTTTGGACACCGCGGCAGCGCTAATGTTAGGCGCTCGATCAACGATGCCCAAGGTAGTCGTACTTATTATGGCGGGACAACATAGTGCTGATCCAGACGCCATGTCAATTAAGGATGCTGCTAGACCGTTACGTCAGCTGGGAGCCTGGCTGTATGTGATGGCTATCGGTCCGATTGACCTGAGGGAATTGCAAAAGGCTACTATAAGATCGACCGATGTTTTCTTTGCCAGGTCGTTTTCTGGTCTTGTTGGATACATAACACCAATGGCTAGATACATAGCTAATACCTCAGGTAAAGATGTTATACTACCGAGAGTTTATGTAAGAAACTAATTCAGTAATATTGATGTCTAATGCATTGTTTTGTCTCGCACTGAGGCTGGGCTTATTCTTTCAAAACATGGACAAAAATGCCTGCTGTCCAGTCTATTATGGTAAATATACTTATATTGTACTTTCAATAGCAATAATGGAGGATACTGCTGCATGGAGAAGGAAGACAAACGAGGAGAATTGCCCGGGCAAAATCTATTTGACTCAATTTTGTCGAAATAGCTGGGAATCTATCGGCCTAAAATAGGAATTTTTTTTTAGAATCGAAAAGTGGATCTAGCATAGTCTTCTGGTCAACAATGAGTTTCCAAACCCGGTATTCTCCCCCCACCCCCCACCCCCAATAAAACCACTTTAGTTTGGCACAAAATATCTACGGACCAAAGTGAAAAAATGTCTGTCTTTAACGGGTTGAGATGCAAGTGCAATACACACGGACCAAGGATTTTAACTGAATGGAAAGCAGCACTTGCATACCACATAGTTCCACATCTTTGAAACTTCCATTGAAACTTATTTTATTTCTAGGGTCTCTCTTCGCGTTCTAGGGGACGGAAGGAAGAGAGAACCTGAGAACGAAGTTGAGAACGTTTTTGAAATCTACCGTACCTTTTATACTTGAAAACGTGGTTGACTGAAGTTCTACATTCTCTTCATTTTAACAGTGATAGCAGGAACGTCCCCTCTGAACGCTGACATCGTATTTGCTATCGACTGCTCATCCAGTGTTCCATACCGCGAATACAGCACAGAAAAGTCCTTTGTCAGGTCCCTGGCTCAATATTTAAACATCCAGCAAAGCCAATCTCGTGCAGCCTTGGCAGTCTACGGAGGCCGAGTTTTCACACTAATTCGGCTGGAAAGATCCCAGAGTTTTTTCCGATTCGACTCCGCGCTGACCCGAGCCCCATACCTCGGAGGTTTACGAAGATATGATAAGGCACTAGATATTGCGAGAGATATCTTCGCAAATGCGCGGAAAAATATACCTAGAGTCATGCTATTGTTTATGGCGGGAAGTCAGACACAGGCCACAGGTAACGCTAGTTAGAATGTAACACAAACTTGGGTTGCTTTAAATTTTCTTTGGAAATTCCTAATGTAGAAAATGTACTCAACACTTAAATGTCTTGGAAAGTCCTAAAATTGATATTAAATTCATAGTACTATTAAAAGCTGCGTCTGATTACATGCCTACAGGACGAATATACGAATTCCTCTCATATCAACAGAAAATTAAGGATTCGTCCCTCCTGCGTTTTGGTGAAGTGAATTGTTCGGGTTTAACTCTAAAAGAGCTCTCGATCGAAAAAGGCTTTAATATATAAACATATATATAATGAAGTCTCGGAAAGGGCGCTTCACGATACACTAGTTGAAAAGCAAAACGGAAACGTTAGTTTTAACAACAACAAATCGTGCTTATCTTTTCTGCAGGTGCGAAGTCGTTGCAAGATGCAGTTAAGCCACTCCGACAGCAAGGAATCACTACTTTCATTTTCCGAATTGGTTCTGAGCCTGGACAAAGGGAGCTTCTTTCAGCTGTTGATAGGCCCGGGAATCTCGTCACGTTCTCAAGTTTTGCTGACATGGATGCAAGGGTGCCGTATGTAGCGAGACAAATACCATTTTATTCTGGTAAGTAGCAGCCTGTTCTACAAGGCGTTTGTGTACACACACCGCTCGTCACCCTGATTGAACCTATTTGTCCAACCGGAGGGATTGAACATTTATGTAAACAATGTGAAGGTTTGGATTTGGGCGTCGACACTAAACGTAAAGTTTCAGTTGCTTTCCTTGCCTGTTGCAAATTTTCGGTATTGATTATTTTTATGAAACACAAGATCGTGATCATCATTTTATTAGACGACAAAACTGTAGAATTCCAATAGCTTTCGTGCACTTCAATTAACCCAAGGCACTCAGAAGACTTAGGTCAGCATAGCTTTGGCTAAGATAACAGGCGGATGTTGCGAGCGCCCGAATGTTGAACGATCAAAAAACGGCAGTCCTGTGAACAGGATTCGTAAGGATATATGGGGAGTAAAATCCAAAGCGAAGTGCGCCACAGGTGACCAGAAAATGTAGGTTGCGAAGCTTTCTATTCTTAATTTTTTGCCGAGATAAAGTGAAAATAACTTTTTAACGAACAGTGGAAAAAAGACTTAATTAAAATAAATTAATCGCTCCTGTCTACCATGAAATACTGTTTATTGAGAGGTACTAAATAAATTATCTGTATAAGGTAGAATGAAACTTGTCCTATGACGAAATGCGGCTAATCTTTCAATTTGGTGGAATAAATTGTTTGATATCTTTCTGTGATGTTTGCGCCGTCCATTCTTTGTGCTATTTTTTGACAAAAAGAATAAATTTAAAAAAACATTAAAAAGCAGTTCACCAGCAATTAACCCCGGCTGCTAAGTCATGATTTCTTATTCCAGTCACGAAACAAAATTTCGTGCTGGCCAGATTTTTGCACCCCACTGAGAGGATATGACCTTAGGACTTCTTTTAGAATCCATATGTCTGGGAGTGAACTCATTAGGCGCTCCTGAAGGATTTCAAAATTCTTCGTCTCGCGATTTCAATCATCATTTCCAATTTAAGAGGCTGTGGGTATTCTCTCACTCGAGAATAGCCAATTAGCCGGGAAAAAATTGCGATGCCAAATATGTTGAAATGTATATTATTGCTGCAAGGTAAGATTATATTTTGTATCAACCATTTTAGTATACCACACAAACGAGATGTACTGTTCCCTTTCTATCGCTTCACTTTCCAACGGCGTCTTGGTTCATTTGAGGCTTAAAATTCTCCTTAGTTGTAAGGCATTTGTCCAAAGGAATGAAATTTGTAGCTCCGTGGCAAGTCCCTGTGAACACTCTTTTGTCACGCCAGTTAGACATTTCTTGCTTCTTGTTTGACTGATGTCATGTTGTATGTCCGCTCCAACCACACTGGTTGGTTGAAACCTGGCCTCACCAAAATAAATCATTACTTCTTGTGTCAGTATGTGGGTTGAAAACCAAATCGTGACGTTAATTAAAGCTTCTTAGTAATATTTTATTTTGTAAATGCTTGTCTCACAATCGGCTGCTAGAGGGATTTTAATATACACCATGCACATTTTTGCAGCTCTTCTCGGACCCCCCAGCTTCGCAGTAGATGTTGTTTACTTGATTGATTCATCTGATCCTGTAACGCAAGATCAATATGGCGATCAAAAGGAGTTCGTGAAATATCTTGCCCGTTACTTAAACACGATGCCCTCTCGCACCAGAGGCGCTGTAATAACGTATGGATCGTCTGCAACATTGGTAACAAACCTGGGCATGGCAAATACCACCCAAGCTTTCGATAAGGCTGTGGACAGTGCAGCAAAAGTGGGTGGTGAACGGCGCATGGACCGCGCAGTCGACGCGGCGCGAGGTGTTTTTTTAAGCAAAGCACGGCCTGCGTTTGCCAAGGTCGCCATTCTCCTGACAAGTGGACACCAACTAGCAGAAGTTCAACACAGTGTCTTGAAAGCAGCATTTCAGCGGCTTTACGACTTGGGAGCTCGGTTGTACGCCGTCACCATTGACATACCGGCGATAAGTTTGCCGTTGGCTGATTGGTTCCCGGTGAGGTCGTTTAGGGATTTGCCAATCCAAGTTCTTCCATTGGCGAGACATGCAGCTCTTGATACGGGTCTGTAGTTTGTAATATAACTTACTCGCGTTCGCTCGCCTTTCATGCAATGTATTTGTTGCAAATAATCCTGGTGGTTCATGATAGCCAACGATTACATTAATATTTTTGCTATTAATAGCTTTTGAGGTCACTCATTTTTAACATTTTGATTTATTTCATCATGTTTTTATCACCTTTTTTATTTACAGCCTCCCTTGGCCCTAACAAATTTGTCGCTGACGTCATCTTTATGTTGGACTCCTCGTCACGTGTGACACCAGAAGATTTCCTGAAAGAAAAAGAATTCGTGAAGCTGATTGCACGGTATCTGAACATTACACCAGGAAAGTCACGTGGATCAGTGATTATTTTCAGCACTGCCGCAAACGCGATCTTACCATTCAGCGGTTATACGACCATGTCAGAATTCAATGCAGTAATTGACAGAGCGTCTCAATTGAGCGGAAATAGGAGGCTCGACCGTGCCTTTGGTGTTGCGGCGACGTTGTTTCAAAACGCCAGACCAGATGTCCTCAAGGTAGGATTTTCTGTGTGTTTAATGGAATGTCGTCTCTTTCATTGTAAAACTTTTTTTACTTTAAAGAAGCTGAGATGTACAGGTGTTCGTTTGAAGGACTATGAAATCCTAAGTAGGTTGTTATCTTACTAATTGATTGGCTTGACTTCCACTTACGACACTTTGTTAAACCAAAAAAACAATCAATAAATTAATGTAGCAACACGTGTATGATTTAGTTGTATTGCGCCCATCGTGTGTTACACTGGTTAGTGGTCGATGGCGGCACTGTCTCTATAACCCACCAACGTTCTTTGTGCTGACCTTTCGCAGTTTCCTTCAGTTTTCTTTTTCTTTTTTTTTTTTTTGTCTTCAATTCAAACGTGCAAAGGTTGGGAAATCTCATGTGAGCTTGGCAATCATTCAGCTTATCTGACAATTCACGAGCAAGATCTTGGGCACTTGGACAAATACCAAGGACAGACTGGTCTTTCAGTTGGAAAAATTACGCAACAACTTCAAGCGAACGAGAACTTTTAGGAAATATATTTTGCCCGTCCTTTCGTAACATCATGCCGATCAAAGCATTTCACATGGGTCGGTAAGGCTTTATTGGCTGCAGTCTGGCTCTTATCTAAGAATATACACAAGCCTAAATTCGGCAGTAAAATAAGAATATTCAGCCTGGGCCGGAAAACAATATTCGTGTAAAAAAAAAAAAGAATGTAGTCCTAAGGAAAGAGTTTTGTTGTTTTCCTATAGATAGCAATAGTGCTCACAGGCGGAATGCAGTCACCAGAAGGAGGCTCCCTACAAGAAGCTATGAAGCCATTAAGGAATATGCAGGTCGTAACTTACGTCATAGCGGTAGGTGCTCCATCAGATGTACCAGTTGAAAGTTCAGAGGATATATTCATGGTGACGTCGTATGGTGACCTTCCAGGAGAGGTGCAACAAATTGCACGGAATATCAGTAAACGAAGAGGTATGTACACCACTTGTTGAATGAAAAAGGCACACGCGTTATCCCGAGACCTTTACAACCCTTCCTATCCATATCTTCACTATCACTATCACTATCACTATCACTGCCCCTAATCACTGTCACTGTCACTGTCACTGCCCCTATCACTATCACTATCACTATCACTATCACTGTCACTCTCACTGTCACTATCACTATCACTGTCACTATCACTATCACTATCACTATCACTATCATTGTCACTGTCACTGTCACTGCCACTATCACTATCACTATCACTATCACTGTCACTATCACTATCGCTATCACTGTCACTGTCACTATCACTGTCACTATCACTATCACTATCACTATCACTATCACTATCACTATCACTGTCACTGTCAATATCACTGTCACTATCGCTATCGCTATCACTGTCACTATCACTATCACTGTCACTGTCACTATCACTATCACTATCACTGTCACTGTCACTGTCACTCTCACTATCACTCTCACTAGCACTGTCACTGTCACTGTCACTATCACTGTCACTGTCACTATCACTATCACTATCACTGTCACTGTCACTGTCACTCTCACTATCACTCTCACTAGCACTGTCACTGTCACTGTCACTCTCACTATCACTGTCACTGTCACTGTCACTGTCACTATCACTGTCACTGTCACTGTCACTGTCACTATCACTGTCACTGTCACTGTCACTGTCACTGTCACTATCACTATCACTATCACTGTCACTGTCACTATCACTATCACTATCACTATCACTATGACTATCACTATCACTATCACTGTCACTATCACTATCACTATCACTGTCACTATCACTATCACTATCACTATCACTATCACTATCACTATCACTATCACTATCACTTTTACTATCACTATCACTATCACTGTCACTATCACTATTACTATCACTATCACTTTTACTATCACTATCACTATCACTGTCACTGTCACTATCACTATCACTATCACTGTCACTGCCACTATCACTATCACTATCACTATCACTATCGCTATCACTGTCACTATCACTATCGCTATCGCTATCGCTGTCACTGTCACTGTCACTATCACTGTCACTATCACTATCACTATCACTGTCACTATTACTGTCACTATCACTATCACTATCACTATCACTGTCACTATCACTGTTACTATCACTATCGCTATCGCTATCACTATCACTGTCACTGTCACTGTCACTATCACTGTCACTGTCACTATCACTGTTACTATCACTATCGCTATCGCTATCACTATCACTATCACTATCACTATCACTATCACTATCACTATCACTATCACTGTCACTGTCACTGTCACTGCCACTATCACTGTCACTGTCACTGTCACTGTCACTATCACTATCACTGTCACTATCACTATCACTATCACTATCACTGTTGCTATCACTATCGCTATCGCTATCACTGTCACTGTCACTGTCACTATCACTATTACTATCACTATCACTATCACTATCACTATCACTATCACTGTCACTATCACTATTACTGTCACTATCACTATTACTGTCACTATCACTATCAGTATCACTGTCACTATCACTGTCACTGTCACTGTCACTGTCACTGTCACTGTCACTGTCACTATCACTATCACTATCACTGTCACTGTCACTGTCACTATTACTGTCACTGTCACTATCACTATCACTATCACTATCAGTATCACTATCACTATCACTATCACTATCACTATCACTATCACTATCACTGTCACTATCACTATCACTATCACTATCGCTATTACTGTCACTATCACTGTCACTGTCACTGTCACTGTCACTGTCACTGTCACTGTCACTATCACTATCACTATTACTATCACTATCACTATCACTATCACTATCACTGTCACTATCACTATTACTGTCACTATCACTATTACTGTCACTATCACTATCAGTATCACTATCACTATCACTGTCACTGTCACTGTCACTGTCACTGTCACTATCACTATCACTATCACTGTCACTGTCACTGTCACTATTACTGTCACTATCACTATCACTATCAGTATCACTATCACTATCACTATCACTATCACTATCAGTATCACTATCACTATCACTATCACTATCACTATCACTGTCACTGTCACTGTCACTGTCACTGTCACTATCACTATCACTATCACTATCGCTATCACTGTCACTGTCACTGTCACTGTCACTATCACTATCACTATCACTATCACTGTCACTGCCACTGTCACTATCACTATCACTATCACTATCACTATCACTATTACTATTACTATCACTATCACTATCACTATCACTGTCACTGTCACTGTCACTGTCACTATCACTATCACTGTCACTATCACTATCACTATCACTATCACTGTTGCTATCACTATCGCTATCGCTATCACTGTCACTGTCACTGTCACTATCACTATTACTATCACTATCACTATCACTATCACTATCACTGTCACTATCACTATTACTGTCACTATCACTATTACTGTCACTATCACTATCAGTATCACTGTCACTATCACTGTCACTGTCACTGTCACTGTCACTGTCACTGTCACTATTACTATCACTATCACTGTCACTATCACTATTACTGTCACTATCACTATTACTGTCACTATCACTATCAGTATCACTGTCACTATCACTGTCACTGTCACTGTCACTGTCACTGTCACTGTCACTATCACTATCACTATCACTGTCACTGTCACTGTCACTATCACTATCACTATCACTATCAGTATCACTATCACTATCACTATCACTATCACTATCACTATCACTATCACTGTCACTATCACTATCACTATCACTATCGCTATTACTGTCACTATCACTATCACTGTCACTATCGCTATCACTGTCACTATTACTGTCACTATCACTGTCACTGTCACTGTCACTATCACTATCACTATCACTATCACTATCACTATCGCTATTACTGTCACTATCACTATCACTGTCACTATCGCTATCACTGTCACTATTACTGTCACTGTCACTGTCACTGTCACTGTCACTATCACTATCACTATCACTATCACTATCAGTATCACTGTCACTATCGCTATCACTGTCACTGTCACTGTCACTGTCACTGTCACTATCACTATCACTATTACTATCACTATCACTATCACTATCACTATTACTGTCACTATCACTATCACTGTCACTATCGCTATCACTGTCACTATTACTGTCACTATCACTATCACTGTCACTATCACTATCACTATCACTATCACTATCGCTATCACTGTCACTATTACTGTCACTATCACTATCACTATCACTATCGCTATCACTGTCACTAACACTATCACTATCACTATCACTATCACTGTCACTATCACTGTCACTATCACTATCACTATCACTGTCACTATCGCTATCGCTATCACTGTCACTGTCACTATCACTATCACTATCACTATCACTATCACTATCACTATCACTGTCACTATTACTATCACTATCGCTATCGCTATTACTATTACTATCACTATCACTGTCACTATTACTATCACTGTCACTGTCACTATCACTATCACTATCACTATCACTATCACTATCACTATCACTGTCACTATCACTATCACTATCACTGTCACTATTACTGTCACTATCACTATCACTGTCACTATCGCTATCGCTATCACTGTCACTGTCACTGTCACTATCACTATCACTATCACTATCACTATCACTATCACTATCACTGTCACTATTACTATCACTATCACTATCACTATCACTATCACTATCACTGTCACTATTACTATCACTATCACTGTCACTATTACTATCACTATCACTATCACTATCACTATCACTATCACTATCACTGTCACTATCACTATCACTATCACTATCGCTATCACTATCACTATCACTATTACTATCACTATCACTATCACTATCACTGTCACTGTCACTATCACTATTACTATCACTATCACTATCACTATCGCTATCACTATCACTATCACTGTCACTATTACTATCACTATCACTATCACTATCACTATCACTATCACTGTCACTGTCACTATCACTATCACTATCACTGTCACTATCACTATCACTATCACTGTCACTGTCACTGTCACTATCACTATCACTGTCACTGTCACTATCACTATTACTATCACTATCACTGTCACTATCACTATCACTATTACTATCACTATCGCTATCACTATCACTATCACTGTCACTGTTACTGTCACTATCACTATCACTATCACTATCACTGTCACTATCACTATCACTATCGCTATCACTATCACTATCACTGTCACTGTCACTATCACTATCACTATCACTATCACTATCGCTATCACTGTCACTGTTACTGTCACTATCACTATCACTATCACTATCACTGTCACTATCACTATCACTATCGCTATCACTATCACTATCACTGTCACTGTCACTATCACTATCACTATCACTATCACTATCACTGTCACTATCACTATCACTATCGCTATCACTATCACTATCACTGTCACTGTCACTATCCTTATCACTATCACTGTCACTATCACTATCACTATCGCTATCACTGTCACTGTTACTATCACTGTCACTATCACTATCACTATCACTATCACTATCACTGTCACTATCACTATCACTATCACTATCACTATCACTATCACTGTCACTATCACTATCACTATCGCTATCACTATCACTATCACTGTCACTGTCACTATCCTTATCACTATCACTGTCACTATCACTATCACTATCGCTATCACTGTCACTGTTACTATCACTGTCACTATCACTATCACTATCACTATCACTATCACTGTCACTATCACTATCACTATCACTGTCACTATCACTATCACTATCACTATCACTGTCACTATCACTATCACTATCACTATCACTATCACTGTTACTGTCACTATCACTATCACTATCACTATCACTATCACTGTCACTGTCACTATCACTATCACTATCACTATCACTATCACTGTCACTGTCACTATCACTATCACTGTCACTGTCACTGTCACTATCACTATCACTGTCACTGTCACTATCACTATCACTATCACTATCACTGTCACTATCACTGTCACTATCACTATCGCTATCACTGTCACTGTCACTGTCACTATCACTATCACTATCACTATCGCTATCACTATCACTCATCATCATCATCGTCATCATCATCATCATAAGCTTTATTTATACACGGTATCAATCTCATACAAAAATATGCTCTTCCATCAAGCCGTGTGTAACTTAAATATACAAATAACTATCCATAAGTAATCTAAGAGCGCTATTTCTACTAATGTAACTGATACAACTTATGCTAATATTAATTCTAATACTAATAACAAAGCAATACTAAAACTAAGAAACTAATACTACAACTCATCATATAATAAAAGCTATGAAATCCTAAATAAAATGATCATTAAGATTGACTAACAGGAAGCGATTACTATGTCAGCAGAGATTCTTTGAAGCCAGTAATAGAGGTCTGGGTTTTGCTAGTAGTTGAGAGGCTGTTCCATAGTGTAGCACCTCGATAGTTCAGGCTACGTTTTTCGGCCTCAGAGAGTGGTCTGGGAATAAAAAGATTATGAGCCGAGTCCCTCAAGTTATAGGTATGAACTTGTGATGTTGTTTGAAAAAGTTCATGAAGGCGAAGAGGAAAGTGATCATTGACCACCTTAAACATAGTAATCGCCAGCTGTTTAGTACGTCTTTTTTCAAGTGTATCCCAGCCAAGGTCATGTAATAAACAAGAAGATGGTGTCGTATAGTCAGAATTTGTTATTATACGAGCAACCCTATTTTGTAGCTTCTGGAGTCTCTCAGATTGGCATTTTCCGATACAACCCCATACTGGGCTACAATAGTCGAAATATGGAACAATCAGGGCATTGTACATGTTAATTAGGGTATCTCGCGGTACTAGTGCCCTAGCCCGCTTTAGAATTGCCAGGCCAGCTGATACTTTTTTAACAATCTGATCAATTTGAGAGTGTCACATTAAAGTCACTGTCATTATCACTATCACTATCCCTGCCACTGCAACGCCACTGTCACTGTCAGGATCAATTCAGTTCTTAATGCAGACCTAAATTATCAACTGACAAGTTACAAGAGGATTTTTCTCGTTTCCTTTAACAGCACCTGTGACGCCATTGGCAAAAATAACCACGACGCCAACACCAACAACAGCGGCAGGTATTTTCAGCTTGCTTTTGCTTGGTTGGCTTTGAAAACTTGCTAATAACTTGTCTTCTTCATTAGTAATTTTGAGGAATAGACATTTTTGTAAATGGCAAGCGATTGATCATTCTAGTCAGCCTAACTAAGTTCACGTCAAAGTGGAATTTCTTTGCTCATGCTAAGATAAAATTACAATTTATGGACACCATTTATAAAAAGAACCTGTATTCTTCTCTCTGTGCGGGCAGTAAAGAATCGTGCATTTTCATTGCTACTGAGATCCGATTGTAGACAAAATAACTGTCAAAACAGTTCTGCTTCATCCTTAGACGACTGAAACCACCCATCCATTTAAAGCAGTGAGAAGTGCGAACGACTTAGCCGGTGCTAATTTTACTCAGTGCGCATACGCACCGCGGGATTGCCCACGAAACTAAGTACAAAGATAAGTAAATTTTAGCGGGGGCATTAGAAATCCAATAAGTAAACCGCGTTTTACAGATATCATTAAAGGTTCCATTTGAACAAAATAAACATTAATTGTTTTGCCCAGTGAGTGCATGCTTACCCACGATTTTCTTTATAGATTAATTCCAGTAGTGCTTTTTAAGATTCCAAACTGACATAAATCGCACAAAAATACTTCTGTATCAAGAGGCGTCGTCCAAACTTTTTGCATGACATTTGCACGACATTTCCTGCAAACCTCTGCCAGCCCGAGGGATACAGTGCTCTTCTGATACCTAACAATGTGATATCTAAAATAGTGAAACGTTCCGGAGAAACACCACGTAGTTCATGGCTTGTTTGCTCATTCAAACAATCTTATACCTTTCGTTACAGAGCCAACAACAACACCCAAAGAAACACAGACCCCAACGGCTCCGAAAGGAACGACACCAGCGACGGCAACGCCAGCCGGTATTTTCATTTTAGTTTTCAATGTAAGCTTATTGCAAAAATTAAGGCACGATAATTGAACGCGACTTTAATCGAAAATTTTGTTCCACAGATCCTTGCGAGACTGAAGGCTGCAATGCTCCATACAGCATTGGTTGCCGAGCGGTGAACAATCAAGCAAGGTGTATTTGTCCCAAATGTCCCGTTGTTCGAAGACCTGTTTGTGCTTCAGATGGTGTACAGGATCTAAGCGAGTGTCTTATGAAGAAACAAGCGTGCGAGGGTGATGTCAATGTAACTGTTGCAAAAGAAGGGCCCTGCGGTAGGTTGCTGTACATTGATTTTATAAGATCTCCAGAAAAGGATATGTATGCGCAAAGAAATCTTACAAAAAGGCTTGCTGGGATTGTGAGCACAGGACTTAACCGCTCAATTTCCATCACTGGAATGCTTTCGATTTGCCAATTCAAGCGCTCAAATCAGATTCACAGCCAGTTTGTTCAAAATTAGAAATTCACTCCACGTAAGACCCAAGGTGGTAACACAGAAAAAATTCATGCAACACACCGTGTGCAACATTATAAAGTGTGCCATTGAATTGATTTGAAGAATAAACGTCAGATTAACTTTTACACTATAAGAAACAAGAACTGCAGAAAGCATATTTTGATGGCATTTGTTAGCGGTCTTTCTCAGTAACTCAAATTTGCAACTAGACTTTGATTCTGTAATAGGATGATTGGGACGTACATGAACGTGATACTTTGTTTAATTCATTGCTATATATTTTTTTTACATCTGAAAAGATAAAGAATGTCGCGCCTTCTTGGACATTGCTTTCATTATTGACTCGTCTGGTAGCATTGGGCGCTGGAACTGGGAAAGAATGAAGCGATTTGTCAAGTCAATTGTCAGTAACCTTGACGTCAGTTCTTCCACCACACGCATAGCAGTAATAGCATACAGCACCAATCCTGAGGTGGTAATTCTCTTCCGAAACTTTCAAGGCACAGATATGGTTAATCGAGTGATTGACAACATGCGTTGGCAACGCGGCTTTACTTACACAGATAAAGCTCTCTTGCTTGCAGAAAGATCCCTGTTTCAAACATCAAACGGGATGCGAGTTAACGTACCAAAGGTAAAAATCTTTATGACTCCTTTATCTCCTGCCTTGGGAAACAATATTTATGTCGACTGTTAGACCTAACTTTTTTCTCTACCGTTTTAAATATAGCTGGCGGTTGTCATCACAGACGGGAGACAGACGACAACAGGACAGTACACTGAGCTTTCGGTTGCCTCCCGAGGAATTAAAACCAAAGGGGTTACTGTTTATGCTGTGGGAGTTGGTATCGGGGCAGATAGGGCAGAACTGGAAGAAATTGCCTCCAGACCAGAATATGTCTTAATGTCATCGTCATTTGAAGAACTGCAGAGCACCTCCTCCGGGATGATCCGACGATTATGCGAAGGTAGCCATTATCAGTTAACACACTGTAGTTTTGATAGCAGCAAAACCGCGTTTCCACCACAATGTTTTGAACATATGCCTTTTAGGTCAAATGTAAATACATTTTACGTTGGGTAACAAGTATTGAAATCTTGTTGCAGGGGCTACACCAATTCCGACCACAACACCAACGCCAACCCCAAACCAAACGACACCAGTGCCAGGTATTATAATTCGAACATTGGCTTGCATTATACGTTTGATTCCGGTTATGCCATCGATGACTCCGATAATAAACATCTTCTTACGTCTCTCGTCTTGTAGATCCTTGTGAAATTAAAGGCTGCAGTGCTCCATACAACATTGGTTGCCGGGTTGTAGACAGCAGGGCGCAGTGCATATGTCCCACCTGCCGTGATTTTCGTAAACCTGTTTGCGCGTCAGATGGCGTGCAGGATTTGACTGAGTGTCACCTTAAACGACAAGCTTGCGAGGCAGATATGAATGTCACTGTTGCAAAACAAGAGCCATGTGGTACGTTTGTTTTTTTAATAAAGATGCTGCGACACGATGTATGCTGGATCAACATTTAAATGTCTTATACTCTCACGCTCTAGGATGAAGAAAATCAAAAGCTTGCAAAGTTGACTAAGCCGAATCAGAACGAACCAAAACGTTTTTCTTTAAACGATCATGTGTAAAGATTTTGTCTGTAAAATAAAAATTTCAAACACATTTTACACACAGTCCTTTTGTGTGGGTCAAGATTAATCGCTTCCTCGTCCCTGTTCTGGGTGGGTCTTCCTTCTCTAGTATAAAGTAATGGTATCTTATTGTGGTCATTATTCATCAGATAAAGTATGCTCCGACGTCATGGATATCGCTTTTCTCATTGATTCATCTGGGAGCGTTGGGCGCACGAATTGGGTACGAATGAAGCGATTCGTCAAATCAGTAATCAGCAGCCTTGACGTCAGCTCTTCCACTACACGCATAGCGGCTATAGCATACAGTACCAATCCCAAGACAGTTTGGAAGTTTATTGACTTTCAGGGAACAGACATGTTAAATCGTGCTCTAGATCAAATGGTTTGGCAGCGAGGTTATACTTACATCGACAAAGCTCTACTACTTGCAGACAGAAGTCTGTTCCAGACATTAAACGGAATGCGATTGAAAGTACCTAAGGTGAGTAGTGCTTCTGTCAAACCTGTCAATTAAGACCTATATTAGAATACGGCGTGCAAGTCTGGCAAGATATTCCTGAATATCTTTCAAATAAGCTGGAATTAATTCAAAAAAGGGCTCTAAATATTATCTATCCATCCCACAGTTATCTGGATACCCTTAGCAGCCTGAAAGAAAGACGAACTCAGCTTTGCTGTAAATATATTCGGCAGATGTCACAAAATGATCACCACATTAACTTCCTCATACCGAAAACAGTAAATAATGGTCATTGTTACAACCTGCGGTCCGGCGACAACAAAAGAAATATCGTCTACGCTGATAGGAACTGTTGCCGGACGCAGCGTTCAGGTTCCTTTATCACATTCCCTAGTAAATATATGGATATGTAAAAAGTTAGCGTGATGTTTTTATTGTTTTCATAGTAGTGGTAGTTTTGATTATTTATGATTGATTGCAATTTATAGCCCTTTAATTCAGTTAATTCTGCAATGTGGCAAATAAACGGTATTTATTTATTATTATTTATTACACCGCGCTGAGCAGGTTCCAGGAACCTGTTGAAGCTGCAGTAATGGTTGACCTCTGCCAAATGTCTGTTACTGTTAACCCTTACTTTATGTCCCAATGGTGACCTCCATCTAACTTCTCCTTACCACATCACTAGTTCGTCAAGCATACAGGGCTTGAGAATACAGGAAATCATCACCAGGGATAAGTTGATTCAATATTCATACAAATTCTCCCTACATGTAACTAACATACAGACCCCACCCCACCCCTCTTTTCATTATAGTCATATTTTATAAGTGCACATTTTGCTTACTTGTTTAAGTTATTTGATTGTCAGAATCCTTGATGTTTTCGTGAAGAAGTAAAGTAGAGTGACTGCGATTTCGCGAAAGCATAAGCTCGCCCTCAGGCTGGCGAGATTCCTCGCACGAAAACAGTCCCGGCAACACTTTGTGAATTTCCGAAGTGCTTCAGAGGTACAACATTAAACAGCACCAGGACAAGCGGGTCAAGTCCCAAAATAAATGTTTTGAATTTTACGTGCAAGCTATCTCCCACTTCCCTTTCGTCATTCGCAGTTTGCAGTTGTTATCACAGACGGAGAACAAACAACCACAGGACCGTACACAAGACTTTCAGTTTCTTCACGAGGAATGAAAAACAAGGGAGTCACAGTGTACGCTGTGGGAATTGGCAGTGGAGCAAAGAAGGCAGAGCTGGACGAGATTGCATCAGGGCCAGAGTTCGTTCTAACATCCTCCTCATTTGAAGATCTTCCGTTGGCCTCTCGTTTACTAACAAGGGGCCTGTGTGAAGGTAAGGATTAGCAGCCTACTGAATGAGCATTCTCTGAAGTATTCGAATATTAAACTGCCTGCCAACTGAAAAAAAAAGTAATGGAATAACGTTACTTTCCCGGGTAACGTTTTACTCCTCTTCTGGAATATACTTTTAACTGTTCCTCCTATATTTCTTATACTTCTCTAAGTTCAGAGAAGTTTGATAAATATGCACACATTTCATGTTTGATGATCCTTTTCATTATTCTCATAACCTGTGTGTTATCTGAAATGGAGAAAGTAGGTTCTGGTCACTGTCAGAACTTAAAGGGTCAACAAATAAACAATAGTCTCCATTCGGCGCTAGGGCATATTCAGTCACGTGATCAGTTTAGACCAATCGAGTGCGAGCGAAAATATTTGATGGATTATTATTAGCAATAGATGGTTAATAGACAGCATGACCCTGATTATGGTCTAGTTCACGGAGATCTCTTAACTTGGAATTTACATATCATGGACAGGTTCCAATTTATTTTTTTCTTGTTTCCATTCAGTACCAACAACAACTGCAACAACAAAAGAAACACCAACTCCAACTCCAAGAGAAACGACAAAAAAAGTAACGGCAACTAACCCAGGTATTTCATGCTTTTTTTACAAGCAGCTTTAAAAACGTTCATTGCAAACGAATTCTCCATTTGCCTTGTTAATGTATCAATGCATTTTCAGATCCCTGCCAAACTCAAGGCTGCACTGCTCCATACAATATTGGCTGCCAAGTCGTGGAAAACAAAGCAGAGTGTATTTGCCCTACTTGTCCTATAGTGCGCAGACCTGTTTGCGCGTCAGATGACGTACAGGATTTAACCGAGTGTCACCTCAAACAGCAATCTTGTTTGGCAGATATGGATGTTACTGTTGCAAAGCAGGGGCCGTGTGGTAGGTGTATCATACATTGTATTTCTGTTCGTACGAAATAACCCATGGCTACATTTTTGAAAGGGCGGACTGGTGGCTGCAAACTCTCAGAGGTCGCGCACTTTAAGCTTTGGCTACTTCCATATAATTAACTTGATTTAGGGCTAGATACGTTTGTCCCATTTTGTACTCTATTGCTTTTTTATCAGATAAAGAATGTAGTCTCGTGGTGGATATCGCCTTCATTATTGATTCATCTGGGAGTATTGGTCGCAAGAATTGGGAAAGAATGAAGCGATTTGTCAAGTCAATTGTCAGTAAACTTGACGTGAGGTCTTCTGCTACTCGCGTAGCAGCCATAGCGTACAGTACCAACCCTCAGGTGGTGATGCTCTTCAGATACTTTCAGGGAACCGACGAGGTAAATCGTCTGTTCGATCGCATGCGTTGGCAGCGTGGTTATACTTACACGGACAAGGCTCTCCTTCTTGCGGATAGCCGTCTTTTTCAGACCTCAAACGGCATGAGGCCAGGCGCGAGAAAGGTAAGCTCTCACTAAAAGCTATCAATTGAGCTTCCGATATTCGCCGTGTGTTCAGATCACCCGTCGAGTAGAATCCCCAGTCAAGTGCGGTCAACCAAAAAATTCCCGTCAGGGTGGGGTTCGGTGTTATGTCGGTTTTTTTTTATTTATTTATTTATTTTATTATTATTATTTTCATTTTTTTTTTCACCGTGGCATTACGGTATGAAGCATACTTGAAGTTAGAGACAATACATGAAGCCTTACAAGAAATGGTGAAATGTTGTTTACGAGTTTACAAGACGTTTTCTCGAATGAATTTTCTTCGCGCTGACCTCCCCTCAGGGGTTCAGCCGAAATTCAAAGGAAGAAAAAATGAGTCAAACGTCGTCTATAATTCCGCCATGTTTTTAAGACCACCATGTGGCTCAAATGTGGCTCTAGCCTGCGAAAGTCTCGGATGTGACCGGCCATTCTACGCGATGCTTACAATGAGTAGAAAATGAGAACGAATCACGATTGTATGGAAAGGACGAGGTGGTCTACAATCCTCTTTAATGAAAATGTCAAAGGTCCCTCAACTAAAATTCTCAAAAACAACAACAACAGCTTAAGTGTGTGATCAAGAGCGGCCTAAGAGTAATAATGGATCAAAGAAAGCAATAGACCCATTCGGCTAACTCAATGTTGTACCCAATTCAAACCCTTTGGGAATAAAACGCTTTGTTGCAGGTATTTCCATATCATTTAAATATGAATGCTACATCATATGATGCAAAAACAATACACAAAGAATCTTAACCCAGGGGATTTGAATTGGGTACAGCATTGAGTTAGCCGAATGGGTCTATGAAGAAAGGATGACAGCAGAATTAAATAATTGCAATTGTGGACATTCTTTACTATGAATAATTTTTTGAATGAACGACCACGTTTTGTTATTTTGTAGCTAGCAGTTGTTATCACAGATGGAAAGCAAACGACAACGGAACAGTACACTAGACTTTCAGTTGCCTCTCGAGGAGTAAAAAATAAAGGAGCGACTGTGTATGCTGTGGGTGTTGGCAGTGGAGCAGACCAGGAAGAGCTGGAAGAGATTGCATCGAAACCAGAATACGTTTTCATATCTTCATCATTTAGAGATCTTCAGAACGTCTCCAAAATTATAACAAGGCTATTATGTGAAAGTAAGGATTCGCTGTTCTTTTAGTTAAGGAAGGCAAAATCTGGCTTCCCTACATTTTGTTTCGCAACATGTTTCATTTTCATCAAATCTGTTCTTTTGGCATGATTGAGTTCCTACGAGAAGGAGTAAAAACGGGGTAAAACCAACTGTAAAACTAAATCATCGCACCGGAATCGCGAGGTCACGGGTTCAAGCCCCGTTGAAGTCCTGAATTTTTTTCAGGCTTCTTTACGCAATTGTAAAAATTGCGATCATTACTGCGACGATCATTCTTCGTTTGAGTAAAACTAAAGCCAAAGACTTAGAAATCGATGGAGAAAAGCGGGCACCTCCTTCACGGTTGTCCTGTACCTCTATGTTTAGTAATATTTTAGGACTGTGACGCTCCAGAATCTCACTAGGTTAAGTAGTAAAGACTTTAAAACAGTTGAGAAGTGTGGACATTTTTGTCACTGTTCATAAGTAACGCCTACGCCAAGAGAAATGCCAACAACAACTCCTAAGCGAACCACAGCATCACCTACCACTGCAGGTATTCCGGCTGATTTTGGAAATCAGCTTTGGAAATCTGAGAAAAATCGTGGAAACGTCTTGCCAATATTGTATATCCTCTACAAACATCGATAGTAAAATACTTACCAAGCGATAGTAAAAATGCTGACGTATACAACTCCAACAGTTTAGAACAAAGAGTAAAACAAAGAAAGCAATGAACAAAGGATGACAGTAGAATTAATTAATGGTATAGTTATGGACTATGACTAGACTACCACCTTATAGATGTGGACTTTTGCTCACTATAAAATATTGCTTTTGTTTCAGAGGCGACGCCCACGCCAAGAGAAATACCAACAACAACTCCTAAAGAAACAGCACCATTACCTACCACCGCAGGTATTCAGATGATCTTGGTTAAAATTTTGCGTGAATGGAAATCTGACTTCGTTTGCTTAGAAAAACGTGGAAACAATTTGACATTATTGATTTCACTACAAAATTCGAAAGTAAATTACTTGTCAACAGCGAATTAAAGTAACAACGCTGGCACAGCGTGAGACTGACGAGATTAGTATTTTCAGTATTTTTTCAGTATTTTATTTTCTGCAATATGCAAGATAAGTTAGAGATAGACTGGGCCGCAGATAGGCTAGAGCTAATCGAGGCGACCAGTCTTTATATACAATTTTATTACACTAATAAAATTATTCGTCTTAAGAAAACACTAAACAAACTCAAAAATCATTTGTCATTTTACAAAAATCAATAGAAAACAAAAATGAAATAGAAAAGAGCGGGAAAAGAAACAAGAAGACAGACATACTAATAGATATTATGACAAGTATCTTTTCATTAATGAGCTCATTACCTCACTATCAAAATAAGAGTCTTCATTACTTAGGATGTCTAATCTTGAGGATACGATGAGTCTTCTTCTTGAACTCTTGTTTCTCTGTTAACAGTCAATAATTATATTTATCGACTACAAGTCTCGAAATTCGTGCATTCAGGGCATAAAGGCTCTCTGCCTGAACTATTCGACAATATGTTTCAATATGCTAGTAATGTACATCACTACATCACGAGATATACAGCTAAGAAAAATCTTTATAAGCCGAGCGTACGAACTAACATAGGCAAACAATCAATCTCCTTTATGGCTACAAACATTTGGAAAGACCTCCCAACTTACTCTAAAAACTTAAGTGTGTCCACCTTTCCTAAGAAAATTAAACGTTATCTACTCTCTTAACAACAAACTAAATAAACATTCATATTACTAATGTAGCAAAATACTTCATGTAAATTAGTTCTTCCTTCTTTGCATAAATTTATTTATCTTTATTTTACTTCACACTTACTTGCCTGCTTCTCAGAACTTCAATTGTTCAGGGAGCTAACAAGAAAACCTAACTGGTTCACTTAGCTTCCTGGCTTGCCCATAATTGTACTACATTTAATTACTGCTATAAACTGTAAATTTTCTAGAATGTAATAACAAAATGTGTACATTAACTAAAGCATAATAAAGATTATTATTATTATTATTATTATTATTCGGTAATTTTTCTTAGCTATTAAGATTCCGTCCAAAGAGATGAGACTAAGAAGTGGGAACAGCCTCGTACAGCATAATGAAAAATCAAATGGAATTCATAATCAGTGACCTGTATTTCAATTGTTGCCGTTTTGACTGAGATCCACAGGGACGATCCTTGTGTCAGCTATTGTCTCTCGAGAGAATCGTTAAAAAGCGCCGGAGTATTTCACTGTCATTACGCTTAAGAATTTTATCTACTTACGACAAACGCCAGCATAACCTGACAGAGTATTCTAGGCAACAAAACAGGAAATACTTCTACTCAGCTATCTGCGTTTGAATAAAAGACGGGCTCTGAAATAGTCTAGCAGTACACATAATTTACAGCTTATTTGCTTACACATTTTCATTTGTTTTGTTACAGAGCCAACAATAACAACAACAACAACAGCATCCAAAATCACACAGACCACAACGGTTCCGAAAGCAACGACGCCAGCACCGACAATCCCAGGTATCTTGAACTTAATGTTTAACGTAAGCGTATTGCAAAGGTGAGATAAGTTAACGCGACATATATTGCAAATTTTGCTCTACAGATCCTTGCAAGACTGAAGGCTGCAATGCTCCACACAACATCGGTTGCCAAGTAGTAAACAATCGAGCACAATGTATTTGTCCTTCCTGCAGCAACATACGGAGAACTGTCTGTGCTTCCGATGGAGTTCAGGATCTCTCTGAGTGTCATCTTAGACAGCAAGCATGCCTGGCAGATATGCTCGTGACAGTTGCAAAGCCAGGCCCATGTGGTAGGTTCATCATGTTTTTCATACTGTGACGCATGCGCAAATAGTGTTTTTAACTAGTTGTAGTTTGATACACCGAGCTCAAGGTCGAGCAAGTGAATCTGAAACGCTTGCAGAGACTTAAAAATACTGTTTCCTTGATGATGAAACCTTAAGAGACCTGAATAGCATGTGCTCGGCAACTTAATGGCAACGTCTACAGTTTTCAGCACTTTTTTCTGCTGCCAGCAACTTTTGCCTCCCAGCAAACCTACTAAGACTCTACCAACTTTCCTAAGACTCTAAAGTACAATACAAAAAATTAAAAAAAACACTTCTAAATTAAACTAAAGTGAAACTATTTACATTGCTTTTGTTAACATTATATTTGGGGATGACTGGCATTGTTAAACAAAAAGTATAGCCAAGTCAGTGAAACTTTTTCTCTTCATGATGCTTGGCTAATAATCTCAAAAACGGACGAACAAAGGAGTCTCGTTAAATTTGCAATTGTACCAAGTCATCTTAACATTGTGCAAGGCTACTGTAGATTGGTGGAAACCCGATATATCAAACTGTGTCAACAAGTGGGACTTTAACAAGTGCTGTTTTCGGTTGTTCGGGCTAGTCGGAAATACCAAGACTTCAGTCTTATATAGGTTGCTCACTGAAGCCATTAGCTACTTCCGAATAAATGAATTAATTTAAGGCTAAACTACGTTTGTCCGCATTTAATTTACTTTCATTGTTTTTGTTTTTTGCAAAAAGCACGTCGTTTTGAATTGTACGCTATTGCCTCTTATCAGGTAAAGAATGTAGTCTCGTGGTGGATATCGCCTTCATCATTGATTCATCTGGGAGTATTGGCCGCAAGAATTGGGAACTAATGAAGCGATTTGTCAAGTCAATTGTCAGCAAACTTGACGTGAGGTCTTCTGCTACTCGTGTAGCAGCCATAGCGTACAGTACCAACCCTCAGGTGGTGATGCTCTTCAGATACTTTCAAGGAACCGACGAGATAAATCGTCTGTTCGATCGCATGCGTTGGCAGCGTGGTTATACTTACACGGACAAGGCACTCCTTCTTGCGGACAGTCGTCTTTTTCAGACCTCAAACGGCATGAGGCCGGGCGTGAAAAAAGTAAGCTCTCACTAAAAGCTATCAGTTGAACGTACGATATTCGCCGTGTGTTATGATACGTTTTTCGTAACCTTGTAAGGAGCATAAAATCAGAACGAGTTACGATTGTATGTACGGAACTCCGTAAGTGCCATCCAAGATTTACAAGATTTACACTTAACATTTTCGTGACTTTCTTTCGCGATTTTTTTCGCGACTTTTCTTCGCCTTTTTTTTTTCAGCGACTTTTCCCCGTGTTAAAGTCACCCACCGCGGGCTCAAAGACAAACGGCAACGGCAAAACATGGCGTCGATGAAGACAGCAGTCAAAATAGCTTACATAATTATCTTTGCTTTATTGACCATAGCTAACGCAGTTTTTCCACGTTATATACTAGTACAGCAGCAAGGCTACGTTAAGGGCGATGACCTTATCGAGAGCTACTTTCAACTTGGGCTTAAACATCGGTAAATCTTAGCCATTCTGGTGCTCTCTCACGGAATTGTTTTGTCTCTGTCAACTGAAGAGAATTTTTGCTCGCAGAAGGCATAACACCAATGATATCGATACTATTTTAAACGCCGTTGAGACCGTTTTTTATTATCCTCTCCTCTATTTCTGAGAAATTCACACTTCTGAAAGATAAAATAAACTCGGTTGCAGGTTAAAGAAAGCTTAACGAAACCACTCTTAAGGACGTTCACGTGAAAATTTTCCAACATTGATTTTTTTCTGAGACTTTTACCACTGTAAGATGATGACTTAGTTATGTCAGAAATGTAAAAAATGGGGGGTCACCGACTTCATTTTGGAGAAAACATGCCCGGAAGAACACACGGTCTTCGTCAGCGAATAAGGCCACATTGTCTGTAAGCCCAAAAATATTACAATTAAGTATTTGAAGTGAATGTTCTCTGCCGAATATTGTTTAAGTGGACCTATCGAGTGAATTTAGTCTACTGCTGAGTGCTGAGGTTCCTTAAAAAACAAGTTCGCATTTAGCGACCATAGTTTTACGCGCCTTGCAGTCGCAAGATGGCAGGATTCGATTTCCCGTGGACAGATATCTTGAATTTTGTTTTTAACTTCCCTCATGCATTGATGTTTTGTTAATTTTTGGACAATGTGTAGATAATTGTAATTAAAATCTGTTTCTGGAAAGAAAAGAAGGGGTAACCGAACATTTAAGAGAGTAAACTGAAGGCGAAGGGAACGCAAAAGCTACCATCCTTTTACTTGCTTAGCTTTCTTCCTCAGCGCACGTGGTAGAAGGCTGACGTGGCATGACCTTGCGACATGGATTTCGTGCGCAGTAGGGATGCGCGTGAACAATTAGCGCGAATGTCTTCAAGTCGCATTTATCGTAACTTTTCCTCCTCCACTGCATCTTCCGTGGACTCCATTTTCTTCGCACGTGCTGTACGGCTCTGAGCCCACGGTAAAAGTCGCGAAACAAAGTTGCGAAAAAAAGTGGGGAAAAATAAAGCGAAACCAAGAAAGTCGCGAAAATGGAAAAAAAGAAAGTGTCAATCTTGGATGGCTCCGGTGCTCCGTATGTACGCAAAGGACGAGATCGTCCACAATCCTCCTCGTAAATGAAAATTTAAGTCGGCAGTCAGCAAAAAAAATTCAATCACTGAATCTCAAGTGTTCGTCAGCTAAAATTGTCAAAAGCAACAACAAACGTTTAAGTGTGTGATCAAGAGCGGCCGATGAGTGAAACTGAATTAAAGAAAGCAACGAAGAATGGATGACAGTAGACTAAATTAATCAATGGTAATTATTGACATTGTTTACAAATTATATGCTTGTATGAAAACGTTTTGTTATTTCGTAGCTGGCGGTTGTTATCACCGACGGAAAGCAAACGACAACGGGACAGTACACTAAACTTTCAGTTGCTTCTCGAGGAGTAAAAAACAAAGGAGCGACTGTGTATGCTGTGGGTGTTGCCAGTGGAGCAGACCAGGAAGAGCTGGAAGAGATTGCATCGAAACCAGAATACGTTTTCATATCTTCATCATTTAGAGATCTTCAGAACGTCTCCAAAGTTATAACAAGGCTGTTGTGTGATAGTAAGGATACGCTGTTCTTATAGTTTAGGACCGCAAAATCTGGCTTCCCTACATTTTGTTTCCCAAATAGTACCTTTTACAGTCTTTCCCGTAAAACCGTGAACATCGGAAATATCTATGGAATGTTATTGTGTTTCAAGTAAAAAGCCAATCACGCGTGAGAAAACTAAACCGCAAGCAGTAATGGTAATTAGGTTGTGGTTTCATGTTGCTTCTGATTGGTCGCGAAACAATAAACATTCCCGAGCTTTTGACGGGAAAGACTGTAAATCAAACTTCTGTTGGCATGTTTGAGTTCTAACCAGAAAGAGTGAAAGGGAGTAAAACCTAATAGTCAAATAAAAGAAAGAACAAGTCGATGGAGAGAAGTCCGGTTCCTCCTTAAAAGTCGTCCTGTACCAATATGTTTAGTAATGTTATCTCTCTCTGACGTTAAGAATATTTTCTGCTGTAGGTGACTCATACCTCTTGATAAAATCACGGTCGTTAAAACGTTGAAATAGTTCAGAAATGTTGGCATTTTGTGACTATAAACCTTTGTTTTTGTTTCAGAGGCAACGCCTATTCCGAGAGATATACCAACAACAACTCCCAAGGAAAAAATGTCACCTACTACCGCAGGTATACCGGCTAACTTGGGTTAAAATTTTACGTGAATGGAAATCTGACTGTGTTGGCCAAGAAAAACATGGGAAAAACGTTATCAAATTCATGCAAACATCGAAAGTAAATTACTTGTCAATAGCGAATTAAAGCCGTAACAACGTTGTCACAGGGTGTGACTGATGAGATGAACTATTAAGATTTCGTCCAAAGCGATGAGACTAAGTGGTGAAAACAGCCTCGAGGGAATCATACTCATTGACCTTTATTTCAATTGTTGCACTTGACTTCCACAGGAACCACCCTTATGTCGTTCATTATCTCTGGAGAGTATCGTTCAACAGCGAGTATTTCATTGTCATTCTTTAGAATTTCATCTGCTGACAACAAAAGTCAGCAACACTTGACAGAGTAGTGTATTCTAGGCAGCACAACAGGAAATATTTCTGCTCTGCTGTTTGCATTTTAACGGTGGTATTATAAAAGCCGGGGCCTGAAATGTTCTAACGGTACACGTAATTCACAGCTCGTTTGCTTACACAGAGCTTACAGAGCCAACAACAACGTCCAAAGTCATACAGACCACAACGGTTCCGAGAGCAACGACGCCAGCACCGACAATCCCAGGTATTCTGAAATGAACTTTCAACTGACGTAAACGTATTGCAAAGGTGAGATGCGTTAGCGCGACATAAATTGCAAATTTTACTCTCCAGATCCTTGCAAGACTGAAGGCTGCAATGCTCCATACAACATCGGTTGCCAAGTAGTAAACAATCGAGCACAATGTATTTGTCCTTCCTGCAGCAACGTACGGAGACCTGTTTGTGCCTCTGATGGTGTTCAGGATCTCTCGGAGTGTCATCTTAGACAGCAGGCTTGCCAGGCAGATATGCTTGTGACAGTTGCAAAGAGCGGCCCGTGTGGTAGGTTTACTATGTTTTCCATCCGTAGTGCACGTGTTATTTTAAAGAAGTTGTAGTTGGACACATCCAGGCCAAGTTAATGTGCGACGGTTGCCGGGACCAATTTCCGCACAATCCCATACAATTATCATATTTACATCACTGTCGTACTAACCTTGTTCGAAAAACGAATATAGTTTGTGTCAAAAATGCATATATAATGAATGGCTGGGGCTATGCGGAAATCTTGAAGAAAGACCGAGCACGGCGCCTTTTGAATTTGGAACCGCACCCGATTACCTTAACATTGTGCAAGGCCATCTTAGATTTGTGGGCTGCGCATATTTGCGTATTAGATTATAATTAAAAGTAACTAAATATAGCTATCAAATTATATCAACAAGTATATGTTGTTTTCGGTTGTTCATTAGCTAAAGAATGTCAATCCGAGGTGGATATCGCTTTTATCATTGATTCTTCGGGAAGCATTGGACGAAAGAATTGGGAACGAATGAAGCGATTTGTCAAGTCAATTGTCAGCAAACTTGACGTGAGGTCTTCCGCTGCCCGCATAGCAGCCATAGCGTACAGTACCAACCCTCAGGTTGTGGTGCTCTTCAGATACTTTCAGGGAACCGACGAGGTAAATCGTTTATTCGATCGCATGCGTTGGCAGCGTGGTTATACTTACACGGACAAGGCACTCCTTCTTGCGGACAGCCGTCTTTTTCAGACCTCAAACGGCATGAGGCCGGGCGCGAGAAAGGTAAGCAGTGCTGAGCTGTTAGGGGTCCTTTTCGTTTGTTTTACAGAATTGGTACAAATTGAAGGTTCCCTCAGTGTTACCTCTGTGATGTTAATGGGATAGCAACGTTGAAAATGCTGTGTTGCCTGTAGAACGACATCTATCAATGATCCCAATTCTCTTTTGTTTTTTTCGATGTTGAAGAGGTTTTATCTTACTGTAGATAGCAGTTGTTATAACTGACGGCGCACAGACAAAGACAGGACGCTACACAGGACTTTCAGTTGCTTCTCAAGGAGTAAAGGGCAAAGGAGTCACGGTGTACGCTGTGGGAATCGGCAGCGGAACAGATAAAGCAGAGTTGGCAGAGATTTCATCAGGGCCAGAATATGTTTTAACTTCCTTGTCATTCAAAGATCTTCAGAGCGTGTCCTTAAGATTAATAAGAGAACTCTGTCAAGGTAAGTTCACTCATAAACTGTATTTAGGTTCTCATTATCGTCATCGTTACTGTTACTGGGTGATCATCATCATCATCATCATCATCACCATCACCACCATCATCATTTTCATTGCTTATCGTTAAAATGGGCACCGCATCAGGCTACAGTGGACTCCTCTGCTTCAGACATACTGTGGTCTCTTGCAGCTTCCTCGTCTTGTCTGTTTTCCCGCTTCTGTTACTGCCCCCTCTCCCCGCCCCTCTCTTTCCCCTGCGGCTTTCATCTCAGTGATCGCTCTACCAAATTTCATTCACTGAAAAAAAAAAACAGCTAAGAAACACCATGCAGAGCTTAGTAAACAATACTACATGAGTATTTCTGCTCCGCTGTCATTTGAGTGGTAGTACTCACAGACCTGAAGTTCTGGTCTCACTAAATAATTCTTGGTTTGTTCATTCCTTTTGTTGCAGAATCGACAACAACAACAAGAACCCAGACCACAAGCGGTCCGAAAGTAACGACGCCAGAACAGACCACGGCAGGTATTTTCAAATTGTTTTTCAAACCAAAATTTAAAATATTTTATCCACAGAAATGAGATTAGCAGTTAAGATTTAGTCCTCAGAGATTAGACTAAGAAGTGTGAACAGCCTTGTACCGCTTAATAAATTAAGCAGAGTAAGGAGAGAATCATTTTCAGTGACTTTCATGCCATTTCAATTGTCGCAGTCTGGTTCTTCAGGGGCCACCATCAGGATCTTCGGAAAGAGGAGGGCAACGGCAACGAGAACGCCACAAAACGTGCGTTTTACATTTTGGTACATTTCTTTGCCGTAGTCTTCAAAACAAAAACGTGAAATGAACATATTTTCTCGAGATCTTCAGTGCATTGCGGCAAATTTTTCTTCCTTTTCCTTACTTTGGCCTCCTTCATGTGCCAAGTGACGGGCATTACCCCGGGATAGTATCGCTAAACAGTGATTATTTCATTACTGCGATACTTCACAAATTCATCCAGAAGACAGAAAAGCACCATCTGCAGTGATGGGTCATATCCTTTGCAGATTATGAATTTAGAATTATAATTAGAGGCAAGCATTAACTGATACAGTCTAATAAGCATCACTACAGGACATATTTTTACTCTGTGCGTTTCATTTGAATGGTGGTATCCAAACCTGAATTGCTCTAGTTACACAACTGCGCGATTCACCGGCCGTTAGTTCGGTTAAGCCTTGTCATTTCTTTTATTACAGAGCCAACAACAACAACAACACAAACACCCAGAGTAATACAGACATCAACAGCTCCGGTAACGACGGCAGCACCGACGACTCCAGGTATTTTCAGAGGATTGAATTTCAAGGTAAGCGTATTGTAAAGACACGATAACTTAACTGGGCTTTGTTCTACAGATCCTTGCAAGACTGAAGGCTGCAATACTCCATATAACATCGGTTGCCGTGTGGTGAACAATCGAGCACAGTGTATTTGTCCGTCTTGCCCCAACACCCGCAACCCTGTATGTGCATCGGATGGCGTACAGGACATGAGCGAGTGCCACCTAAAGCAACAGGCTTGTCTCGGAGATATCACACTTACTGTTGCAAGGCAGGGACCTTGTGGTAAGTTCCTATACACAGATTAATCATGACAGAGTGATATGCGCAAGACATATTTTTATAATATGGGCGGATGAGAAATTTTCAGTATGTTACTTGGCATTGTCCATTCTTAGCCAACGAATGGCCCATTGGCTACTACTTGCACCAACATTTCGTAAATCGCATCACAATCTGGTGCATAACCCGTCACGGAGAAGCTTCTACGGTCCATCACATGCCACTCAGAGTAGAGACTTTTTATGAGGAGCTTGAGCTGGTGAGATTTCAAGGTCGAGTGGGTGAGTAAAGAAGTTAGAAGCTGCGGTCAAAGCAATGTACTTTTGTTTGTTAGTTCTTTACCAAGACTTTAAGGAGAAATAAAGGAGGCCCGGGTAAAATAAGTTAGAGAGGAAGTAAGCAACACATCTTTGTTACGTTCCCTAAAAACATATGTGGTTTGTTTCTTTATGAGTACTTTTATTAGTACTTATCATAACTGCTTTAACTTGTTTTCTATGGCTTCCTCTCATCAGATAAAGAGTGTCGCTCCATCGTAGACATTGCTTTTATAATTGATTCATCTGGTAGCATTGGGCGCAGGAATTGGGAACGAATGAAGCGATTCGTGAAGTCAGTGGTCACCAAACTTGATGTCAGTCCTTCTGCGACTCAAGTAGCAATTATAGCATACAGTACAAATCCAATAGTAGAGATGCGTTTCTGGAACACTCAGAACACAAATGACGTTAATCAACTAATAGATAATATCCCCTGGCAGCGTGGTTACACCTACACAGACAAAGCTCTTCAGCTGGCTAATAGCGATCTTTTTCAGACCCGAAATGGCATGAGAGTTAATGTGCCAAAGGTAAGCAGCTTTTGCCACACAGTAAGTGGGAAGATCTTGCGATGACGAACATCTTAGTGTTTTGATACATATTATGGTTTCTCATTTACTTGTCTGCATCGTTTAGGCGAGGAATATTATTGTTCCGTGTTTGGTTGTATCCTCGACGTCACGTCCGTCAGAGCTTATGCTCAGGACAGGCGTGTATTTAAAGGGATTAAATCAGAACGCGAAGGCAGAGGAGTTTTCCTATCTATTGTAGTAGAGATGTTACCAATCTAGGGTGTATGGCTTCATGTCTCGCCATGTACAATAATGTCATATCATATATTTTTCGGGGTTACATTAAGGGATATTGTTCTTTAACGATTGTTTACCAATACAGCAAACCCCTCAACCTTTTTTTGCAGCTGGCGGTTGTCATCACAGACGGAAAGCAGACAAAAAATGCACAGTACACCAGACTTTCAGCTGCTTCGCGAGGCATAAAAGACAAAGGAGTCACTGTGTATGCTGTTGGTGTTGGTAGTGGAGTAGACAAGGAAGAGTTGCGTGAGATTGCATCAGAATCACAAAATGTTTTAACATCCTCTTCATTTAAAGATCTTCAGAACATCTCTCTTGGACTAACAAAGCGACTTTGCGCTGGTAAAATTTTTTAAACTTCGCGTTCAGTTTGTCGTAAAAAGAGCTGATAGCACCTGATGGCCAATATAGGACAATTTATGCCTTTCCTCTTAGTAATGATTTTAATGAGTGGGTATTGTAGCCTTATGACATCTTAAAGGCGACACATGTTTTGCACTAACAATTTCTTTTTTCAAAACAGTGCCAACACCAATGGTTAAAGGGATACTCTCTTCAACACCAAAGCTAACAACGCCAGTACCAACACGTCCAGGTACATAACGAAGCTTTCCTTAACTCGATTGCAGTTTGTGATTGATCCGTAAAGCAATTGATAGCCTTGTTTGCAATGTATATTACAGATCCTTGCCAGACTGTGGGCTGCAATGCCCCATATAACATCGGCTGTCGGGTAGTGAACCATCAAGCACAGTGTGTTTGTCCAACGTGTCCCATTACACGTAACCCTGTATGTTCTTCGGATGGTGTACAGGACCTGAGCGAATGCTACTTAAGGCGACAAGCTTGCCTTGGAGACATTGCAGTTACTGTTGTTAGGCAGGGGCCTTGTGGTAGGTTGTCATTTATGTTACCTTTAGAGGTCGTGTAGCCTATTGCTAAGTTAGCCCAGACACATCCCAAGCTTTTGGAGCTCATCCTTTTCTAAATGGAAACACGACATCCCTTTTATCTCTCGTCTTACTCCTTTATCAGCTAGGGGGTGTTTCTCTGTTGTGGACATCGCTTTTATCATGGATTCATCTGGAAGCATCGGGCGCAGAAATTGGGAAAAGTTGAAGCGATTTGTCAAGTCAATAGTCAGCAGATTTGATGTTGGTTTTTCCGCCACACACGTAGCAGTCATAGCGTATAGCACCAATCCAGTTGTAGAGATGCGTTTCTGGAACACTCAGAGCACAGATGAGGTTAATCAAGTGATCGATAAAATCCCTTGGCAGCGTGGTATGACCTACTCAAACAAAGCTCTTTTGCTTGCTGACAGAGATATTTTCACGATTGCAAATGGGATGAGACCTGAAGCTCCAAAGGTACGGAAATTTGAACGCTTGTATAACGATCTATCTTTTTCCAAATTAGAATGCTTTGTGGACTAATCAAGATGGACAGCTATTTTGCGAATTGGGATTAACATTAACTACAAAGTTATAGTTATATTTCAGTTATATTTACCAGTGTGAACTGTTTCAAATGATACTCTTTACGCAAGAGCAAATTCGAGTTGGAATGTTTCTTCCGGAGATAAAATCTGCAAAATTCAGTAGCCATGTAGATTAGGCTACCACGTAGATTAGGCATTTAACACACTACCGAAAGATTGAGTCGAAGAAAAATGGTAGTTAATCGGCTATACAGCAAATACAGGATTTCAGAAAGTGCCCTTAAACATGCACGAGTAGCATCAGGTTTTGATGAATCAGTTCATGACGTCATGCTCATATGCATATGGTGGGGAATAAAATCTCATTGTAGTCTTAGCGCGCCGTTTCTCAAAGTTTTACTTTAAGGGTCTGAGGAGAATTAAATGATTCTTCTTAATGGTTCTATAAACTTAAGCATCGAGTTATATTTCGCATTGTATGTTTGGCTTTATTTACTTGATTGTTTTTGTTTTTTGTGACAGGAAAGGCGAAGGGGTCAGTCGGTTGTATTGATAGAAATAGTTACCACTTTGTGGACTTGGTCGACATTGTTCCAATTTAGGTCAACACTCTATATCTCGTATAAATAAAATTGACGCCAATGCGCTACTATGTCCTAATTCTTGTCTAAGTTCTTGTGATCATTTGGTTTTGTAGCTGGCGGTTGTTATTACGGACGGACCGCAGACAACAGGTCGGCACACAGACCTTTCCGTTGCCTCTCAAGGCATAAAAAGCAAAGGGGTTAATGTGTTTGCTGTTGGTGTTGGCTCGGCAGTACCTCAAAAAGAGCTCGAAGAGATGGCATCAGGGTCAAGCAATGTTTACAGGCCACGATCTTTTGAAAACCTGTTAGACTTGTCTCCAAAGATTACTAAATCGTTGTGCGATGGCAAGTATACGCTTCCATGAGATTTGAAATGTGCAATGAGTAGTGGTCAATAAATCACTAACTTTATATCTCCCTGCACATTGCAGCTGTGCCATCACCACCGACACCAAGCTTTATTCCAACAACCACGCTTAAAGTGACCACAACTCCTACAACCCCAGGTATTAAGGACGCCAACTAGATTTCATGATACTGCTTCACAGAACGCTTGCAGTCAGTGCGCCGATACTGATGCCCTCCCTCGTACCACCACTGTCTTGAGCTTCATATAGCTTAATTTCCGCTCTCCCACAACGTCAGAAACTACTGTCGTTAACTCGGAAATGATTACATACCATTTCCGGGTTGTAGGCATGAGGCTGATTTCACTCCTTCGCTTCTTCGATTCCTGTGAAACATGTTGTACACCCGCTGACCAGTGCATAACGTTGGCATACATTCCGCTTGTTGTTGTAAACTAAAATCTAGCCATGAAACTGAACAAACAAGTTACGATCATGAAAAGGGCCGAATGAAAAAAAAAAGCAAACTTCGTCAAGATACTACAAACGACTATAGAAGAGGAGGAACTTACTTTTGATATCTTTTTTGGGATAAACGGAACAGATATTTGTTCTGTGTTGACCTGTCGTTCTTAAATACTTAATCTTGTGTGAAATATAAAGTTAAGTTCCGCGCTTCTCGGTTCGAGCTTTCAGAAACAAGGGAATCAAAACATTATACCACGCGAGTGGTTTATAATTCATTTTCCGAATTCAGTGGTTCATAGCCACTTTGATTTATAGACTGACAACGTTTTCCAGGTGCACCCAACGACAAGTTTCGGTAGATACCTGTTCGGTATAGGGTAGTTCTCCTTGGGTTTTCGGCGTCGATCAAAGAGTGCACTCGGATTTTTGTAACTGAAACGTGACCAAAAAGATGCACAATGGGGAAATTATAGCCCCTGACGTTTTCGGAAGGGTCATATTGGCTGTTTTTGGCATTCAAAAACGTCAGCTAGCATTTTCGTAAAGCAAATACTTCTCCAGAAAGTTCTTGAAAAGTTCACTATAGCTAGCAATTTCTCAAACGAAGATTTCGTTCTTTAAAATTTTCGGGCAATGAAAATTTCAGCTAAGGAATCAGGAAAGATTTGTCTAGCTAATGAGAACATCACTTTAAACAGGCTTCAAACACTATAAGGAATTTAAAACACCTTTTTGCAACCTTAGTTTGATTTGGTTCGTTGGATGTCCCTGTTTTTCTACTTCACAGATCCATGCCAGATTGAACGATGTACTGCTTTGTACAGCATTGGCTGCCAAGTGGTAGGAAATAAGGCACAGTGTATTTGTCCCTCTTGTCCAGACATAACGGACCCTGTTTGCGCTTCCGATGACGTTCAGGACCTAAGCGAATGCCACATGAAGCAGCAAGCATGTCAAGGACATATAACTGCTTTTGTGGAAAAGGAGGGTCCTTGTGGTAAGTTCAAGATAAAGTGTAAGGTGAAGTGGAAGAAGAAGTCGTACATCGCATTGTGGCATTTAAACGACGACATAAGACAACTAGCCCAGACATCCACTCTGATGGAATCAGGGGGACATGTAACCATGACATAAAAAAAAACGTTTGAAGGAAAAAAAAACTCGTACCACTCAGAACCCGGCAAACGAGCCATCTAAAGGGCAGTTGTGGTAATAATATTATAATTAGGCGCAAATTAGCATGTGAATATGATCAAATGCGCCTTACAATAATAAGCTTTTCAATTCGAAATCTTTACAATTCCAAATCAAATGCTGGTTTTTGGATAGAGGGGAAAACCGAAGTACCCAGTGAAAAACCTCTCGGAGCAGAGTAGAGGACAAACAAACTCAGCCCACTTATGACGCCGAGTCCGAGAATCGAACCCGGGACACATTGGTGGAAGGTGAACGCTCTCACCACTGCGCCAACCCTGCTTTCTAATTGTATTGGTCTTGGTAATGATGAACGTATTTACAACGCCTACAAGTAATTTTTATTATCTTCAGCGCAATCCATGAATCTTGCGTCGAATATCAACCCTCAGTTTTAACGACAGAAACTTTTAAATTTGGAACATTCTAAAATCCAGAAGCTATTCACAAAATCACTGCCATTTCAATTAGAACTCAGGTCAACTGCAAATTATACATCAAGGTTAGCCATGGCTTTTGATTTCGTACCATGGCTTTTGATTTAAACTACCAAGACTGCTCTAACTATTTATTCACTTACTTCTTAACCTTTAAACAGCTAAAGAATGCCGTTCTCTAGTGGATATCGCCTTTATCATTGATTCGTCTGGAAGCATTGGGCGTCGTAACTGGGAAAAGATGAAGAGATTCCTTAAAGCAGTGGTCAGCAAACTTGAGGTGAGTTCTTCCGCCACACACGTAGCGGCTGTGGCGTACAGCACTACGCCAGAGGTGGTGATGCGGTTCAGCGACGAACAGGATACAGACCAAGTCAATCGGGTCTTTGATGGAATGCGCTGGCAACGAGGAATAACGCGTATTGATGAAGCTCTCTTGATGGCAGACAAAGATCTGTTCCAGACGTCGAACGGCATGAGACCAAGTGTCGTTAAGGTAAATATGTTGGCATAATAGAATTAATGTATTTATTTATTTTAAAATAGAGTGTTTTAGCTTATATGACTCAGCCATATTGGTTAACTAAAACAAAAGAAGCTATTTCCATAAAAATAGAATGTAATTCCCGCCGTTTCTTTGGTTTGGGACACCAACATGGCCACCGTGACGTCATGTGAAAACACTCTATGCATGTTGTGGACCTTTCATTCACTACAATAAACAATAATAATAATGATTTATTGACAGTATTTATACATAGCAGCTTTACATCCGTCATATTAACTAAAGAACTAACTACTTAGAATCTAGCTAATTACAAACATAATGCACAAGTTGAAAACTGTTGAAAATTGTAAGATCTAAATATGTTATAAATACTATGAGTAACCATAACTAAGGAACCTTATCAAGACAACTTATGAGATTCAACTTAGGCGCATGTGAACATGTGAACGATCCTGTCAGTTATGAACGCTAGTAAAGAAGGAGCGAAAAGAAAGCCTTAAAGAAATTAAAGTTTGCACGGGATTGGAGCCAATGGCGGTCTGCGATACCGCCGGGTCCAGGGGCCCGTTTCTCGAACGTCCCGGTAACTTAAGGGGCCCACAAACTATATTTTGAACTCAAAATCTCAATAAAAGTAGGGTGTGTTCTGACCTCTAATGAAGTCCATTTTGTTTCTTTAGCTTATAACTTTACTGTATAATTTTCAAAACTTTTGAAACTCCCAACTGGAATGGAAAACAAAACTGCTTAACGGGCCCGGTAATTACGCGGAGGTAGGATGGCCGAGTGGTTTAGGACGCTGGATTTCAATGCGGTGACCCGGGTTCAAATCCATTAGCTGGAGTTGTTCTGGGTACGTTCCTGGTTCAACTCTTCGGTCGTCCTTGTAAATAGCCAACTGGAGGTCTGCTTCCTCCCGCCATTTGGGATTCTTAACCCTGTTGTTCTCATTTGTATTATTTGTTTCATCTAAACATCTAATTTACAGTTCAATATGTGATCTTTATGTTCATATTCAAGTATTTCACGTCTTCACTAACCTGCAAATTGACCAGCTCCCTGCCAGCTTGTTAGTTCATTTCAGTGATAACGCGCATCGTTAGTATCGCAGAGGACATGGGTTTCAGCGAATCCTGCACACACACAAGCCTGTTCACTACTTTCAAGCTTTCTTCTCGCTACTGTTCCGGCCGCCGAGGAGCCGTCATAACGGCGACGTTATTTACCTTATCCGTAATTGAATATAAAAGCTTGGTTATTGGTAAGACTGTACCTAAATAGTCGAATGACGTTTGTACAATTGAGCTTCCAAGCCTCTCTGCGTCCCAACAGTAATCAAAGAGTAATCAAGTTCCCCTTCCTCCCTCCCCTCCCCCCTCCCTCTTCTTCCCACTCCCCCTCCCAAGTCAATGTTGTTTGTGCCTCCTGAACGTTTCTTTAGGTATGGCGACTATTTAGGGTAGTTTCGTATAATTGTTGAGCCAAATATACTGGACAAGATTTTTGGACTCCGAGCAATTTTACCCACATTTGGAGATGCAGATTTCGTTCTCTTCATGTCGCCATGTAAACAAGACATTCCATCATGAAACCTTGGTGGGGCCTGGTTGCATCGCCGACAATAACCGTTTCATGTGGAATCGTTACTTTGCATGGTTTTCTAACCCTCAAGCTAGAAACGTTTACCGCACAGTGATGCTCTGAGAAAGCTCTATCGTGTCAAATAAATTTGATAACAACTTTTGACTAGTTGCTTCAAATCACTGGTATCCGCGAGAGCTACAGTAGAACTACACGTCTCTAATCTGACGACTTGGTTGGGTTGGAACTATCTGAATTAAAACAAAGGGGTCGGCTGTTATCTCTGATCGCTCCGGCTTTGTCTATTATTAGGCAGCCTAGCATATGAGAGACGTTCGTAGTTATAAGTAGGTAGGTAGGTAGGTAGGTAACTTCAATTACTTCAACACGGGTTGATGAGGCTGGTTAGGCCCCTGGCAATACATGCTAACATACCGAGAAAATATGAGGATATCAAGAATTTATCAATTAATGACTAACATTCTAACTATGTTAATTAAATAAACAATCCTAAATCTTAAAAAAATATATAACAACGGAAAAATCATGGTAAACTGTACATTACAAATGTAGCTCTCTTACAGCATTCTTAAGTTCCTTAAGGGTTCTCGTTGAACGTAATTCATCCGGTAAGGAATTCCACACTTGTACATTTTAAGCCAAAGTTTGTAGTTTTCTTACGTGGGACGACGAGATTGTTGGCGCCTCTTAAGTTCTTCACATTATTACGTACGACGAACAAGTCACTTATATATCCCGGTATAGCGTCTTTTTGAATTGTGAGCAAAATCCCATTTCTTTTATCCTATACATCTCCAGATAGCAATTGTAATAACTGATGGGAAACAAACAACAACCGGAGACTACACCAGACTATCGAAAGCTTCCGAAGGAATCAAAGGGAAGGATGTCACAGTGTATGCTGTTGGTGTGGGTACAAATGTGGACGAAGATGAGCTCAAAGAGATTGCGACTAGTCCTGATTACGTTTTAACGTCCAATTCTTTCACGGCACTTCAAACAATTGCGCCTCAAATTCGCAAAGCAGTATGTGATGGTGAGGGTGATTCTTTGTCTTTCTGTTGCTATATAGTCAAACTCTTTTATACTTTGCTGGGAATGAGGTCGTCGAAAAGCATTTTTTCGGGGTCATATGTAAACAATGGTCAGACAATAGCAAAATAGCGAAAAAGCTCATCCGTTTTCAAGTGATGGGCTTGAAAATTGATGCCGGAACTTTTTCGCGGCTGTACGTCGCTGGATATTTTGCAGGTGGCACGCATATATGTGCGGTTAAATGTCTATGACTGCTCTGTTTATAACCACGCTATTTTACTTATTTTCATCGCTCAGTGGGTGGTAAATCATTTTAAATCCATACCTTATCTGTTTCCTACAATACTTCATATGTTCATATTACGTGGCCCTTTTCAATACTCACAAACGTTTTTCCCATTCCCCGAGTATCTGATTGTAGTTACTTTCAGTTGACTGGGCCGGAGCAACCGAGGTTGATATTTAAAATAACTTTATTCAACTATCAAATTTTTTAAGCTGAGCACAGATGCTCTACTAATTGGAAAGGCCTTAAATCAAATCGACTCAAATCAAATGTTGGTTTTTGAGGAGAGGAGTAAACCGGAGTACCAGGAGAAACACCTCTCGGGGTAGAGTAGAGAACCAACTCTGCTTACTTATGACGTCCAGTCCTGGAATGGAACCGACAATCTCTCACCACTGCGCCAACCCTGCTCCCCGCAGAGACGCTAATATGTTATTTACTGGCGTTAATACTTTTATTGACTCTATTTAAAACGTGCATAGTGAGTTAAAGTACCCAAAAAGTGTTCTGCTCATTGCGGATTCATCCAGCAATGACATTCTCCACGTTTATTTATAGCACTACGCCCTTTTTAAAATTAAATACGTATTATTCATTCCCTTAAAATTTGATTGTAGTTACTGAAGTAGCCAAGGTGGAGACCTAAATATATCATTTACAGTCATTGTTACTTTTATTGAAAGATCCCAAGATGAAGTACTCGGCAGATGTTCTCTTCATTATGGATTCGTCAAGTGATACCATTTCCACATACAACACCGCGAAAGACCTAGTCAAGAGGCTTGCCAGATACTTGAACATCAACCCTGAGGGAACCCGAGCCGCCCTCGCAGTTTTCAACGGCCGATCAAGGATGATCACCGACTTTGAAAGCTTTCGTTCAACGTCAGACTTTGAATCTTCTGTTGACAAAGCGCCGCATCTCGGAGGAAACCGAAGCGTCAGCGTTGCTCTAAGATCTGCAGGAAAGATGTTTGACTCTCCTTCTTCTGTGTCCAAAGTCATATTTCTTGTGACGTCAGGAAGACCTCTTGATAATGCGGACGGGAGCTCAGTGGGAGACGTTATAGACAAACTCAGTTCCTTGGGCGTGAGGACGTATGTTGTTTTGCTTGGCCCCATTCATGACCCTGGCAAATTTAGGTCTATGGTAGAGGACCCTGAGAATGTGTTCCCTATAGACTCTCAAGAGGACATTTCCAAGCAGATCAATCAGGTTGGGAGTCACGTGATTACGGACTCCGGTAAGCAGCGATTTTTGGTAACAAATGCACACACCAAGCACCAAAGCCCTTTGCACATGAGTTTTAGTGGGCCACATCGATCAATGTAACTAAACGTTCGAAAACAAATGGCTCGAATTCAAATATTATATTCGTTGCATAGGTATGGTGACACCAAAAGCAAGCTCAAAAGCACTGTAGCATAACAATGGCCACCCTTTTGGAAAATATTCAATATCTTTCATTTAAATGGTCAAACTATACCACGATTTTGAATAAAGAACTACAACGATACTAATAATTTGTCCCGCAAATAGCCACAAAGCTAATCGAGGCGGGACAAGATCAACACTTATGAATATGGACCAAAATTGAAGTATCAAATGTAAAGATATTCAAAGAGGAGCTATTGTTGAGGAAACGTTTAGAAGGCGATCCAAAGAAGGGAGCTTTCAAACTCACGTACTCACGTAAAAAGCCGGCTGCGGAACTCATTTTTATCGACAAATTGTCCAATATTTGACCGAATTATTCACCGAAGTGGAGGTGAATAGTGGTGGATATTTACCGAGCCGCGAAGCTTTCTACGACTGTGAAGTATCAGTCCGTCGACTGATCTGTATATCATCTTAATCAGTTTTATTGATCTGTCTCTGAGAGGTGTCTGCCTACAATGGACGAGACTCACACCATTGAAAATTCTACTGACATGAAGCAGGCAGTGTTTGCCGTAGACAGTTGCGTACTTCCCCAAAAAGTGTCTTCCGTTGATAATTATTTCCTTCTTATATCTTTATAAATTTTTCTCAGTTACACCTAAGGAGAAGAATCTGACGATGTACGTGTTGTTCATAGTGGACTCGTCTACTGATGTGTCGGCCTCTAACTTCACGGAAGAGAAGGAACTGATAAAGTCCTTAATCAGTGAACTGAACATTAATCCAGCTAACAGTGGATCCCGAGTTGGAATCATGGCCTATAGTAATGAAGCAACAATGATTCTAGATTTCCAAAACAGGGAAAACAAATCAAGTCTGGAAGAGATCATCGACAATATCCCTCAGTTACCGGGTCCTCGGCGAATCGACAACGCTTTAAAGGCTGCAGTGAATGCGTTCGAAGACGTCGAGACCGATAGTCCGAGGTTCGTAGTCTTGATCGCGGCAGGGCAACAAACTGACGAGGCTGGTTCCGATTCCTTTAGTGCTGCAGTTAGGCCTTTGCATCACAGTGGGACTAAAACGCATGTCATGGCCATTGGGGATGATGTCGATCCAGACTACTTTCAGGCTGAAGATCAAGAAAAAACAAACGTTCTCTCTGTCCCCACGTTCTCTGATTTGCCTCAAAGTGCCAGCAGGCTTGCAGGGGACCTGGTGAATGACTACGGTTGGTGGATATTTGTGAACATTACGCTTAGGGCAGTTCAGAGAACGATAGTGGTTACTACAATACGCTGATTCACATCTAGTTGACTCTATCGCGTGACAAAGACCAACAAAACGACTTCGCGATCCACTTCACATAGGCGGGAGGGAAACGGTTAACTCAATTATTACCCATTTTGAATTTTGATTGTTCAAATTTTTGTAAGGCTTTTGATGTCGGAAAGTTGCACTTACCCTTGTGAACTTTACTACTGTTGTAGTTCACAGAAGAAGGCACAAAGAAAGCCAACAGTTCCCAATGTAATTGTAACTCGCCTAAATTCGCGAGATTAGTGTTGGTTAAACTGTGTACGGTTTTACAGGTAGCCCATATTTTCCCGTACGCGTTTAATAGCAAGAAGTGCTGTCACTCAACCTGTCCTCGTTTTTTTTTTTTTTTTTCTAAAAATACAGTTTCTCAAAAAGACCCAGCCAGATCTACAGGAAGCACGGTCAAGTTAACAACTACAAGGCCAACAACGGTAACGCGGAAAGCTTCAACTAAACCATCAACGACAACGGAACCTGGTACAACTTCAACGAGCCCCGATGATAAAGGTAACAGTTGCATAAGAGCTGGATATGGACATCGCAGTAATGTAACCAACTAAAGCAGTTGAAAATGTATTTGTGTATTTCACGTTCCTTTAATAGAACCAGGTTACAAAATTATATGGAATTCTTCATTACATCTTTATCTTTGCTCACTGAAAATAGTCTAGCATTGCTATTTGCGATATCAGCATTGTTTTCCTTTTTCCTAATTCCTAGTTGAAAGTTCAACTCCATCAGATATTGTCTTCCTTATCGACACATCAGACGGCGTCACTCAAAGCGACCTCAGACAGCAAAAAGAATTCGTAAAACTCGTTGGCCAACGACTGAGAGTCTCCCCTAGCCACTCCCATGCTGCGGTGCTCGGTTACAGTGACCAGCCGCGTCTGAGTGGTGGATTTTACTCCCATCTGAGGGGAGAAAGCTTCCAAGAGGTCGCTGACTCCGTAACGCTTAGCGGAGGAAAAAGAAACATACAAGAAGCACTTAGGCAAGCAAAAACAATGCTCAATATGGGGCGCCCAGCGGTTCCTCGCGTTGTTTTCCTTTTAACGTATGGGCAGCAGGCGCCTGATTTCGGTTTTCCGCAACTCCAACAGACTGCGCAGAGTCTTCGGCACATGGGTGCCGACCTTTATGTCATTGGTGTTGGAGTAGATGAAAGCGACCCTCAGCTGCAGAAGGTGGTCAAGAGGCCCAATGAGTTTTTCAAGATTCCAACGTCCAGTGACTTGCAATCCTATGCCCAGCTTATCGCTTATTATGCGGCTTCTGGTTTAGGTACGTCCTGAATTAGAGTGCATTAGCTAACCAGCACAGTGAAGCGAAAATATTAAGTCCATTGCCAAAATTCCCCGCGATTTGTTATTGCCTACGTGCACTTATTTTGTTGTCGCCTGGAGAGTCAGTGCTCGAGCAACCAGTTTTCGTCAGCAATTCTCTAATCGACTCCAAAAAAGGCCATTTCTCTCTTTCATACACGGGGCGAGAAAAGCACCTTTCAGTGGAATCTCGACAATTTTTAGTGTTAGGAAAGAAACAAATGCTCAGTACAGTTCACGACTGTTTGAACAGGGATTAAAAATTTGTTTTTAATGATTGTGTAAACAAAAGAAATGGGAACTGCCTTTGAGAGTTTGTGTAAAAGATCTCAGAATCAGAAGCTTTACATATTTTTTAAATAACCAACTGGTTAATTGGTATTCGGACATGATACTGCCAATGCTTAGCACTTAGGACAAATAGTTCAGATAATACTTACTAAGAACTTGAAGTTATTGATGTTGCCATATTTTGTTTAAAGTTACAAGCTAACAATTGAAGAGTATTTCTGGCTAGAACTACTCTAAAAAATTCCTCATTTCTAAAAATAAGTAGATAACATTAGACACCCCAAAACGTCTGGTTGTAACGTCCGGTGTTTCATTTATTCATTTATTTATCTGATCAAAACACCCTTAATTAAACTGAAATAAGTGAAACGACTAATTTGTTTCAAGGAATAAAGAACGTTTTAATTTTCCCTGAGATTAAAGTGTTGTCTCTAACTTAAGGCAATAAATGGTATCAAGTTTGGCATCTGCGGTATGACATTTTCTCAGTGATTCATTGTAACATATATTCTTCTGTTGCTCAAGTAAGCTATGAGTTTGGCAAATATCCGAGGCTTATTGATGCGTGGTAAAAAATATTGCTTAAAGCTGTACAAACTCTACTTCGTCTCTGATTGTGACAAATGACAAAAAAAGCAATTTTTTGGGGGGAGTGGGTTTCTGACTGGCTTGCGATGGTTTGCTGAAAGATTGCAATACCCTGGAGTCTGCATTGCGCTTACGTCGTTTAATTCCATAGGACAGCATGACACATTTCTTGTTTTTCTTTTTATATTTTCTTGTCTATTTTGTAACAGTTATTGCTATATATTTTTTCTTCACCTTTGAAGGTATCAACGTCTCACCGAATTACAAAGTTGAAGTGGTCTACGTATTGGACTCGTCCTCCATTGTCGGACCAGAAAATTACAAGCTCTTAAAAGACTTCACGAAAGCCTTAGCCCGAGTGTTGAATCATAGCCCTAATTACACACAGTCGGCAGTTATCACATTTGGTTCTTTTCCCTATACGCCAATTCGAATGGGCAGCCATAGAGACCTTGAAACCTTTTCACAAGCCGTCGATAATCTCCGATACCTCGGTGGAAACAGCAACCTAGATATTGCCGTAACATTTGCGGCAAGAGCCTTTTCAAGTGATGACCCCAAGGTTCCTAACATCATCATAGTGGTTTCAAACAAGGATCCCTCAAGCAGAGAGTCTGTAGACATGCTAGCTGGAACCCTTCGTCGAGAAGGAAAGGTTTGAAATGTGATATTAAAAATTCACCTCTAAGGCAAACTGTCGATCATCAATGTCTCCTCCAGTTGTGATTGTCAGTTGTTACCGTTTCTTTAATGTAATTATAGTTTCCCACACAAAATGTAGAGTGGATTTTTCTTAATATCAAAATTTTAATCTGAGTTGAACAAATATTTTTAAAAAAATTACTTTATAACCGTTCCGCAATATTTTGCTAGTTATTGTAATAGCGACCGCGTTGTTGAATTTTCTTGTCATTATTTGCAAAAAAGTTTTCACAAGAAAAACATTTTTTCTTGTTATATAGCTTCCCACACAAAATTTAGACTCAGCTTTTAAAACAATCTTTACTCTAAGTGGAACATTTTGTTACAGATTTTACGTCATAGCCGTTCCGTTATTTATTCTAGTAGCGACTGCGTTGCTGATTTCTGTGTCGTTATTAACACAACCTTTTCACAAGAAAAATATGCTCTCTTGTTTGCGTTTTGACGTTGAGACGTCTAAACTATTTTACTACTGCTCAAGTATAGTTTATAACTGCGATGATCACTTACATGTTCACAGACGCCTAAACTTCCCATCAAAAACAAGAGAAGGTGTTCTTTAAGGGTTGTCTTCCAGTTGCATTGGCAAAATACACCATTTTGCTAACGATCAGTACCGAGCGAATTGTGGTTAGATCCAGTCCGTTGTGGAGGCAAACGGTCAAAATGAGAATTTCAAATTACGCCTTTAAATGGCCGTTTGCCCTCACAAAGACTGGATCTACCCACAATTCACTCGGAACTGATCATTAGCAAAATGGCGTATTTACGAGAGGTCCTGTGCCTTAGGGGTACACTGTAAGTGAAACATATTTTAACTCCTTATTCAGATAGTGAACGTCATTGGTGTTGGTAACGAAAATGATTTTCCAAACCTTCGTCGTCTTGCTGGTCGATCTGACAACATGTTCACCCCAAAGTTATTCAGTGATTTGATGAGCTATGCCCCTAGAGTTGCATCAAATATCTTAACAGGTGAGCTTATTGTGAAACTTGCACTAACTAACCATCCCTTATCATGTTTCATTATAAATTATCTTGCATTGATGAAAACATCAGGAATATTCTTTCCTCTTACAGATACTCTTCCTCCCACGACCCCATCCACTGCATCGACAACGACGTCAAAAGTATGTTTTCCTCCCTCCTGTCGTATGTTTGTCTCTCGGATTTGATTATCTCTGTGTTTATCTCGCCTTTGTCCTTGTTGTCTGTTTCGTTGTTTGTTTGTTTGTTTGTTTGTTTCACTGCTGGTTCTTGGTACAAATATAAATGGAGAGACTTGGTAACTCCAAACAGAAAATATTTTATACAATAAAAGAACTTTCCACTGAGGAGTTGACCTCGAATTAATTTTGCAGAAATTTGGTCAAATTTAGCTTTGAAAACAGCCGTTTACGTTAGTCTGTTCCTTTATGCTCCAATTCTGAAATCAATCCATGCCAGCTGGTCGGTCTGCAAACCTCTGCATGCACCATTCTCGTTATGCTATCTTCAGGATTTTATCCCATATTGTCATCTCACTTTAAACATGATTATAAATAAAAATATACATATAAATACTTAATTGACCACTCCCCTAGAGGGGCTTTTCAGGGCCAACGAAACAAACAGTACAAACAAACTGAACAACAGGGTTAAGAATGCCAACTGGCGGGAGGCAGACCAGTTGGCTATTTACATGGATGACCGAGGAGTTGAACCAGGCGCTAACCCATGCCAGAACAACACCAGCTAGTGGCTAGAGCTGGATTTGACGCCGGGTCTCTGCATTGAAATCCAGCGCCCTAAACCACTCGGCCATCCTGCCTCTATTAGTTAAATCTCTTAAACATTATTAAAAATTATTTGTAAAATACTGGCATTTTTTCAATTAATTGTTACTTCAGGTCACTACCACTACAACTGCAATTGAGGAGAATAGACCCTCGCCAAAACCCCCATCCACCACTCACTCCACCGCTACTGTTTCAACAAGCAGAATAACTCCGAGTTGTAAGTAACAACCAGCAGTCATTGTTAACGCATTGCTAAATGTGATTTAGTTCTGTAAGCCACTCAAATACAAAGGTCAACTAGTTGTTAGTTAGATTGGCCAGATTATAACATGGATTGAAAGATATCAAGGAGACAGAACAGGGATACTCGGTATTAACATAGTTCTTCAGTTTTTTTCCTCTTAGAAAGTACATAACAGCGCTGAAGACTTACTATCTTGATCCTCTCCAAGATCTGCTTGATGGAGTCTTCAGAAATAGTTTGGAAAGTGAAAGAGAAGATACGCATCAGATCGAAAGCAAATGCTTTTTCTAAATCTTTGTCTAACTTTCTATTTTATACAGTGGCAAACCGTGAGAAACCAGGTCTTTGCCCTTACATCCCACGCCCACCATCTTGTTCGTCTCGATCAAGGCAGTGCAATTACGACAATGAATGCACAGGAGACCTGAAGTGTTGTGATAACGGATGTGGGAAGATTTGCGTGTCTACTAGTTACACCTCGCCCACTGTTGGTAAGAGTTGGCAGATTGTTAGATATCATTTTCCGCTGAACTGAAGGTCAACACCTAAGGTGTAAGGTCGTTCATTGAACCGAACGTATGCAAAAATGTGTGCACCAGAAATTGTTTTATGCAACGTTGCGTCCAAGTTTAGAATACGTAAGATGTGGCATCATGCTGAGGGCTAATAAAAGGGCATTCAATTATTTACAACATTGTGTCAGCATGCGTCTAACTTAAGCAGCTAGTTTGCTGCGCGGAATGGGGCAACCAAGTAGACGTAACACACTTGGGGTGCTCAAATTTTTAGTCTGGTATGCATTTAAAATGCATCAGTCTTCGTAGAGCCTTGGCTAGTTTAGAAATTAGAGTGCTTTTGGAGAGAGGCTCCCTAAGTTTTATCATATTTTGTATGGCGACAGCTAACCTCACCAGATAGTCAACATAAGACTATATATACCTTTCTTAAAATCAGATTCTTAAATGGCAGGCCAAAGAATAGGACATTTGTACGATGACACCATTTGACTACAACTACCAGAATTCAGTTTGTTTATCCTTTCTTATTCAAATTTTGTAATCCCAACGAGGTAAAAATAACAATAGCTCTAATTAGCGCGAGAAAAGCAAAACCTGAAGGATTCTGGAAGTTGTAGTCAAATGGCGTCATCATGCAGATTTCCCATTCTAATTAAAGAGCTAATCCCTCATAAAGCCACAACAATGAATACTTATTATTGTGTATTTTGCTTAAACGGCCAAAGAAACTGCGAAATAGTGCAGAAGCCAATTTCACTTTCCCTTTGGTAGACGTCTTACATGATTTCGTTTATTCGGATGACCCTTATTTGGGATGTTTTTAACAAAATCCTTCCCGAAGCTCTTTATTCTTATGGTGATGAGATCGTGCTATTCCGTCAAACAGTAACTTATAACAGCTTATAACTGAAAAGATGATAAGCACAAAAATTACTCAATGTAAGTATGCTACAGTTTTCAAATCGGAAGAAATGTTTCCTCTTTGTAGAAGCTCTACAGGCCAACAGATGTCCCTCATACCCCCCAAATAGGCAGTGTTCCAGCTCAGTTCAAGATGAGTGTACGTGTCATTCGGACTGCGATCAATATAACAGTCATAAATGTTGCTTCGACGGTTGTCGACGACTTTGCAAAAAGACGGAAGGTATGTAGACAAATTCAGTTTTTTGTTAGCACTGAGCTTTTCCAGTGATACTAATATTTGTGAGGTGATATCCCTGCTTCCACTCTTAAGATGTCAGGCAGAGTCCCTATGTTTATAAAGCTGACACATAGATAGAGGATATTACACGGTGGTGAGAAGATATGAATTTTATGTTCGAGTGGCAAGAACAATATCTCACTCGTTCGCTTCGCTCACTCTTGAGATATTGTTCTTGCCACGAGAACATAAAATTCATATCTTTGAGCCAACGTGTAATGTTCTTTTTATTATATGGAGACTAAACAAACGCGACGCGAGAAACCAATTCAACAAAAGCAAAAGGCAGGAATCGTGACGTCATTGAACGATACGACACTCACAAAGGTGACATACGGAAAATACGCCACTCGGGTCCCGGATGAAGTGGCGTATGGAATCTACGAGTGGTTTAGTTCCCAGTAAAACACTCTCCTCCATATAATAAAGGAGACAAATAAACTACCTGATTCTTAAAGGAGCACTGCCATCCTATTTCGGTCAACTGTAAGATGCTAAGAATGTCTTCAGTTAAATCAGGATAAAAAAACAAAAATAATAAGGCAGTCAGGACTGTGTTACTGCACTGAGACTAAATACTGTCTTCTTATGTTATGGACGGCAAGGATGGAAATGGATTGCATTTTGAAAAATGTTGCCTAAATTTTTCAAATTCTCCTACGTCATCTTGAAGCCATGGCCAAAAATGTACTATGGATGAATCTTCCTGCAAATGGTCGACTGATATCTTTCTCCTACATTTCAAGGAATGCCGTGTTGACATGAATAAAGGTCATTTTGCCGGAAGACAGCAAAAGCCCCATGACAGTACCCCTTTAAAATCATCATGTTACTGTAACCCTACATGTAAATGCGATGCTAACCGTAAGCGTAAAAATAGTTGATTGCTAAATTTGACAACTTACCACGCAGCAAATCAGTTACATGCACAGTTACAGTGCGACCACCCAACAACCATTTTTACAAGTTTGCCACTGATCAAGGTACGCGAATTTGATTGACAGACACGCCTCCGTAGAAAGTTTCAACACGCAACAACCAAATGGGAGCGTACCTGTCGATCAAATTCGCGTACCGTGATTGGCTAACTTGTAAATGTGTTTGTTGGTTGGCCACGGTAAGGCGCATCGCACTGTAAACGCTTAAGTAACAAACTGGCCAACCGTAAAATTAATGTAATAACACTACTAGGTACAATTATTATTGCTTGATGGCTTAGAGCATCTAACCGTTCGACAACTTGTTTTTTGTTTGTATTTCATACTACATATGACGAAGCTTTGTGTTCGTTATATAATGTTACAGTTCTATTGTTATATAAGCAACGTGTTTAGCCGATCCTTTGTGTACGGAAATTTCTGGTGTCCTGCTCTCAGAGTAGCACGTGTTTTAGAGGCTCGCATTGAAAGTGGTTACTCATGAATATCTGACTCAAGTTTACTTCAACATAGAGCTTCAAATTTTATCAGTTCTGCGTTGAAGTAAGTCGTTGAATTTAACGTTAGAGTATATACTTTGCTGTTGACACGAAGTGTTATTGTTACATTTAGCTCGTATACAATGTGTCAGAGGGGTCGACATTGCGTTTTTAATGGACTCGTCCGAAAGCATCACAGAAGAAGATTTTAAGCGAGAGAAGACAGCAGTGAAAGAGATCGCCGGCAGTTTCTTGAATGCCTCACGAGACAGCCGTGCAGGGGTCATCATGTACAGCGGCCAAGCTGAGCTAAGCGTCGATTTCGTAGGGCAAAGTCAATTTAAATTCTTCTCGTCTGCAGTAGACGCTCTCGCCCACAGACGCAGTATGACAAGAATTGACCGCGCCCTTCGCTATGCATCGAATACTTTATTTGCAAATCCCCGTCCATCCATAACTTCCATCGCTGTGGTCATGACTGATGGTGTGCAAACTCCGGACCCTGGTTTAGAGCCTCTAGGCCAGGCTGTGGCTCCCCTTCATTCCAAGGGAGTTCGTGTTCTTGCAGTAGGCGTGGGACCGAGGGTGAACCGAAACGAGTTGAGGGAACTGGTAAAGAGGGAAGAAGATGTGTTCCAGATGAGTTCTTTTGAAGATTTGCTCAACAAATCCGCACAGCTTTTGGAAACAGTCTGTCCTCGTAAGTAATCAAGTAAAACTCTAGAGTGTAGGTCAAACAGCCATTGAAAACATATCTTCAGTTGGTCATAAGGCCACGCAAGACCGGATAACTAAAACCACCACCAACAACAACAACGGTTAATTTTGTAAGTAAACACACGTGGAAAACAAGGTTTATGAGATTTCTACTAAGCTGTCAGTATAAATGTTAATATGAAGTCAACAGTTTATATAATTACCAAGTCTAAAGCAGATTTTGCATCTTACTTTAGTAAGCACATTTTGAAACTTTGTTATATCCTCTTCTCCGAGTTATTTCCAAGACGTTAAGGACATTTGATTTTATAAACTTGACTGCCAGCTGCAAATGTAACTACCGTTTATCTTAGAGTTTTAATTAATTATTTATTTATTTATTTTAACTCTTATGCCAATATGTTTAACTGTCATAAACTGACATTATTAATTGTAGGTAGAATCTTTGTAAGTTTTGCACTTTTATCTTGTTTCTGTCATGCGTTTTATACATGAGCCTCTGGCTCGGATACACTGGGCAACCCGATCCCATGCATTGACATAAATAAATTGATGGATTGATTGATTGATTGATTGATAACTTTCTATAAGAATTTTATTTACCTTTTTTGCTTTGAAGAGCTGCCAACGAGTCGCACAACCACTCCCATAACGACCACTAGACTCCCACCATCCACTCCCAGAATCACAACAACAGCGAGTATTGAATTAGATCCAAAGTGTGACAAACTCTTCGACGCAATATTCGTCATGGATTCGTCGCAAAGTATCAACGCACTCCAGTATGGTAGGGAGAAAGAGTTCGTGAAGGAACTGGCGACAATTATTAACGTTGGAGCCGGCAGCCGGGCAGCGGTGATAATTTACAGTGACAGAACCCAGTTGAAAATTCAATTTGACCAGCACAGCAACCTGGATAGTTTTAAACTTGCAGTGGACGCCTTGCCGTACCTTCAGCAAAGAACAAGAATCGATAAAGCGCTTTATTTGGCGGCACAAACATTGAATCAAGCCAGGTACGTTCAACCGAACAGTACAGTGGCAGTCAGACACCTTTCGCCGTGCGATTAGGTGTTTGCATGCATAGAGTTTTGGTGACTTGTGTAAATTTTACCTGTTGAATTTTAGGAGGCTTTGGCTAATTGTGACCCTAATATTTTTAAATAAGGAAGTCTCTGACGTTTCTTAATGTCTTAAGAAGAAATATTCAGTTCACCATTTCACCAGATGTTATTTTACAAATTGACCGCTAAACCAATTACCAATCTGCGAAGCGAAGGTAGCTAGGTTTTCTGCACTACGGCATGCATTACATTTCAATGCCAAGTTCCAACTGTGTTTCAAAATTATCCATCACAAGGCCAGGTAGCGCACGTCTTTGGCATTTTATCCCAGTTTTTTTCCAACTACACTCTTTTTTATAACATACCCAGGTTGAGAGTCAGCTAAGAGCGTCTCTTATTTGCTCCTTTGTTTTTTTGGCGTTGTCAACCTCTGTGTTCAATGCTTTTTGTTAAGCCAAATTCACCAAGAGTTGGTCAGCGCGACATCATCTTGTTCGCGGAATTATAGCAAGCCGCAAAAAGCATGTCAGTGACAAGCAACTTGATACGTCCGCAATGATTTTTTGAAGTAATACCTTGTAACTTAAGAAAATGTTAAGTACGTTTTGAGGCTCAAATCACCAAAAGACGTTCAGCCCCAGCTCCAACGTAAGACGTTCTTATATAGAAAAAAACATACGCAAGAGGGAGAGCGGTGTTTATTCCTGTTTGTAGGACTGGTATACCAAAAGCAGTGATCATCATGACAGACGGACGTCAGACACAAGAACCAGACGCAGTTCCCCTTGACGTTGTTGCTGATGCTATCCGCAGAAAAGGTGCACGTTTATTGGTGGTGGGCGTTGGTCCAAAAATTTCCGAGAGTGGTCTTATGGAGATTGCTGCGGATCGATCCAACCTTTTCATAGTCCAGACGTTTGAAAACTTGGGAAAAGCCACTCGAGATGTAATTACCTCTGCCTGCAACGAAACTGGTAAGATCTTCTTTTGATGTTGTTTTTGCTGTGGGCGTTTCTGTGCTTTTTTGTTGTTAGTAGTGTTGGTGGTTTTAATTTTTCTAACAGTCATGAAACACTGTTTATAGTGAAGGAGGTAACAGTAAATAGCAGAGTAAGTAGCATAACAATAATGATTATTATTATTATTATTATTTAATAAAAATAAGAACTTTATTAACAATAGTAACAAAAATGTTTCATAAAACATGGCTAAGAACACATTAGAAATCCGTTTGTGATGGAGCTCTTAA
>OX419343.1:5595632-5858132 GCA_948470475.1 Galaxea fascicularis | reverse complement strand
ACTAATGAGAAAAATCGTTCGACCAATCAGATTCATTCTAGTTACTGGCCGACCATTTTTATTTGACAACTATGTTTAGAGTGAATCTCAGTACTTATATAACAAAAGTAGTTTCCTGTCACCTCCTCGGCCATGTATAATCAGGACGTAACATGTCGATCAAAGTCGATCATCGAAAACGTAGTCGATAAGTCGATAGTACTCGATACTTGTCGATAATTGTCAATCGACAAGTTAAATTTGTCGATAAAAGTCGATAATCACAAGATTTTTAAAACTGATTATCGATTTTATCGAAAAAAATACAAACAAATGTCACGAAATTCAAGTAGCCAAACCAATAATAGCTCGAACGACTTTTTTGATGAAAGTGTAAACAGCTCTAAAGTTAATCTGTATGGCAATGAAGCTAAAGAAAAACCTAAACAACCAAGTCTGTGATTCATTATAGAATAGAATGTTTAAATTACCTTTCAGCTTAGTGAAATCGCGATCTGTAACATAACTCGGACCAACCTAGTTCCCAGGGTCTCTCTAGGCGGGAGAGATGAGAGATCCTGTTTCTTAGGGGGGACAGAACAGGCCAAAGTTTAGTCTAGATGAGGGAAAATCGAGGCCAGCAAAGTAATTGAAAAGTAAAGTGAATTGGCATTTTATTTTCATCAGTGTTTTCACTCCGCTTAACATTTGACAAACACAAGCTGCTATGACTGTCCTCCCTCTCCGCTAGGTTGGCAAAATTCGCCGGGTTTGTATGCCCCTTGCTTCTCCTTGTGCCTATGATTGTTGTACCAGTCTGCAACCTACGTATGACAGTAAAAATACAACAAATTACGATTGCTCAGTATCAGAGAGTCTGAACCCATGTATAGACAGTTAATCTTGCCAGACCTAGCGTTGTTCGTTGTTCCCACCATACATTGTTTTTTGTATTTCTGATACTTGTCGATTCAAATCGATCGAAATCGATCAAAATCAATCATAATCGAACAAAATCGATAATCACAAGAAATTGTGTGATCGACTTTTATCGATTTCCGATATTTGTCGATTGATTAATATCGACAACGATCGACCACGATCGAATTTTATCGACTATTGGAATTATCGACATGTTACGTACTGGTATAATGCATCAATGAGCCGTGTGTTCCTCCAATCCACGCTTATTCCCTAAAATCTCCCTTCGTTTGATTGTGCATATCTTGTACAAAGCGTTACTTGTTAACTTTTTAAGTTGTTTTTTCAACACCAATGCTCAGTTAATGAATTTCAGAAAACCACCTATGTACGATGTTTCATTTCAAAGTATGCCCTCTTCGCAAATATTGGTGAGGTTCCTCAGACACACGATCCGAAGGAAGAAAGAATCTTGTGATGTTTAAGAAAGAACCTTTTTTGTTTCAGCCTCACGGTGTGTGGAAGCTTTTGATTTAGGATTTGCTATGGATTCCTCCGGTTCGATAAGAGATGCTAACTACAAGAAAGAGAAGGACTTCATTAAGGGGTTGGCTGACCAACTTGATGTCGGTCTTCAAACCGTTCAACTCGGCCTAATCGTTTTCAGTGATGTACCATTCTTGTTAATCAGATTTGGAACACTTAAAAGCATTGACCTCACCTCATTTGCGGACGTTGTAGATGAATTGCCATATTTTCGCGGACGCACCCGCATAGACAGCGCGCTTGAGACTGCTGCTAACAACATGTTTCCTGAAGGACGTCAAAACAGTGTGCCACAGGTCTTTTTCTTAGTAACGGATGGTCGTCAGTCTCGAGATCCTGGGGCTGTTGCGTTGGACCAGGCCGTACGACCATTACAGGAAAAGGGAATTAAGGTGGTATTAAAATGTCGTATTCACATTCTATAGTGACTCACAGCAACAGCTGTACAGGTCATTCAGGGGCGGATCCAGAAATTTTTTATAGAGGGGGTCCAAACTTTGACTCAGAAAACACTACAGAAGCTTCTTTCAGCAAATTACTTATCCTCGTCACCCCGTCACTCTCCACATATTTTGAGGATAGGTGATCCGCACAGCCAGAACTTAACCTGGAAGTACTCCATCCCTAGTTCCCCTTTTCAGTTTCCATACTGGGTTCGTAGTCCATCGCGCGGTTACCGACCAACTATGTTACATGGACCTATTTATAAACTTGCACAGACAGTGAAAAGGTGAGGCATGGTTCCTTCCTTTGAAAACGGCATTACACTGGACCGATCGATTAAGCTTGGATATTCATACAGATTCTTACAGAAAACGTCATCGATTGTTACCATGACACTACACCTCCACAGCAATTACTTGATGGATTTAACTATATACTGAAGCACTAACCTTAGACGTATTTCAATATCTACTATGACGTCCCTGTACCGCAAACTATTTAGCAACGTCCCTCGCCCAATGGCATTAACAACTTAAAATAAAGCTCTGACTAACGTCGAGGATTTCTTCACCAGGTCATTGTCGTTGGCATCGGAGATGACGTCGATAAAGACGAGCTGAGGTCTTTAGTGGAGAATCCAAACGATGATGCGTTCTTTGTTTCATCATTCGATGATTTGAAAGGGCTCCTTGACGAGAAGAGGCTTGTAGATGCTCTTTGCATATCAAAACGTATGTCATCTTGAGGCTATGTTTTTCAAAGAGAAGTAAATTAAAAGCAACCCACTTAACGTTTTTGCAGAAGAGGTATCCTCTCGTGAAAGTCATGCCCCTGATTGTTGAATAGTGACGGGTACGATAAACTTGTTTTTGACGTCAACAAAAACACACAACTGCCCCGAAGCTGCTGAGGAAAATTAAAGCCCTTTGAATCAGTAAGAAAGGAAAGGGCGTCCCTGTACTTTTTGAATAGCTACAAGTAACAAAATACACTTAAGGAAAAGAGGGAAAGTAGTTCCCATCATTTTTGAACGGCCATGTATTAAGATTTTACTTACAGTCTGTAAAGGTGCGACAATACCATGGCAAAGGTGTTGCCTATACGTTTCACTTTCTCATAATTTCAACTTACCACAATATTGCTCCTTCAGAAGGCCTTGTGAGTTGCTGGTTGATTTGTTTGTTGTCGTTGTCTCTTCACTTTGTTTTAAAATGATTATACATAGCCGTTTTTGCCTATTGGAACTCTTGATTCACATCTGCCTTAGTTTACTTTGTTTATCAATCTGTTTTCATATTTTTGCTTTACTGTTATAGGTAGACGCCTCTGAGGAAAATGGCCACAAAAAAGAGGATGAACTCTAAAAGTTTATATCCAAAATCCTTAGATTCAAATGGAACTACAAGTATTTGTAGGAAACGGGAAAATGAGCTATCTTTGGTTCCTCCAATTTACTGACCTACATTTCCTTTATAAAGTTAAATACGTAAGCATTCGCAAATGGGTTAGCCAAGTTGGGCACTGCACCAATTCCGCAGCTCAGGTCATTCAAGTCCAAGCAATTGTCCATGATCAGTTGCTATTTGCAGTATTAAGTACCTTTCACTTAGCTGCGGTTAAAATGTTATTTCAGTGGAATTTTTTGCTTATGTGTATCTTGTAATAAAATTGGTTTAGGTACAATCAATTCTCGGGATAATGCATTGATTGTCTGACTGACTGACTGACTGACCGACCGACTGACTGACTGACTGACTGTCTGACTGATTGATTAGTTATTGATTATTGATTATTTCGGTGACGAGAAACTAATCAAATGTCTCTTGAGTCAAAATCAGAAATAATATATTCAATCCCGATCAATCATAGCAATCAATCAAGCAAGCAAGCAACTAATCAATCAACCAATCAGTCAATCAATTAATCAGACCGCCAGTCAATCAGCCAATTATTGTACTTTTTATCACCTAGCTAAGTAGTACTAAAGTTTTTCAAAATCTGGAACCCGCCCTACCCTATCCATAGAATGGTTTAGGCGGAAATGATGTGTCTCGGAAAATATTAACTGAATATTAACTGAATTCTCAGAGGCCAGCGGCACATACCCAGCAAAAATTTAATCAAGTGCCCCCCCCCCCCCCCACCCCCCGAACACCCCACCGTTTCCCCACAACCCGGGAACAATGTAAGATAAATGAGTTAGATGTGCAGTCTAATCTCAGCTTCCGTTGAAGATGTATTTTTCCAGTCACCCCTTTTTAGCTCATGGATGACGTAGTCATGTCATGAGGTTTTGTTGTGGATCTGAATGTCCCTCACTCACTCAGGGGATCACTCATTCGCTCACTCACTCGATTCTGATTAATTTATTCATTAAACGTTCCCCCGGTCCCTCCCCTGGTAAGTATTGCTTTTGTCTGCATAGTCTTCTTGGTCCAACTTTTGCAAATTTCAGGGTGTAGTACAAAGGCGGAGAATTTTGCTCTGCAGATATTGTTTACGTGTTTAATGTTCATGGCGTCGGTTTTTCGTTTCGATTTTCCAACTCAGCAAAGGTAAAGTTAATAAGATGAAGGACACGAACTGCGAGAATTGAACTTTGAAATCTTCAGAGCAGCGAAAATAAACTTCGAGATATCGCAAAAGCAACTCTAAAGCGTATCACTGTGCGGTACCTGGAGCAGTAGTAATCGAGAATTTTTTGTCACAATATGATGGAAGAAGGAAGAATGAAGAAAATCGGCAAAAAAAGGAAACAGGAGAAAGACTTTCTAACCAAAAAACGGAATTCTGGCAAGCAACGCATTTGATTTATGAGCAACATATGATCGATTTAAGCAGGTACGTAATGAAGTATTTCTGAAGACGCTTTTTCCATGGTGAACGCTCGATTGCAAATATGATCTTGTTTAGAAAGGCTATATCGCTTGGCTTAAACGATCAGTATAACACTTTGTCAACATTTGACAAAAACACAAGGACCACAAGCATGCAAATATTTTTCTCTGTGATGATATAATTTGGTCTGACAAGCAGCAATAACAGCTAATCTGTTCGAACAACAAAATATTTGGAAAGTCAAGTCAATTGTAGCACAAAGCATAGTTAGATGGATTGAATATCTCACCGTACAAAGCAAAAGTTTTGTGCCGGACCCCGAATCGCTCCAAAACATTGTGGCTGTAAAGCGTGACTAATTTCCATCAGGACTTTCACAAAATATGTCATTATCTATGGTTAGCCAAATGTTGCAAAATTCAACAACTTGCACATTCATATTCAACAACTTCTATTTATGTTCAAGAAGATATATTTATATTCAACATTTTATATTTATATTCAACAATACGCATTTTCTTTCAACTTCAACCCAAATCATTTTCATTCAACAAAAATAATTATTCAACTTCAACGGAAATTATTCTCATTCAACAAAAATAATTATTCAACTTCAACCAAAATTATTCTCATTCGACAAAAATGTTTGTTCAACTTCAACCAAATATAATTTCCTTCAACAACAATATTTGTTCAACTTCAACCCGAATTATTTTCATTCAACAAAAATAATTATTCAACTTCAACCAGAAATAATTTCATTCAACAACAAAGTTCCTGGACATTCAAAATGTCGTCATTCAACAAAATTCCCCGTCTGGTCCCGGTTATATAAATATAAAATGTTGAATATAAATATATCTTCTTGAACATAAATAGAAGTTGTTGAATATGAATGTGCAAGTTGTTGAATTTTGCAACATTTGGCTAACCATAATTATCTGTGTGTTGTCTCGCATTCAGAATAGTCGGAAATTTTATTACGACCAAAAACGTTTATAAAACTAACTTGAAATGAGCCGTCGACCAGTAAGAAACTTTAACTTTCCTGTTACACTTCTTAACAAAGCGATCACATTTGAATATTATTTTTATAGTCCGTGTACAAATTTGCATATTTGTGCGCCGGTTCAAATTACTAACGTCTGTCAATTTCGTCTAATGTAATGCTTCTGGCGCCTGTCAATCAACTGCGTAATTTTACGGAAAATATTAGCGTGTAAACGGTTCTTTTACCAAGAGGTGTGTCTGAAAAGGATGTGCTCCCACAAAACACAAACGAATGTACAGGTTTCTTGCACATATCTTTTTAGGAAACAAAGTTGTTGTAAATTCAAAGTATTGTTATGTTCCCCATCCATGAGCTGGCTCATAGGAGCCTTTGATTGTATTATGGATCCGACATCAGAGTCTCGTATTTGCATTTTATGGAGGTATTGTCTGAGGCTCGGATTTGATAGAAGCCAGGAGCCCATCAATACGGCGTTTTCACAGATTTTTCGATTGAATTTGCCGCGATATGGGACTCCTTCAGGAACTTTTCCTAGACCTTTCGTTTGTTCTAAAGTTTCTCTGCGAAGCTAAGAAACTTTAGAACAAAAGAAAGGTGATGATCATGTGGTATCACGTGTACCGGAACTGCCTTTTTTCACGGGAGAGATAGTCTAAAATAAATCGCTCTGTAAAAATGCCGTGACATAGGCTTGGTATGGGAGTTGCACGCTCCTAGTAATGGGCTCATGTAGAAGTGTAAAAGTCTACGCTCGGATTTTTCAACCGGTCTCGCGGTCTCGCAGAGTCTCGGATTTACCATTGAATACTCTTATGAGTCTGCTGATCCAGGTCACATTGGATTACAGGGTACTTGATAAACCGTTTACAATAATTATGAACTGTATGAAAAGACCATTGTTTTGGTTGACGACAGTGTGTGCATGCTCTTGTTATTAGTTTGACTTTTGTCAATTTTAATATGTGGATCGTAAGGCAAATGCAGAGCAAAGGACTCAAAACACTTTTTTTTTTCCAAAGGAAAAAATAATAGGAAAAACATAAGCCCTCCTTTGCCCTCCAGTACCCGACGATCCTTTGCAACGGATGCGTAAGGGCTGACGTCCCAAGGCTTTGAAATTCTATTACAATTCACAAAACGTTTATTTATTTTGTCCTGCAATCTTGCATTGTATTTTAATTCGTCTGCCCGGAGACGTGGAGAATGATTGGCAAAAATCACTGCTTAGAAATTGCCGCATCCCCGCTCTTCCATCATCTGTTACTTATTCGCTGTTATTCGTCCTATTCGACTGAACAGTATGTAATTAGCAAAACATCGGTTGTCTTTTCAGTTTTCTTCACACGGAAAACTATAGTATTTCCACTCCGGTAAAAGCAAAAAAGCTTAAAAGTCGCGAACGTGACTATAACTTTTCAATCTCCAACACCGAAAATCTGGCATGATTTCAAAAAGAGGATTAAACCCAAATCCTTTGATATCATTAGAAACTTAGCTATTTTTTACCTAAAGGTCTTTAAAAAAGCTGAACATCTTATCAAAGTCGAATCACGTACATTCGTTCGGTAAGCAAACAAGTGAGGTTGGGATTTAATAAAATCCTTTGATATCATTAGAAAGTTATATTATCTATTTTACCTTCAGGTCTAGAAGACTGATAATCTTATCACAGTCAAATCACGTACAGTCGTTAGGTGAGCAAACAAGCGTTGTTTGAGAGCCTGTGGACGCAAAAGTCCAACACGTAGAGTTGCAACGATTGAGTACAGTTTTCTGTTGCAAATGCCAATCTCGTGCTTCCTTTGTTCTCATTCACAAGCTGTGTAAGAAAATACCTGCGGCAAAATTTCCACACAGCCCCATACATTAATTATGTGGCTCAAACTCTATTCATTTTAAAACAGGGTTAGTATGCATGACAGTGATGCATGTATAATTAATGTATGGGACTGAGTGGAAACCTTTCCAATAGCTGCGCAAAGTTTGGAATTCTTTATCGATATCTTGTGTCACCTAAAATTTAAGAGCGAATCATGATAAAGATAACGTAAACAGCATTTGGATGTTGAGATATGATCCCGAGGGAGTGGGAGTGAATGTGACAGATATCGTTACGCCCAATTTCCTTGAGAGTGACATCCTACAGCTGAACTTTAAATCCTCTTTGAATGTGATACGTAAACGACACTTGGATCAATTTTTTTTGGCCTAATGTAAAGATTTAACGAAGTTTTTGCTTGGCACGAAACTCGAGGATTCCACTAGAGTCGCTCAGAAGCTTTCTCGGTATCAACAGGCATGCGCATTTATTAATTTTATCCTTTAACTGGTTCGAAAAAAATATATAGGTTCTCTTAACTAAAAAGATATCTTAAAAAAGTTGAAGCCAGAGCTGTGAAGCCTTTTCAAGACGAAGACAAAAGGCAGAAACGACCGGAGATAATCCGCCAAAAAAATCGCTTTCCCAAAGAGTCTCGAGTGAAGTGAGTTCACACGCGATATACCCCGCACGCGCACTCGCGCGCTTAGTAAATCTACTGATTGGGTTACAAGTAGACAATTATGATACCGGCGCTAAAGGGGAAATCAGACCGCGAGTGGAGCACAGACACCCTCGCACCACACGAGGGTTACGCTAGCGTGCGTGGCAAACGCGCAGTTATCTGAACACAGCGGGCCCACGAAAGTGCTTCTTGATACCTTTCTCCCCGCGGGGCTTTAGTGCACTTCACAGTTTACTTCATGTTATGCTTTTCCGTAAAAATTAGCCGCAGGTGAAGAAAAAAAAGAAAATTTGGCTGTCAGCACTGTAGTCTCCCTCACAGCCGTTTTTAGTCTCGTCACGCAACGCTTCTCTTTGGGGAGGAGCGTTTCGTGACGAGACTCAAAACGGCTGCGAGGGAGACTATCAGCACTGTGCCTAGTGAGAAAAAAAATGCCCGCCCCCAGGTCTGGCTCGAAGGTGGAGTGCGTTGATTACATGTTATACAAAAAAATTCCCCCATTCCTTCTAGAGCCCTGTGACAACATGGCTATACGTAAATAATATTTATTCGAGGGGTCTGGAAAACTAATAGAATTTAAGAGGCCTGATCTTAAACGAGGTGGGGATATTATGCACGCTACAGTACAGCCCTGTCAGTAGGTCTGAAGACGCGTACAGACGGTGTGGTCTGATTCAGAAAGATATTTTGATGTTCAGCCCAACCGAAAGTTTCGAAGGTAAGCCCCCCTCCCTTTGGAAGATTCATTAATTGCTGTCAGTCCTTCATCTTCATTCACCAAAGGGAAAAAAAGAGAGAGAGAGATACTTGTTATTTTAGTTCAACCTAGAAAAGTCTTTGCCTTGCTCCCACCACTTTCATCACTTATATCTTGTGCAAAATTCCAAGTTTCCCATAAATACGTTAAAATGTCTATGTCTATGGGATATGTGTAGGGTGCAAAGGTGACATAATGTTATTATTTACTGCGCCCAAAATTCTCTGCTGGTGGCATCTTTATGTCACAGGTAGAACTATTCCGAATCTTCTTTGGGGATTGATCACATTTCAGCTGACGAAAATAACACTTGGATCTGTTAACTGTCCCCCGTAGAATCCCACTGAAGCTGTCACTCCACACGGCAGATGAGGAATGTCACTCGAAGCGCCGCTAAGCTGTTTCATGTTTCAATATCCGTCAACGAAATCCGTAGCGAAAAAAGCACGAGTCAACGAAGCCGTTGCCCCTCAGCCAGAGGCAAAACAAATTACTTGCATAAATTTCTGAAGAAAAGAGGGCCGAGATGACAACGCATGTGGGATCCTTTGGGACTCTGCTGCTGATTTTCACCCAAGTGCTTATCGCCGAATCACAACAACGTAAGTGATGCTCTGTTATATTAATATTATTGATCTTCTCACGCCAGACAGATTTCAAATTTCATTTTGAAGAACGTAGACAACGAAATTGCACCATCGCAAAGTACTGTGAATGAGGTTTTGTTTGAGTGGCAACACCGAGGAATTTTGTTTTGAAGACCAAAAACCTGGACCCTGCCAACGTCTGACTGTGGAACTGATGGAAAGGTCAAGTCTAAAATTTGACTTATATGGCTGTAAACAGAATGAGGTTCTGTGGGATAATCATTTTCGAATTTACGTTTTTGAATTGGTTGCATTCTCGGGAGCGGTTTCTTATTTCAGGACTGTTCAATCATCTTTAATGTTTAGACCCAGCTTGGATGAAGTATCGATAGCACGTGTAGCTTGTCGGATTGTACAAATTGCGATCCCAAGATTTTGACGTTGAGGCCACAAGAAAATGTCTGTATCGGCAAAATTTTGCTCCCACATACTCTCAAAAACCCGACATCTCGCGGCTGCAGTCAGTTGCGACAGCGGTCTTGTCTAGCAGATTATTGATTTGAAGTAGCAGCCTAAAAATTTGTGTGCGTGGTTTTGCTTTGTTAAAAAGCCAACAAGCTATGCAAATAAAATACATAGAAATTGCATAAGAAGTTATAGAAATTACATAGAAATTGCGCCCTTGACCAGCATCGAATTACTCGTTATATAAATCGCTTTGGCGATTTGTGTTTTTACCGGAAGTCGGATCTGTCTACCGAGAAAGGGGCTGGGTCGGGAGCAGGGAGGGGAGAGGAAAAAAGGGTGTTTTTCTTTCCTGCGATAGTTCTGAACAGCGGAAGTAAAAAAATGGCGTGCGAGTGAATAAATCGAAGGAACTTCACTGCTTTTATGGTGTTTTCAGAGAATTTCATTCACAGATTTCCATATTTTTACGTATGGGCAGGTAGGAGCATGAGGGAAAATGAAAAGTCTCGGGAATTATTGCACATTATGCTTTAAAAATTGGCAATACGAGCGATTACATCCAGAGAAACAACTCGTAGTTTTGATACCAGTTAGAGTGAACGTTCTGTTCGAAATTTATAAATATTCATTTTCAATGGATATATTTCAATTCAAAGTGGTATTAAAACTACATCAGTGTAAAATGTGGTGCTAAAACAGATTCCATGCAGTTTTTGCCACAGTTTTAAGAAACCGAAAGTTTGTGATTTTGGTGCTGTTAATAATTAAACCAGTATACACCACCTAGGGCCTGCACAGAATATTTTCTTGGCATCTGTGTTCTCTTATATGCTTTATGCTTCACCAAAGAAACAAAAGTAACTCAGCTACTGTAAAAGCATTTTATTTTATTTTCTGAAAATCAGCATTGTAGCAAGGGCGCATAGCATGACTTTGCTTTTCTTGTTGTTGTTGCGTGCTGCTGTTGCTACTGTGGATACCTTAGTTTATTGATTAAAACTTACATTAATCTGCAAGCTTAACGTATTTCAGGGATCCGGTTTGGAAGGTGTCCAGCAGTTAGAAAGCGAGATGATTGCCCTGACCTCGTGTGGGATGACTGTACTTGCGATCTTGACTGCCCAGGAAACACGAAGTGTTGTCGGGACGGATGCAAGTTTGCGTGTCTTGAGCCAGGTGAGTCGTACTGTTTCTAGCCATTTTGTTTAGTTCAACGGTAGTTCCCAGGCTTCATTCATTTTAAACCTCATCACTGGTGTACATGTTGGTAGGGAGGTAAGCACTTTGTGTTTTCTTTTGACTTCGTGGCAATTCAAAGGTGATGTCCAGACCATACTGCGCACTCTCAAGAGTTTGTGTGCGGTTTTTTTTATTAGCGGCAAGACGTCACTTACGCAACTACGTACACCAAGACAATTGAAAGTTTCGTGTCAACCGCCATTATTGATCCGAAGTTCTGTACCTCGTTCTTTCTGATATCACTAGAGAAAGCACCGTCGTAACTGTCAAAATCAAAGAAACTTTTGGGAACAGAATTTTAAATGCTTCAAAGGAAAGTAAGCGGTTCATAACGAAAAACATCGATTTGCATCCCATCACGTGAGGCTCATAAGTAATGGGTGCTAAGACCGTGCGCAGTACGGATTCGACATCAGTTTAATGGCACGAGTGACGCCTTTCCCAGAAAGTAAGAAGCGAGAACAAAACTAAATTAAGACTTGCTTCTAAACGTTGTTTTACCTTTGATAATTATTACAAAGGTATAAACAATCTTACAGCCGGTATGAAATCGGTCTCGGTAGACTGGAATGGGTAGCGCATGCGTAATTTTCCACAATCCAAGATGACGTACAAGTAATGGAACAGAAAATTAACTCTGAAGTGTAAATTAAAGTGCTGAGAGAAACCCATGAAAAACCCACTGGGCGTTAGTCCTAGTAAAGGGTATCAGGGAACCACACGAGGCAAAGAAAAAATTCTTATAACCTCGGTGGGAATCGAACCCACGACCTCTAACGTTACTCTGCCGACTAAGCTACGAGGTTGGACAGAGAAAGTCGGGGACGATTAAGGTGGTGAATCGCGGCGAAGAGAAAGTAAGGGTACATATAGATGTTGTGCCGCGTAGCACTATAAACACGTACAAGTAATTTAACAGAGAATTAACTCAGAAGTGTAAATTAAAGTGCTAAGTTAAGAGAAACCCATGAAAAACCTACTGGGCGTGAGCCCTAGTAATGGGTATCAGGGAACCCTGATACCCTTTACTAGGGCTTCATAGCTTGTCGGGCGAGCGCGATGTTGTCGGAAGCCTACTAAGATGACATTGAACGCTATCCGACGTTTTCAACCCTTTCTACCAAGTGCTGATCTGGTTGTAAGGTTCTGGTTGATCAATCAAACCAAGAAAATTATCACAATAGGAACGAAAAAAAAAAAAAGAAAACCAAGCCGAAACTCCAATTTAAAAGTTCTTGGTTGGAATAGAACATTTATATCTTGCCGGCCAAGTTGTACTAATGAGACAGGTAGCAGTATTTAACAATTATTCACCGAAGTGGAGGTGAATAGTACTTTGCTAATTACATCCCAGTTAACCAATCAGAACGCGCAAAAAAACGCTATTCACTTGTGTCGTATATACTAATCTGTTTTATGGCATTGTTTAATTAAAAACTTTTGTACTAAAATGCTCTCCTTTTCTCTTTTGTTAAGACACGGTACTCCCATCGGTCAGGAACAAAGCTGATGTTGTTTTTATAATGGACTCATCTGGAAGTATCGGCAAAGCCGACTATAAACGGGAAAAACAGTTCGTTAAAGATCTGACAGCTGTATTCCAAGTCTCACCGAATGCAACCCGAGTGAGTACGATAATATATAGTGACTTCCCGAAACTGATCTTCGACTTTGACACTTACAGTGATAAGCGAAGCATCAGCGCTGCAGTCGACAATTTGGAGTTTTTAGGCAACAGAACAAGGATCGATAAAGCGCTGGAACTAGCCCGCAGAGTATTTTCCAGGTCCCGTCCGTCTGTTCCAAGAATAGCATTTGTGCTCACCGACGGAAAGCAAACAGAAGACTACGACGCGAAACCGCTGGACATTGCAGTGCGCCCCCTTCATGACCTAGGCGTTCAAGTTTATGTCATCGGTATCGGCAGCTACATCGAAAGAGATGAGCTGTATCTGCTCGCTAGAAGAAGGCAGGACGTATTCTTTGTGAGCTCGTTCGAACAACTTCTGAGGCAGACTTACCGAATTGTAAATCAGATCGATTCAATCCAGGGTAAGTAATGACCAAGAACATTGAATTAAATTGTCAACAAATGCACTATGAAAAAGTAGTAACATTTACGAAGTCGTTAGCTGATCAATGCTCCTTCCACTTTCCTGCTTTATATATTAAGCGAGCTCTTATTAAATGGATGATAATTACATACAGTAATTGGTGATGGACGGTAAAAGTTTTGTACTGGCTCCGTTTAATCTTAGCTCCGGGGTTACAGGACTGGACGACAGTTAAACAAACCAACCATTTATTTCATGCATTAAAATGAATATGCGAAAACAATAGGCGATATTCGTATTCTCGGTATTAAACTGGATCTAGCATGAAGTGGAGGCTCTTGCGGGGGAATCTTTTCATATGTAAATGTATTCCCCCGCAAGAGCCTCCACTTCATGCTAGATCCAGTTCAGTACCGAGAATACGAATATGGCCTATTGGCCATGCTGGTGTTTCGTACGGTTTTGTTGTGTCACACTCATTTTGTGTTCCAGGATATTCTTCTATCGGTATATTGTTGAGTCTATAGTTCAAGCTAATTATCGTTCAACCTGGCTAGTGGCAACTTTCGTAATTCATCCCATGTTTCGACGAACCATTGCTACTAGTCTCGTTGAGTGGTCTCATTGCAGGGTTGGACTCGCATACAACCTGACTTTGCCAACATTTTCGCTTTATTGATGTGGCTTTTGACAGAGCTTAAAAACAAGTGGAAAATTGTTCTCTAAAGGGTTTCACTGTACCGACATTAACAATGATTATAGTAGTAGCAATAATAATAGTAATAAAAATAATAATAATAATAATAATAATAACCATTGCCAATAACCAACTTCGTTATCGTTACCTTTATCGTTATTGTGTTATACTCTTTATTTCAGATTTGATCCCAACTCTTGAAATCACAGCCGATATGCTGTTTCTGCTCGATTCCTCATCGGCTATACCAAAATCAGATTATCCGAAGGAGTTAGAGTTTCTCAAGAAAGTTGTTGCGTTGTTTAAAATATCCCCACAGAACGTTCGAGCCGGGATCATTTCATACGGGAACAGAGCAGAGCTGTCAATTCCACTCGGGAGACACTCTACTAACGAGGCCATCAATCGATCAATTGATTCACTTCCTTATATAGGGGATACAGAGAGAATAGAACAAGCATTAGTACTAGCCAACCAGACATTTTCTCAATCATCGCGTCCGTTAGTCCCAAAGATCATGTTGATTCTTACCCATGGAGGACAACTGACAACAGGAGTCGCCTTGGGTACTCCTGTTCAGGCCCTTCTGGAGCAAGGTGTCACCATATTCGTCATCGCTATCGGTGAGAACGTGGATTATGTGAGGTTAGGTCAGATTGTGCCAAGAAATTATATGATCGTGGACAAATCTCACAGGGCCCTGGAACCGTACCTCCCATTTGCTGCTAGTTACGTCAGAGTGAATTCAGGTAAGAACCTGTAGAAAATTGAATTTAAAGATCCTTTCCATTTTGATAAAAGTCAAGATTTATTTTATATACATAATTCTCACCCATCTCTCTCACGGGAACATATGAACCCATAACTGACCAGCTGCCAACGTCAGTGGCTTCATAGCTTAGTTGGTTAGAGCATCGCACCGGTATCGCGAAGTTACGGGTTCAAACCTCGTTGAAATCTTGAATGTATTTTAGGCTTCTTTTTGCAATTGCATAAATTGCGTTTACAACTGTGAAGATCAATCTTTATTTCATTTCATTTCATTTCTTCAGTTCATATATGATTGATTTCATATACATCATTCACTGCGAAGGACGAATTAGAAACGGGGATTGTTTGCTTAACCCGAGAATCATGGCAGTGAATAGCTCTCCCAGCGAAAAGACAATAATATCCGGTACATAAATTAAAACTCTGATTGCTAGATGGTTGCTTCTCCCAGATCAGTGCAACTGACTTTTTGTACCCTGCTGCCATTTAGATAGTCTAGGCTCGGTTCAAAGGTCGAACTTCTCACATGCTGAATCGAATGCTTATTAGGAAAATCTTTTGTTGCAACTCATTTGCATTAGATTCGGCTCAGGAAAAGTTGGACGTATGAACCGGGCCATAGTGACCTTGAAGGAAATCAAAAACACTAATGAATTGTGGTGAATCTGCAATGAGCTTGTGATCCACTGCACTTCTCGATTTACCCATATCCATAAAGTTCTGTGGACACATAAAAATCTACTGAAATAGCGCCTGTTCTTTCAACTGTTCAAACTACTTTATATTTACACTGTTTTTTTTTTTTTTTTTTACATTGTTTTGACCATTTTACAACAGTTTCGCTCCCTGCATTCCAGATATTCGTTGGTTCTAAAAAGCCAGTATTTCCGAAACAGCTCAGCTTGTTGATAGACTAACCTTGCCATAATTCTTTCTTTGGCATTCACGTGGATGTGGTAGTGATGTGAGGAATTTTTCGTTCTTATAATGTGCATTTCAACTTTAAGGCAACGACATGGCTTCTCGAGTTCTTATTTATTATTATTTTTTTATATAGATTTTTCAACTCCTCTGCATAAGGACGCCGCCGTCGTCTTCCTCGTTGACTCCTCTGAAAACGTTGAGTCGAACGACTTCAAAAGACAGAGAGAGTTTGTGATTTCTTTAGTAAAGGCTTTCAAGATCCCCGAGAATGGAGTACGTGCTAGTGTCATAACTTACGGAAAGGAGGCTCGACCCAGCGTGCAGCTCAAGGATTCGGACAATTTTGATCGTTTCCAGGACTCGACCGTAAAAATGCATCGAATACAAGGTAAGGGAACTGGCAAGAAATGGCACTTAAATGGCCATGAAATGAACGATGAACCGAACACTGAAAGAGACATGCTTTACATCACTCAGCTCAGTAAAATTGCATTTGCATTCACCCTTAGAATATTTGCAAGCATTATTGCATAGCAAAGGACGCTTCCCTCTGCTTGGGGTGGTGTGATTCCTTATGAAGAAAGCAGTATCCTTAAATATCTCGATTACAGTCGTTTAGAAAGATCCGGCACAAAGCAGACTGACTTTTATGTAGCAGCAAAAGTATAAAAAAAATTATTCATATAGCACTTTATCATGTCGCCTTTTTAATACTATGTACGATCCAAGTATATTTTACAGAGTAAAACCTATGGCTAATTGATGAAACATATTGTTTATCTATCAAGGTCCGAGAAGGATGGACAAGGCATTAAGACTTGCTGTGCGCATGTTCAGAGATCACTATAGGCCAGGGCCAAGAGCAGTTGTATTATTCACATCCGGGCCTCAAGATATCACCGAGCCAGCTGACCTAGATGGCCCATCAAAACAACTTGATCAGTTGGGTGCGCGCACTTACGTAGTGGCTATTGGACCGGAAGTCCGTTACCATGAAGTCGTGGGTCTGGTTAACACGTCTAGTGACGTCATTCAGATTCCTTCATTTCTAAGGTTACAGTATGAACTACACGCAATTGGGAGGCATATCAGCTTAACGCAAGGTATGTACGAAGGGTATCTTTATGGTGTCTTTTGCTTTGCGAATATCACGAAAAGAGAAAGAAAACTTAATTTGGTTTTGGAAAGCTAAGTTGAGGCGTCTAAGAAAGCGTTTCCGTCAATGTAAACTGTTTTTGCGCTGAATGTAATCGTTTAAAGCATCTGAAAATGGATTTTGAAATTCATTACTTCCCTTACGATAGCGTTTGTAGGATAAATTGGAGAGAGGGAGGTTTGATATGCATCGTGTTCAAACTGTCTAGGTCTGCTTACATGAGATCGCTTTTCTTCATAGGCCCAAGACCACGTTTTATAGCTGATGTTGTTTACCTGATGGACTCGTCTTCCAGCGTTGGAGCAACAAACTACAGATGGCAAAAGAACTTCGTTAAAGCTATTGCTAGGGGATTGAATCATGGAGACCAAGCTACAAGAGCCTGCCTTGTAATCTACAGCAACGTAGCGAGGCTGATCACCACATTCGACAGCCACAAAACATTGACACAATTTGAAAGGGCCGTGGATGGTGCACCCTACTTACGACGCACGCGCCGTGTCGACAAAGCCTTGGAGTATGCAGCCAATCTGTTAAGAAGGGCGCGAAAGGGCGTTCCCAAAGTTACTGTTCTCATAACCTCCGGCCCACGAGCTTCTAGTAATTCTCTTGACGTCGCCAGAAAACAGCTAACGGATGTGGACGCGAAGTCATTTGTTGTTGCTATTGGCAATACGTTGAATATAAGGGAGTTGCGGGCTGTTGTTAGCAACAGTGACGACATCTTTAGAGTTCCAGCTTTCCTCCTTCTTCCACGGATAACAGAATCGTTTTCAAAGCACATAATTTCTTCATTTGGTAAGGAAGCTTTTCTGCTTTGGTAGACAATTATTAGAAGTAGGATTATTTTTATCCTCAAAACAAGAGTAGCAGTGATGGAATCAAAAACAAATGCCCCCGGTTATACTGAGAAACTTCCGCGGTTATTTTTTCGAAAGTTCTGAACCAAATATCCATTATCCCTCGACAACCGTTTTGTTTACTTTAATTCAGTGGCTGACGCTAATTTTTTTCATGAGGCAACTATTTTCCCGAAAAAAATTGTGGTCTGGGGTTTGCTTTCCCTTACTAATGTATTTTATAACCTAATCTTGTGTGTTTTGCAGACTACATAGAGCCACCATATTTGGACGTGGACATCCTTTTCTTAATGGATTCTTCTGAAACCGTCTCAGTAGAGTCCTATCGCAAAGAAAAATCGTTTGTGAAGTCTATGGCCAAGTACTTTAATGTTTCCCCAAGAAAATCACGTGCTGCCCTCTTGACGTACGGCTCGTCAGTATCGGTTTTGTATCCATTTGGAAATGTAAAATTTAATGACTCTGTTGATGTGGCAAGATTCATTAATGGCGTTAGACGGCTGGACCTAGCTCTACAGGAGGCCTACCGTCTTTTGTCATCGGCGAGACCTTCAGTACCAAAACCGGTGGTGCTGTTGACATCTGGAAATCAAGCATCAGGGTCGCCGTCTCCAAAAGATGCTAGCAGGCTGCTGCGAAGTCGCGGTGGGAAATCGTTTGTTATCATGATCGGCCGAGAGCCAGACGAAGACGAATTTGTAAAATTGGTAGAAAGGCGTTCACAGGTATTCAAAGTTCCTTCTTTTGATGGGATGGAGCCTTATGCTGTTCCTTTGGCAAAGAGAATCGAAGAAAACCTTAAAGGTTAGTTACGACTGAAAATCGGACGTTCAATCATTTTATATTCATTATTTATATTATTTCAGTTTTTGCACGCTGGAATACCTATGAAAAGTGTGCTGGCTTTTGTACCCCAACGGCTCACCCATTCTTTTGTTTGTCTTGCCGGTCATAGCAAGGATGAATTAGGAGGCAGGATGGCCGAGTGGTTTAGGGCGCTGGTTTTCAATGCGGTGACTCGGGTTCATATTCCGCTCTGGCCACTAGCTGGAGTTGTTCTGGGTGAGAGCCTGGTTTAACTCCTCGGTCATCCTTGTAAATAGCCAACTGGTATGGCTCCCGCCAGTTGGGATTTTTAACTCTGTTGTTTTTATTCGTATTATTTGTTTCATTGGCCCTGAAAAGCCCCTCAGGGGAGTGGTCAATTAAGTATTTATGTCTTTAATTAGCTTCTTCTTGCAGTTGTGGATCACTGATTCTTTCCGTTTCCATTTTGTTTTAGGCGGGGATCCGACTTCACCAGATTTTATAGCAGATGTAGTCTTTATGCTGGATTCTTCGTCCAATGTGCCTTTAGCGGAGTACAAAAAGGAGAAAGACTTCGTCAAGTCCCTGGCGAGAGATCTTAATGTCTCCCCTGGTAATTCTAACGCAGCGCTCGTGGCGTATGGCAGGATGGCAGTTGAGGTCATAGGCTTCGACAGCAAACGGCTTTTGTCCGATTTTGAGACAGCAGTGGATAACGCTCCTTATATAAACGGTAACAGACGGATCGACCGAGCTCTGAACAAAACCGTCCAGATAATGACCAAGGCAAGACTAACGGCAACAAAGATAGCTGTGTTGATCACTGCTGGGAGGCAGACCTCTGAGTTTGGAAGCCAGACTCCGGGAGACGCAGCTCTCCCTCTTCTCGAAAAAGGCGTTTATGACTACATTGTGGCCATTGGTCGAGAGCCCCACTACTCAGAGCTACTTCCTGTAGTGCAAGAACAGTCGCATATCTTCAGAATGGCTTCCTACGATGATTTACGGCCTCGAGAAACTTTTGTGGCGCAGATGATTATGGAGACTTCAAGTAAGATATTCATATGCAAACAAAATTAAAATCACACAAAAGTGACACATGGTACTATTTTAATGTTCGAATCAGCAAGAACATGATAACAGACAACAGCAAAAGAAAGCTAACAGTTTTCATTACTACTCTGATATTGTACATTTTTCAAACTAGTACTTAGAAACTACCAGTACTTCGCATCTCTTTCTTGTTAGTTTTAAAAGCCAATTTTTACTCAGATTTGTTTTAACGTCACTTTCATTTCTCCAAGTTACCTTCAGGGGCGTCGTAGCTAGGTTTTCTGTTACGGGGGGTGGGGGGGGGGCGCATTATCGCGAGTACCGAAGACATGAGCCTTATAGGGGGGTTTGAGGTCCTTGAGGTCCTGTTAATTTGAAACACACCATATATTCAAGCTCCAGTACACTAAACGTTAATAACTCGGTCTAAAGAAACAAACTCCATCCACAGACTTGCAGGCAGCTGCCCCCCCTCCCCCTCCCCCCTAAATACGGCTCTCACCCTACTCTACCCTACTGTTTGACAGCTTTTAGCTCAGGTCGTTGATCTACTGACGTTACACAAATCACTTGACTCTGATGATGACTTCCGCTCAGGTTGTCGAAACGTCAGTCAATGTCACCACAACACCACAACCAGTCCTTTTCAGGACTACACTCACCCGGACGATCGTACTCCACTTAATTATGATATTACGATTTTACATGTTTAGTATGGACGGTACCGTCTACAAAGCACCCTCACAAAGCCAACTTACATTTCACGCAGAAATTCACTTACCCCCGGCTCAACTTAGTTAACTCAACAGACAGGAAGTCCAAGTAAACAGTGAGGACCGCTCATGCGATTTACACAGTGTGTCCGAGTTCGGTTACCCATCGAGCAGAGTTCGGTTAGACGCTTCTTTGTTATCTAAAATGAAATGTTTGCATTTCAGCTGCACCAAAACCAATTACCGATATTGAGTCTGAGGTTATCTTTATTATGGACTCATCATTTGACGTAACTGAGGAGGATTACATCAGACAAAAAGCCTTCTTGAAAGACATGGCACGCTATCTTAATATCTCATCGGGACGGTCTCGCGCTGCAGTGATTACTTATGGCAATAACGCTAACTTGGTCGCCGGTTACAGTGCGCTGTCCACCTTTGATGAGGCAGTGGAAAGAGCTCCGTTCGTCGGCGGTGGAAGAAGAACAGACCTTGCACTGGAAGATGCAGGTCGGCTGTTATCTGAGGCGAGGCGTTATAAAGCCAAATGGGTCTTTTTGTTGACTGCAGGACCGCACCCTACTACCCCAGGTGTTAAGCCACTAGCGGAAGCGTCGACGCCCGTTCGAGAACGCAGCGATAAGGTATACGTTGTCGCCATTGGCAACAGAGTGAATATCAGGGAGCTTCAGGACGTGGTGGCGGACCCTAAAGATGTATTTTCCGTACCCTCACACCAAAGTCTGAAATCGCGGACTAAATTGATTGCAGAAACAGTCGTCAAAAACCACGGTAAGTAAGTTCCTTTTATGCTGTCTTGTCACAGCTCATATATTAACAACGCATATATTAATCCCACCATACAATCTCCCACAATAATAATAATAATAATAATAATAATAATAATAATAATAATAATAATGAGGATTTATATAGCGCTTTATCCCAAGGCTCAAAGCTTTACGGGGGACTTTGCCAGACTGCTTTTTTAGGCGCAAATTGCAGCCACGCAGTTTACAATCTTATTAGAATGAATAGTAGGATCAACACAGGTGCCCCAAAACAGAATAAGTTATAGACCATCACACCGGTCCCACACCAGCACTGTGAGACGGGACCAACGGTTTATCGTCCTTATAGGAGAAGACTAGAAAGTCCGGCCATTTGCAGATGTCATTACAGACATAGCACTTTCTCCTCAATTATTTAAAGACCCTCAGTGTTGGTCCGGCCGGGGCATGAACCCCCGACCTCCCGCACAGCAGTCCGGTGCTCTACCAACTGAGCCAACCGGTCCCCTTCGCTCTTTGTCCATGCCATTAAGATTGATGGATGGATGGATGAATGGATGGATGGATGGATGGATGGATGGATTTTGATTATTAATGAAGGCTACTAATCATTCATCTAATCAATTTGTCGTGCTTTTTTTCTTAGATGATTCCTACCGCGTGGTCAAAACCTTCAAAGCTGACATTGTCTTCCTCGTTGATGCATCATCGTCGGTCGGAATCTTGGATTTCATGAGCGAGAAGAACTTTGTGAAATCTGTGGCTAAATCACTCAATGTTGCACCAAAAAAATCCCGAGCGGCTATAATCACATATGGGGATAGGTCTTCTCGGTCTAGCTCCTCTGATATGCATTCAAGCTTGTCTGTTTTTGAGCCAGCGGTGGATGGCGCGCCATATATTGGAGGACCACGACGGATGCACTTTGCTGTTGATAGTGCAGATGCTTTACTACGAACAGCAAGACCTAGTGTTTATAAAGTCGTCGTGCTATTGACCGGGGGAAAACAGTCGTCTCTTCAAGACGTTCCTCTGCTACAGCAATCTTTTAGGACACTGCGAGCTAAGGGCACCAAACTATATGTGATCGCAATTGGAAGTGACTATGAGAGGGAAGAATTACTCTCTACGCTGGAGAGAAGGGAGGACCTTTTGACTGTTGCTTCATTCGACACCCTGTCACAGCAGGCTTGGTCGACGTCTAAAGAAATTGCTAATAGAACAGGTATGACTCAATGCCCTAAAGACTTCAGTCTGTGGGAAGAGAGTTGCAAGAATTAAAGCGCAGAGAAGAAGCGCCGCGTAAAGGAGCCGGGCGAGGAAGCTTTCTCACGCCTTCATCCGACATTGTTGCTTTATGCTTCCTCTCCCTCCCCTCCCTCACATCCCCCTAATCTTGTAGCGCACGACAGTCTAGAAATTCTTATTGTGTTACTGAGTTACTCAAACATTTAACCCAAGTCTTGTCAAAACTTCAGCTAGCCCTTAGAAATAAGCTGGAAAACTAGAGAAAACCATCTCAGCATGCGGTTGGGCGCACAAAATCTAATTACTGTTCTGTGTTGATGTATAGATCCAATAGTACCACGTGACTTCCAGGCCGATGTTCTTTTCATCTTGGACTCATCTGCTGATGTATCTCGGGAAGACTACAAGAAAGAAAAAGATTTCGTGGTATCCTTGGCGAAGTATTTACAGCTCTCCCCGACTGAAACACGAGCTGCACTCCTGACGTATGGTTACACAGCAGCTCTTGTTGCCAACTACGACAGCTATGACAGACTCTCACCTTTTACGAATGCTGCAGAAAGAGCATCGTACATTGGCGGTGAGACTATTGTTACCGTGATTACTTCGCGAATTCGACTGAGCTTAGCTCAAAAATGCCCCTCTTTCAAGATCTTCATTCTTGTTAACATGCCCCTTTTCACCACATGAAAATATTCCAAATGATGTTTGGTAGAACGTTTCGAACAAAGGTCACATTTTGGCATTATCACCTTCCTTATTTAGACACGTTTCTTAATACTCCCCGTTTTATATTCGTCAAATCGTATGTGAAATCAGCGGCAACTAATTGCTTAGAGTATATCTGTGACGAACTGACCTTAAATGCTGAGACGCGGGTATGGTATTAGTTTTTCATGGATATGAGATGAATCCTCAATATGTGTGCTCACTCATTTATTGATTCTTTCAGGTTCAAGGCGTATAGATAAGGCCCTCGACTTTGCTTCACGGCTGATGCCAGGTACCAGGAGACTGCTCCCTAAAATCGTCGTGCTGCTCACAGCAGGAAGACAACAGTTGGGTTACCCTTTCGATATAGAAGCTGAAAAATTGCAAAATCAGGGAGCTCAAACGTACATACTTTCCATAGGTGATAAACCCAACGTGAATGAACTACGACCCATTGTGAAAGACGATAACGACGTATTTAAAGTCGCTTCATTTGATGATCTTCAGCAAAGAGTGCTACCTTTTGCTCAGAAGCTTGGTAAACAACCAGGTTAGAAAGCGAAGGGTTAAGCTTTAAAGCAACCAAACCGTTAAGCGTTGAGGGTAGATAAATTGGGAAAGGCAGGGAGGAATGCGGAAGGTGTCGAATCAATTGCTGTTATTACATTTTGTGATCATCAACTGCGTAGATGAGATATTTTACTTCTTTTTAGAGATTTTCACGGGTTGATTGAATTCTAGGTAGGTTGTTTGCTCAGTTGGCTCATTGCTTGATCGACGAGCGAACGACTGGCTGGCTGACTAGCCGACTGGGTGACCAACCGACCAACCGACTAGCTGGCTGGTTAGTTAGTTGGTTGGTAGTTTATTAGATTCATGGAGTGATGACTGAGTATCAAACAAAAGCGGTCGCTAAGATTACTCCTCCATAATGTGACTAATTTGAGAAATCTCAACGAATCTAGAGCGTAACAGATTTGTCCTAATAACATCTTAAGCCGTGATTTCTGCTCTTCTCTTTTTAGATCCAAAATTACCAGGTAGCTTTGCTGGAGCTGATGTCCTCTTCATAATTGATTCTTCTTCCGACGTTGATTCCTTTAACTATGAAAAAGAGAAACACCTAGTGAAAGCTTTCACGAATGCTTTAAATTCAGCTCGAGGAAACTATCGCACTGCCCTCATAACGTACGGCAACACACCGCAAGTGGTGTACGACCTTGACAATGACATGAGCAGTGCTGCTTTGCGAAGAACAATCGATTTGGCACCTTCGATGGGCGGAGGGAGGAGAACCGACCGCGCACTTGATGAAGGAGTGCGGCTTATGAGGAACTCCGAACGCTCAGTTCCTAAGATTGTTCTTCTCATTACGGCAGGTCCACAGATCGAGGTAAGGAAGTTATTTCTTCAAAGAAAGCCAGCATATAATTATGAATTCATAGTGAACGACGCGAGGAAACGTTTGTTTGCGCTCAATGTATTGATTTATAATCACCGACAGCAACTTTATTTGTAATCTACCCTTAAGCTTTTCCGTTATTTAATAACCTTGAAGAGAGTGCTAGCTGCTCGGGATAACCGTTTAGCCGTGTCGTTAAGATTATTAAGGAAGAACAAGGAAGACATAAATTGAAATTAATAATCTTTTGGCCGCGTATCCTCTGTTCGTAGGTTCAAAAAAATTAAGCGGTTAAATTCATCAAAAGCATCACAAAGGATGTCAGTTAAACCGGCGTTTATTTCTGGGTTTCATGGAAAAAATAAATAAATAAATAAATAACGGGAGCAAAAATGGAGAGTTGATGACCAGGCAACGTCAATTGAGAAACTTGTTCAGCGATAAAAGAGTCGGTGAATGAATTTGTCTTTTGCGGAATAATACAAATCCTCAGTAACAGTTTATTCCAAGACAAATTTTGTTTCCCTTTAAACAGGCAGTGGGTGCACAACCTCTGTCTTCATATGGCAGAGCTTTGCGGGACATCAGAGCAAACTCATTTGTCCTTGCTATCGGAAAAAACGTCAGCGAGCAAGAATTAAGACCAGTTGTTGGAGATGCAGAGGACCTTTTGACGGTGAAGACCTTCCTAGGTTTGACTTCAGTTGTCGGACGGCTGGCTTCTTACATCGTTGGAAAAACACTTCGTACTACAGGTATCTTTATATGTAATCCATTTAAATAAATAGTCATGTTCCAAAAGTATCTTGGACACAGGTCTTTTAAGTATTATTTTGCCAGACATCTTTTTATGATGTGTCAAGACAATCATATATGATACCCAGTCGTAGAACTAAGTGAAAACACACTCCCTTGGAGAACAGGAAACTCTTATGATTAAAAAACATGTAAAAAAATATAAGCAACGTCGAAATTGTTACCTCAGTTCTCTTCATCGAACCAGGCGAGCGTTTCTCAAAATTTAGTTTAAATGTTTCAGACGAAAGACCCTCTTTACGCGCATAACGTTCATTGTCAGAATATTCTTGATAATCTTTTAAGAAAGGGTTCTACAAAGCTGAGAAATACATCGGGCTACTTTGACAAAGAAAGCTATTACCAATAGACTGAAAATGGACTTGAAAAATAGTTCTGGAGCTCAAAAAGACTGATGAGGGGTGGGCCAGGGGGACGAAGCCGAGTAGCTAACTGACATTGCAGCGTATTGAGCAACGAAGTAAATGAGTCAACGCGCAATGTCAGAGACAGTATGACTACATTAGAACCGTTGAAAGGGTGACGGTGGTACACTTCTTTATCGTGGCTAGTGAAAATGGCAACCAGTACTGTTATTTAAGTCGCAAATCATTATTAAGTGCTGCTGGCAGCAAAAGAAATTATATACAAAACTAAATGCCGTCGTTGACTTATCACTGTACACTCGACGAGCAGGGATGGCGCAGTGGTGAGAGCACTCGATTCCCGCACTCGACGCTATATGTGGGTTGAGTTTGTTGTTGGTTTTCTTCTCTGCTCCGAGAAGTCTTTTTCCGGGTACTCCGGTTGTCCCTTCTCCTCAAAAACCAACATTTCCAAATTCCAATTCGATCTCAGGGGAACTCACAGGCACCTTTGAACGAGTTATCGTGTTCCGTGGGTAAACAAATTACATTAACTGTTACAAAATGGCCTCCGCGCTCAGGTTACCTTAAGCTTCGTCGGGAACAAAACACCAGTTGAGGCTTTAAAAGTTTCCGATTATCACCCTCGTTATTCTGCGATTAAAAACGCTTTTTTTGGTTCAGTTCCAGATTTAGATATCGTGTTTGTGATGGACTCCTCATCTGAGGTCACCCAGAGTAACTTCCGTGACGAGAAAGAAGCTGTCAAGGCAATGGCGCGTTCCCTGAACGTTCCGTCAGGAAGATCCAGGGCATCCATCATAACTTACGGGGAAATCTCATCAGTTGTTGTTAATTTCGGTAGTTATCGTACTTTTTCTGCCCTTGAATCTGCTATTGACCGAGCACCATCCATTGGAGGTGGAAGGCGCATTGACCGCGCTTTAGAATACGCAGGAAGACTTTTGTCAGGGGCCAGACGTTCTGTACGCAGAATCGTCATCTTGTTCACTTCCGGTAGAACGGATCCATCTTCTAGGAATCTGTATACATCTGCAAAGCGTATTTTTGACGAAATGGCCCAGCTATTTATTTTTGCAATCGGCCGAAGACCTTATGTTCCTGAACTCCATGCAGTGGTGAACAAGTTAAAGCATGTTGTGAATGTGTCCTCGTTTATGACCCTAAAGGGGCAATCTGAGAAACTGATTCTTTTGATTCAAGAATCAGGTAAGTGAATATTGAGGTTAAAATCTGTAATTTCAGAACAGACTTAGTGCGAAAAGAGGATGCAAAAAATGTTTGAAAAATGATTTCAAATGAAGGATGATTGTTTTTCAAACGTCACCTCGTACATTGTATCTGTAACGGTAAACGGATGGGCAAAGAGAAAACTCCATAAACAGAACAGATTTTAATGGTTGCCGCTGTCAAAATGGTGACGTCAGCCACGCGGGTTACTGGCGCTAGATAAGCACACTCGTTACAATATCCGAAATGCTCATTAGTTATAATTAGTTACACGGCGTACATTTACTTTTCCAACTGTTCGGAAATGAGTTAACCCTGCCTCATTTGCATTGTCACTATTTACGCGAACTTAAGTGACAGCCTAACATTTCATAAATGGATATTTTTTTTTAGTGATGGCATAACATCTCGTAAATGGATATTTTTTTTTTAATTCTACAGCAGCCCCAACACCAACCGCAACAACAACGGCAACGTCAACTGAAACAACAACCCCAGGTATTTCAAACATTGTTTTCTTTACGTTGTTTTTTTAAAGGATGCCATGGCGCAAGGAAGGAGCGTAAAGAAGCAACTTGTTGCATCGACGCATGGCAAATTGCTGACTTAAAATTTGATCCAATCAAGCAAGTTTGTATTGTGATGAGTTAAATCTTGCGTTTCTGGCCTCTCAAATGCGTTGATTTTTTCGCAAATGTCATTATCATGGGCTTTTTTATCGAGGTTTTCTTCTGTACATTCTGTTGCAACCTTGGTCGCAATAGGAATGTCGTCTATTGTACCGAGAACTACGTTTATCAGCGGTTCTTTAATGAGGATTTCCATCTTACATCTCTTAAGTCTCACCTGATATCCAATACACTGATACATTGTATACTGATAGGTAAAGTTTGTTACATTGTTATTTTTAAGGCGGACTAACATTAATTTTATAAATGGCCTTTTTTTAAATGTTATAGCAGGCTCAATACCAACCACAACAATAACGGCAACAGCAACAACCTCAGGTATTGTATTGAATAATGTAGTTTTTATTTTAATTAAGTGTTATAGTATGGCGTTCTATAAATGCATTTTAATGACATTTAAATTCAAGTGCTTTTTTTAAGTTGTCATCCAATTTTTTAAGTCTTGATTCATAATCGATTCGTTATGGGTGAGAGACTAGACGTTTCGAGCGTTAGCCCTTCGTCAGAGCGAATCGCTCTGACGAAGGGCTAACGCTCAAAACGTCAGCTTTTAGAATCCCTGTACGGTGGTCAATTTAAATTTATCAACTCTGTTCATAATACCAGGTTTTTGTGTCCTACTTCCCCACCGACGCAGCACCACAGTTTCTTTAGAAACTACCTTTACGTAACGTTTCGTAACGCTACCTTTCGTAACGTTTTCTAATTGTCATCATTATCATCGTCATCATAATCATTTTCTCGGTTCTTTGCCCTGTAACCAAAATGAAGTTAGAATAATTTACATTAAGAGAATGCTTGCGGGTCCTTTGAAATTTTCAATAAATAATTATAAAAGTTTTATCGACCACTGAAACCGGAGGCAGAGGTGTTGGATAACGCAATAGAGAGAAGAATCACCTTGTTCTTCTTATGTGCTTTGAAATTAATACATCACGACCACATTGTTTGTTTAACTATCTTTTTTTGTTCTGTTTCCTTTGCAGAGACGACACCACACCCAACACCGGTCTTTAAAGCTGACATTGTTTTCCTACTCGATTCCTCTCTTGGAGTAACAAAAGACAACTTCAACAAGGAAAAACAGTTTATCAGTCGACTTTCACAAGCTCTCAATCTTTCCCCACAAAATTCTCGAGTTGCCATCGTGCTTTATGCAATCTATCCCAGACTCGCAATACAACTGGGTATACTTCAGACACCAGAGTCCCTCGCTATCGTCCTAGAGGGTCTAACGCGCTCAGTGGGATTGCGGCGAATGGACAGAGCACTGCAACGTGCGTCGATAGCGTTCGATAAAAAACGACCAGACGTCAGAAAAATCGTGATTTTGTTAACCGCCGGACCGCAAACAGGAGGCGGTCAACCTTTGATCGAGGCTGTAAAGCCTTTGAGGACAATTGGTGCTGAAACATATGTGGTAGCTATCGGTTTCCAAGTAAATGTACCTGAATTGAGGTCAGCTGTCAATAGAAATGATGACGTGATGATGGTGCGTACCTTCGACCGCCTCCTCTCCAATGTACGCGTCATTGCAGAATATATTATTAATGGTATGTTCGCTTTTCAAAACAATATTCAACATTCAACTATCTAAAAGAGCCACGAGATTGGTCACTCCAAAGATTTAAGTCTGAACCTGCTGTTATCTGATGCACAAATGATTTTACTTCTCTTAGACCCCTCTCCATCATAGTTGAAGTCCATCATTTATGTGTACTAATTCTAACCAAGTAAACATGTCGCAGTTTTTTGTTTTGTTTTTTTTTTTTTGCCATAAAACTCCAAATCTCCCATGTTCAACTCTGACCTTCCTCATGTACGTTATAAAAATCTTTTTATAGGCTTGCTCAGATTTTGAGGTATGTACCTATACACAAACGGCCTGTGTGGCACTAAGAAACAAATTCCTAATTATTTTTTGGAAGAAAAAGAAAATAATATTATTCTTGATGATTTATCGCAGACACGATAACAAAAGTTATTAACTTACCTAGTCAATCTCTTTTCCCCTTGACAACGACGGCCATTGGTAAACCCCAAATAATTTCAATACACAAATTAAGAGGGTAGTAAAGGGCTAGATCAAGTTTCACGTAAAATACAACGGACCTTTTACAATTCACGAAAACCAATTACATAATGAAAATCACGGTTCACGGTGAATTAATCATTTATTTCTCGTTTCTCGGAAAATAACTTTGCAAAATCGCGCTTCACGGCTACTATGGAAATCACGATTAACGACGAAAAAATCAGTAATTTTCACATTTCATGAGGAAAAAAGGGTCGATCACGAGTAACGAAAATGCCATTTACCACCCTCTACACAGGCATCAAGAGTTTCAGTTTTCTTTGTGGACGCAGTGCATTATGGGACAGAAAGTGAGCACCAAGTCTTGAATGGCAGCCATATCCTTGTCTCCTTTTGGTGAATATTTGTATTCTTTGGCAATTTTTTCCAATATTCGCGTAAAAGAAAACAAGATGAAAAGGGAAAATAATCTGATGTGACTGCCATTCGAGAGCTGGTGCTGACTTTCTGTCCCACAATGCACTGCGTCCTACAAAGGAAACTGAAACTCTTGATGCCTGTATTTAGCTCTAAATTAGGAAACTGCTAAATTCTTCCAAGGTTTCATTGATGGAAATTCAAGGTTGGGTTTACCCAAATTACATGTCAGTATCCCTTTAATGCCGGTTTGTTATGTACTATCATTGTGCAGCTATCGTACCGTCGTGAAGCACACCGGCGGTTACCTTACTTAACGTTGCTTTTTTTTTTCAGTTAGATTTTAATGCTTTCTTATATAAACGACTACATTTCACGAATTAATATTGTTTTTAATTTTTTTATTTAATCAGCACCAACCCCAACGACGCCGCCAGTAACAGTAAAAATGCCATCAACAACCCCAGGTATTTTAATCATAATAACTCATAATGCATTGCATTGCAAAACCTTAATGATCAATATTTTATTACAGTATTTAGCAGTTAAAGGTAAATGTTAATCTCACTTGGAGTCAAGAAGCAGACCGCTATGCAAATGCCCCTTGCTTTTAATGTTAAGGATGATTTAGATGTTACAACTTCTGCTTACGACGGTCGTATCCATTTCTGAGCGCGCGCTGCTCGTGATGTATCGGTGGCTTGGGCTAATCGCATTTCACAAGACTCCTACCGTCTAAATCAGGCTTTACCTACCGAACAATACTTGGCAAAGCACTGTTGCATTCAAGGTTGTTGTGGACTAACTGCACGAGGGGTTCTATAAATGAGGCAATTTGATGAGCCAACGAGTTGGAAGTTTTTGATTAGTTTTCCAAAAGTTGCGTAAAATGTTCTATTGCCCCAAATTCATCTAACCACGTTCTTTATTTTTATTATTTTCATTTTATATATAGCACGTCCATCAACCACCACAGGATTGACCACGCCGTCAACAACAACGCCAGGTACTTTTTCTTTACCATTGCCACTGTCGAGGCGGTCAGACAAATTTAAGCCAAGATTAAATAGCCTCTTTGCCCTGGATGTGTTAGCTATGATTATTGTGATTCAATGATTTCGATCATCATAGTTGTAAGCACGATGATCGTCAGTAGCAGTATTAGTCATGGTAGTAAAAGCGGCACGCGGACAACTTTCAAAGAACTAATTTCTTGAGCTAAGAAGGAGCAAGTCTTCAAAATAATTTCAAAGCATCGCCGCAACAAAAACAAAATGTTGCGTTTAAGTTAAACGTACTTTATGTTAACTAAAAGTTGTCAAAATTACCCCTATTAATATGGCATTGACTTATCAACTCAACTCAACTCAACTTATAAAAATTGTGTATTATAATTTTTTTTTTAATTTATAGCACGTGTAACGACAACACCAACAACGACAACAATGCCGTTACCAACAACACCAGGTACTTGAAACTAGCCCCTTTGTTTGCCTTTGCCAATTAGGGCGCATTTGTTGGGACTATTCCAGTCTAGGAATGAGAGGATAAGTGAAGTACGGTTTTCAAAAAACGCATATTCTGGAAAAGGAATACCGTTGGCAAAAGTGGTGAGAAGAGCGCGCAAAATAGTCTGGACCGAGTATCAGAATCTGACTTCCTGGTGCCACGTCACGGGCTTGACGGACCGCACACAAATTCCAGCCAAAAGCTTTTCCAAAGAAAACGCATATTCTGTTAAATTCAGTTCATTCTGCCGTATTTTATCTTTTTTTTTTGTCTTTTGGTAGTAATTATGATTGTGTTTAAATGATTTTGATTACCATGATCATTACGGTGATCATCATAATTAGTGTAATTGTAGTAAGACTGCTAGTAAATTTTGTTTATTTGAGAACAACGTCATTGTATTGATTGCTAAAGTAAAGCTCAACAAAAGCTTTTGTCCGTCGCAGAATAATTAACAATTATAATTATTATTAGCATGTTGTATGTGAAACCAGGAGCCGGACTGTCAATCTTCAAAAGTTACGATGGAAAGAATAGTCCTTCAAGAAAAGTTTCAGAGCCTCGGAGTAGTGAGATAATCTTCAGAATCAACAACCGGAAGTCAGAATAGTAAACATTTTCGCTAGCATGCAAATAAGATAACGTTAGTAGGAGACAAGGATAAATCCGCCCTATTTTGAGAATATTTAAATGAAAAATGTTAATTTTGTTTTTTGCTCTGGTTAGCTCTTCCGATGGCGTTCTTTGGTGACGTCGTCTTTGTTGTCGACTCTTCGTATGAAGTTAATGCAGAGGATTACAGCAAAGAGAAAGACTTTGTCAAATCATTGGCCTTCACCTTGAATCTCGGTCCTGGAAAATCCCGAGCATCTGTGATTATCTACGGCAGCGAGGCTAGCAGGGCCATCAAATTCGATGATCATTCTAGCTTGGCATCTTTCAACCAGGCAGTTGGTAACTTACAGTACCTTGGATCAGCGAGAAGAATGGACTTGGGATTACGAGAAGCAGCGGCGGCAATGAAAGCGGCGCGGCCTGGGAATCCAAAGGTCGTCGTTCTATTAACAGCAGGACGCCAGAGTCTCTCTGAAGGTTCCCTAGCTGCATCTATGAAGCCCATCAAGAGCCTAGGCGCTAAAATATTTGTCGTTGCAGTTGGATCGGAGGCTTACACCCAAGAATTATTGCGTGTTGTTAGTAAAATGGATGACGTGCGTAGGGTACCAAATTTCGATGGTCTCGCCTTACAGACGAGGCCGATTGCGAAGTATATTGTGGATAATATTGGTAAGGACACTAACTCTTAACTAATTAAACTGTAGCTTTCGTTTACACGCCCTTCGCTGAGTTTGGCATTGAAAGACACGAAATGGCACCAGGCAATTTCCCATTTACATTTCTTAAGGCTGTGCAATGGCTGTTTGCCAGCAAGGCTCATGCCCTCTACAGGGTCAACTCACAGCCCTCCTGAAGCACTCTTATTGACCCTAATTATGCACCCTGCTTCGTATAAAAACGACACCTTTTCTGTGGTTAAACATCCTTTCGGTTTTAAATACTACCTGGCAAAGACAATGCTTTTCCGGATCCTATTTAATTTGTTTCTCGCCTTTTATCAATTTCTCAAGGTGCCGGCAAAGACCTAACAAACGTTATCTTCCTGTTGGATTCTTCCTACGACATCACCCGTAGTCAATTTACAAAAGAAAAGGACTTCGTCAAGTCTGTAGCGCAATCCTTTCAACTTCCCCTCGAAAACTCAAAGATGGTAGCGATACCCTATGGCTCTTTCGTTGCGCCGTTACAGAGCCTCAACACCTACCGATCACTGGATGAATTTGACAGAGATGTTGACACACTTCAAATCTTAGGCGGCTCGCGAAGAATGGATGAAGCCTTGATAGCTGCTAAAAATTTACTCCAACGGGTAAAGTCACCGGCACGTAATATCATCATATTGTTGACCTCTGGTAGACAAGCCTCAGATTATCGCGGAATGCGTCTTTCGGATTCAGGCAAAGACGTTGCAGCTTTGGGTGCCACAGTGTATGTGGTGACCATCGGTAGTGAGCCTAGCGTGCAAGAGTTAGGATCCATTGTTGCTGATTCTCAAAATATTTATCAGGTTGGCACGTTTGATTACCTTGAACGCGAAGCTCAGCCCATTGGTAAGGATATCATCAGTGGTAAGTGTCAAGTGCTATATCCATTACTAGGATACAGGTCTTCAATTTTCTCTAATCTTTAAGGTGGCTCTGAATCCACTAATACATTTTTTTTAGCTTTCTTCACATGCTTATTACTCTAGCAATAATAAATGAGGGTCACCGAGCCGGTTTTAGAGTTTAAAGCTAAAATTAGCAGTGTTTATAACAGGTTATTTTGTTGCTATGGTAACCTAACTTTCAATGATTGGGCATTTGTTTGATACCACATAAAGGTTACAACGCATTAAAATTGTCAGCAAAAATACATCACAGCGCAAGAGCCGGCAATTGCTAGAAACCGCTGATAATATTCTTCACAGATGCACTACTTTGCTTTCCGGTGTGTCACATGTAACGGCAAATTTGAGGCTTTATAGTACACTCAACAAAATTACTCAATTCTGATTTGTCGAGAGCAGTGCAATTAATCCCAAATAGTACTCCGTAGGAGTGCCTATTAAGTTTCCATGACAACGGCGCGTAAGTTCGTAATTTTGTTGAATGTACTATAAATAAAAAATCGCACGACCTTCTCGTACAATTCGGGATTAATAGATACTCGTGATTTTGAAAGTTCTCAATTTGCACTCGCCTAAAGGCTCGTGCCATTTTGAGAACTTTCAAAATCATTCGCACCTATTAATCCCGAATTGTACTCGAGGTCGTGCGATTTCCTATACAAATTGGAGACTGGATGCGTACAAATGAAAACGCCAGGTGGTCCGCCTCTAGGATCTTTAATTGTAATGCTTCAGTTACCTTTGACAGCAGCAAAAATGCTCTTAGACATTTAGAGATATGATCTGTCAAGTAAAGGCGTTGTCAAATTAATATGTTTGGGGACACATCCTTTACCAAATAGATTTAAAAGCTGTTTCAATAGGCTCGGTGTCGCTGCCATGCATGTCTTTGTTTTCTCATGTCTTTGTCAACGTAAGAAACTATTATGAACAAGGAAATTGCTTTTCACATTTTAATACTTCACTATTTTTAAAGGGAATGCTTGCGCGAATAATCTCTTCGTACCGATGATAGCTTAAAACAAACCTGCGTTAATTCCCTTGAAGCTTAATTACCGCTACTCAATGTCAACATTGACTTTAACGATTATAATAACAAAGGCCTTTGTAGCCCCCAGTTAGCTTGGCTAATCTAGGCGGGTTACTTAAACTAAACTTATATACAGTTATATACTAAACTTGCTATACTAACTTACTTTATTACACAACTTAGACAGTCAGAGGGCCAATGACTAAAATCGACCGATAAGATTGCTCTATTGCCAGTCCGATATTCTCTAAGTATTGGACCGGGTATTGTCCCAAATGATCCCGCGTTGTTCCCGCGTTTTCTTCAGTCGTGTAATAAATCTCTTATTAACCAAGCTTGCTCGGGACCGTACTGGGAGAATATCGGCCCTCGGTATTTTTTGAACGGACCTCGCTGTGCTCGGTCAGTATTCTCAAGACCTCGAGCCGATATTCTCCCAGTACGCCCTCGCGCTTGGTTAATAAGATATATATACTACCTTATATACTAAACTTATATACAGTTGGCTCACATGAACTGTGGACTTGATTAACTGAATCCATCAAGAATTGCTAGTCTGAAGTCTTAGTTTTCTCCCTTCCATACGTAGGTTGGGTTCAGCCATTTAACGTATCGGCTGATATCGTGCTCATGTTGGACTCTTCAGCCTCACTTGATGAAGAAGATTACAAAAACCAAAAGGAATTTGTCAGGCACTTAGCACGTCTTCTAAATGCAACCTCCGAGAATTCGAGAATAGCTGTAATTGTCTACAGTGGCTCGACAATACTCGTGGAGGGATTCAGTGGCTACAAATCCCTTGATGAATTTGACAACTCAATTAACGACATTCCATTGCTTGGTGGCCCATACAGACGAATGAACCTCGCCTTAAAGTTCGCTGGACAGGTGTTAAACTCCGCCAGAAAAGACGCCTCAAAGGTTGCTGTCTTACTGACGGCAGGTAGACAATTCCCTGGTGGTACCTCACTGGCCCCGTCAGCCAATCAGCTTCGAGGGTTAAATGCCGTTGTGCTTGTTGTAGCCGTGGGACGTCAATACAGCAAACGAGAGCTGAGCCCTGTTATTGCTGCAGCAGAGGATTTATTCGAGGTACCATCTTTCGAAGCACTAGCATCAAGTGCTAAGATAATTGGACAAGCCATTGAAGACAAATCAGGTACATTCTTCAAAAGCCAAAGTTTTGAGTTAGGATAACCGTCTATGGGTTCAGAAATGAAACAACCTGTACGGAAGTGGAATCAATATTGCAGAAAAGTATTGTTCAGCATGCTCTAATTAAATAGCCTGAGAATTAAGATTTAATCTTCAGTTTGATTTTCTTAATTTGAAGGATAGACTTCAATGCTACCTTTCATAGAAGTTGATCAGGAAACTACGACGAGCCCATGAACCACTCAACCCTCCTCGATTCAAATTTTGGCAAAAAGAAGTTACAACAGAAATGTGACATTTCCATAAGCCCTTTAAAGCGCTTTTTAAAAGGCAAATGAAGACCATCAGTATTCGTCTAAGGTTTCTGGATTGATGATGTAAATTATCCCAAAGCTGAACAGGCTTACATCTATCCCAATATTCCATTTGTCAATAACATAATCTATATATATCACTGTCATTTCTTCTTTTTAAAGTCCCCGAGCCAGAAGACGTCATAGCGGACATTGTTTTCTTGGTCGACTCGTCAAGTTCTGTGATGTCCATTGATTTCCGTTTGGAGAAAAAATTCGTAAAAGCAATGGCCAGAGCATTGAATGTATCCCCAGATAAGTCTAAAGGAGCAGTCGTGATGTATGGCTCTAAGCAGGATATCGTGCTATTGTTGGAAGATTTCACCGACGTTAATGATTTCAAACTTGCTGTGGATGCTGCAAATTACATAGACGGGCCGCGAAGAATGGACTTAGCTTTGGAAGCCGCTGTAACGGTTATGAATCGAGCCAGAGAAAATGTTCCTAAGATTGTAGTCTTACTGACGGCGGGAAGACAGTCCCTCGCCAGTTCTCCTGACGTCCTAAGCACTTCTGTAAAACCGCTACGTGATCTTGGAGTTTATACCTTTGTTGTTTCCATCGGCAGCGAGCCGGACAACCAACAACTTGATTCTGTGGTGGAAAACCAGTTGGACATATTTGATGTGCCATCGTTTAAGGCGTTATTGCCCCAGATGATTCCAATCTCGAAAACAGTTGCTGAAAGATCAAGTAAGAGAACGTATTTAATTTATGACAAATACATGCGTTTGAGGGAAGTGCTCGGCTTGTGATTCTTGTCTCTTATTGATCTGTAGTCTGATAAACCTGTTCGTCTTCAGCTGTGCGCAGGCACACTTTGCCGCTTTCATACAGTTCACGAGAACGATGCAGTTTGTCTTGACTTTACTGAAATAAGTTCTCAAGTCTATCCTCATGAAAAATAGATTTTAATCAATAGTAAATTACGACGTCGCTGGAGCGGATAAATAACAAAACCCATTGAAGGTCGACCTAACACGACGGGGAGTGACTACTCTAACAAGGCCTGTTTCGGGAGAAACACATATTCTTCCGGGAATCTGGAGACTGCCGGGAATCGGGAGACTCGGGAATTTTTCTGGGATATTGCAGTAAAAAGGGGAAGTTTGACATTTTTACAAGCATGTCATTGGAAAAATCGGGAGGATCCTCCTAATTTCCGGGAGAACTCTAAGTTACACATAGACTTGCTCAAACAACGTTTGTTAAAGCTGTCACCCCCCCCCCGTCTAGAATGGATGATATTAATGTCTTAAAATGTTGCTGCCCTGTGACACTATCCTCAGTTAAAATGTTATGGATTCAGGTGTCAAGCGTCTTCATAAGATATCTGCGCTATATTGCCTCCGTTTTCACACAAAAAAGTTAACAGTTAGTTAATGATGGAAGCACTGCCAATACCCTCTCAATAGACCTTTCTTCTTTTTGCCTTGCAAACAAGAAACTCTGGATGTTGACGCAGATATAGTGTTCTTGTTGGACGCTTCAAGCTTCGTGGCTCGAGAGAACTTTGTTAAAGAGAAACAGTTTGTCAAATCGTTGGCCAAGTTCCTGAATGTTTCTTCCAAGGCCTCCAGAGCATCTGTGGTTCTTTATGGCTCCTACCCCAACACTGAAATCAGATTCGAGGATTATGGAACGTTAAACGAGTTTAATACTCGTGTGGACCAGGCGCTGCTCCTCGGAGGTGAGTCTTCGTTGTCCATAAAAGCAGGGAGATTCCTTAATGTCATCTATCTGTGAAATATGTATTGCAGATTTACTTTGTTTTAAAAATGACTAAGTATTTTTTTGGAATCGTTTGTAGGCTATCAATATCGAGAGAGTCAGCTGTCACGCATGAATGATGAGATATTCAAAGGATTGTATTTAAGCAATTTTTCTTCAAATACCTTTACAACGTACACCGTGCGTTGCGTCGTGGGAAGTCAGAGGAAAATGCTTCGTTGATATTATTGAATACCAGAATTCAACAATGCCACTTTAACCCGCATCATGTTGAAATCGCAAATACGACGTGAGAGTTTTCAATTTTGTAAACTTCCTTTGCATGTCCTTCAGGTTTGCGTAGAATGGATCTTGCTTTAGGAGAAGCTTCCAATATCCTGGCTGGTGGACGGCAAGGCGTGCCTCTTATTGCTGTCCTGGTAACAACAGGAGAGCAGACGACCACTGACGACAGTATCCCTCTTGACGATGCTATTCAGCCTTTAGAAAATATGGGAGCTCATACGTTTGTTGTTGCAATTGCACACGATCCAGAAAATACTTCAGCAGATTTTCTGTCGGTAGCTTCGTTCAACGACCTTCCGTCAAGAGTTTATCACATAGCAAGGCATATCAAAAATGAAAGTGGTAAGCTGATAAATTGTTTAAATATAATGTGAGTTTTCCAGATGGTAAAGAATAAAGGTACCTGAGACCCATTCCTAATAACTATTGACTGAATAGCCTGAGGACATCTGCGCGAATATCTTCTTGCACTCGTGATTTTTTCAAATTTCTGCGTCAGTTAGAAGATGAGTTATTCATGTTAAAAATGCAAAAAGGTTGGGGGTAACCGTATTCGTTTCGAAGAGGAAGAGCAAAATTGAACACTCTAAAATTTAAGAAGAAGCCATCCTTATCGCCACATCCAGTTTGTGGCGTTTAAGGTTTTTTATTCTTCTATAAAACGAAGAAAATCGGTTGAGAAAGTGTACTATGTAAAAGAAAAGCAGAGATCACCGTCCATTTAAAAATAATTGAATCCATTCAAAGCTACTGTCCCGCAAGTGACGTTTTGTTTGACCGCAATTCTTCATCAGCGCGCACGCGATGGATGACGAGGCTTTTACTCTGAGGCTTCACAGTAGTTCAGTACTTTGTAAGATGCAAGCGTCCTACAGACTGAATGTGGCTGAACTGCAGAGATTCGAAGAGATGTTAACTTTCCTTTTCTTGAGTTATTGGTGTTAGTGTTCCAGCGGACGAGTTTAAGGTGATTGTTTTTGTTGTTATCAGCACCTCCGGCTCCGCCATTGCGAGACCAATACATCGTCTTCCTATTGGATTCGTCATCCACCGTGAGACCGGATGAGTTCAAACAAGAGAAGGACTTCATCAAGACCATGGCAAGGGATCTTAACCTTGGAACTACAGACCAAACCAAGGCCGCTGTTGTCAACTACGGAAGTTTTCCTTTTAGCAGTGTTAAGTTTGATGATTACTTTACTCGACGAGAGTTTGAAAGCGCCGTGGACAGAATCACCCCAGCTAAAGGTTTCTAGTTACTTTACGATAGCACCTTAAAAGTTCTCTTTATCTTTTTGCTGAACGCTTTCAGTCGGCCCCCTAAGGAGACTCTTATGTCGGCTGGGTTTCTTTCGTTCCTCCCATTCCCAGTGGACTGATAATAACTTGAAATGTTTAAAACAGACGAAAACAACTCAGATAAATTCGGCAACGCGGTGGTCCCTCCAGGGAAAATGGTGTCGTTCGTCTTGGGTCTAGAGCGATATTTATCTCGTCTTAGAGCTTTGGTTATTTCTTTTGGGGACCGACGCCTTAAGCGATAACCATGCAATCAATTTATTGCGCGCGAAAACAACAGTGTGTTACCTTCGATCCATTGTTGGTGCCGTAACTGTGGCATTCATTCATTTACCGATTTTTTTTCTTGTTGTTTCGGATTTATTCAGGCAGCAGACGAATCGACCGTGCTCTAGACGAAGCAGCTGATATCCTCAGGCAAATCGATCCTTATTCTCCCAAGGTTCTTGTCGTTTTGACATCAGGACGGCAGGCTCAGGAATCTGATGTCACACCATTTGATGTAGCTATCCAGCCACTCAGAGACATGGGCACCCAGACATACGTAATAGCGATTGGCAGCGAGCCGAACAACCAAGAGCTTCGGCCATTGCTCGTCAAGGCAGAGGACATGTTCCGCGTTCTCTCCACTATCATGATAAGCGAAGTACCACGCATCGTACAACATATCAGGAAAGGTACCTCAGTTAAAAAAATATCAATAATAAACTCGTATTTTTAATTTTCCAGTCTTTTAGACCATAAAATGGCAAACAGAGAACATTATTACGAGTACACAGCTCAACGCCCCAAGGGACCGGGAGCGATGGTAGGCGTCTCTCAATCAGTCCGACCGACCGACCGACCGACCGACCGACCGACCGACCGACCGACTGACTCACTGACTGACCGACTGCCTAACTGATTGATTGACCTCTCTCGCTGGCTGACTCACTCACTGCCTCAGTGAGTCACTGACTCAATGTGGCTGACTGAAGTGAACTGAAGTCTTTTGCAACATATCAGCGACAGATAATCAGTATACTTTATTGTTCTGATGGACAAGGTTTTACAAATTTGCATACCCACAGGTAGCTAGTTGGGTCACCTCTCAAGAAATTAGATAGACACGTTTACATAAGTAGCGTGCTGTTTTCTCTTTATTTGCTATGAAGACAAATCCATTTCTTTTGTTTTTTTCGGTACCGTAGATCAACAGAGAGTACTAGAATTAGAAGCGGATATTCTGTTTGTAATCGACTCTTCATACGAGGTCACCCAAGACGACTACAAGAACCAGAAAGACTTCATCAAGTCGCTTCTACGAAGCCTTAATGTGTCATCGGACGGTTCCCGCACGGCGATAATCACGTATGGAGATCAAGCCTCGATCGTTTCTAGATTCACAGGTCTGCAGCCCATTGGCAATTTTGACAAGATGGTTGATAACGCATCGTACGTTGGAGGTGACAGAAGAATGGACAATGCCCTTAAAATGGTGGCGAGAGTGTTATCTGAGGCAAAGGCAGAATCCCCTAAATTTGTGATCTTCCTCTCGGGTGGGAGACAAGCAAGCACCGGAGGGGCTTTGAACGATACCATCGAGCCTATTCGTCCATTTGGTGCTAAGACGTTTGTTATTGGCATCGGAAAGCAGCCAGATTTCATAGATCTAAGGCATCTAGTGGCATATCCGAAGGATGTTGTGACGGTGGCATCATTTGAAGACTTAAAATCTCAAACAAAACAAGTGGCCAGTCATATAACCGAGAGGGCAAGTAAGAATTCTCTTCACTGCATTTCTATTTACGTAGTACTTGAACGTACTGTTTTCTAAGTTGCTTTGAAGAAATTCTGCTAAGATAATGGGATCGTTGACGTCTACCTTTTTGTCATCTCCAAACACTATAGTTCTAACTTTTCCTCCTTTTTTCCGTAAGTGTTGACTATGTATTTTTTTTACATCAGTTCGTTTAATAAAATGTTTCTTCATCCACTAGATAGAAACGAAAAAGAATTTACGTAAATTTAGCTTAGGGGATACGTTAGCTCTCGCAAATTCAGAAAGAAAAAATGAACATGATCAAAGGAAATCATGTCCAATGCAAAAACTACACTAGTCTCTTAATGCCAAAAACAAGATTTACGTCAAAAAGTCAATATGTAAAACAGAAACTCCAAAACTTACTGGCTTTAAAATCTTGCAGAGTATGTAAGTGCTATCCAAGGACAGAATATGAATTTCACTTTTGTATTTGTTTTCAGTCAACCTAAGACAGGGCGACGTTGTGGACGTAGTATTCCTGGTGGATTCGTCTGATGGCGTCAACCCCATCAACTTTCATAAAGAAAAATCATTCGTCAAGCTGCTCGCCAAGAGTTTGCATGTGTCACCTGGTAAATCGCGTGCTGCTGTCGTCTCTTACAGTACTAACTCTCAACTGGAAATCAGTTTGGACAGTTATAACGACCTTCCTACCTTTGAACGGTTGGTAGATGACATGGATTACCTGGGTGGTGCCCGAAGAATGGACAAAGCTTTGGAAGAAGCCGCTCTTGTTCTGAAAGGCTCCCGCCCCGCTGTTCATAGGGTGGTAGTTTTGTTAACGTCTGGTCGTCAGCCTTTGGACGCACTATCCCTGGCACAGTCGGCAGGAAAACTTCACTCGCTTGGGGCTATGGTGTACGTGGTCTCCATCGCAAATGATCTTGATGCAAAGTACTTCGAGGTTTTGGTAGAGGATAGCAAGTATGTGTCCCATGTCACTACATTTGATCTGCTGAACAACGCCCTGCCTAAAGTTGTAGCTCATGTTGAAGAAGGTAACATTTAACTCCGTCTCATTCTCTTCATGGACTATCTAACTCTAGATTTACTTTCTTTTTCATTACAACCACAGTGGTGAGTTTCGACATTGCTTATTGCTATTACCGTGGTAGGACGTTTATACTCTGTACAATGGTTTTGTAACAAATGTTCCATTGTTCCTTTCCTGGCGGAGAGACGTTTGCATCGAATCTCCCGCATTTCGTTTTCATTCCTCGCGCATGAGCAAGGCCCCTTCCAGTCAATCAAGTCAATTTTTGTTGTTGTTTTTTTTTTTGTTTAGAAGACTTTCACCCAGCGAGGACTCTCTTTTATCGACGAGAAGCTCGTCACTTTCGAGGTTAATTAGCAGCCAGAAATTTTGTTGTTCTTTCCACATGGTCGTCATTTTGGAAACTTCACCTGACAGTCTTTAAACCTGTGCCAACAAATACTTTATGCCAAGATAAATTTATACTCAATTGTACATAATGTCTTTTCGTGCGGCGTCATCCGAACGATGCAAGATAGTGTTGGATAGCAATACGCTGTAGCCACCGATTTTCATTCTTTTTTTTTTATTATTGCCATTCGTCAGGTGTCACCAGCCGAGAGCAAGTAAATGCTGACGTGATATTTTTGATGGACGCCTCCACTGCTGATAGTTCAAAGTACTTCGAGAGTCAGAAGAGTCTCATCAAGTCGGTAATGAAGAACCTTGCTACTTCATCGGACAAGTTGCGCGCAAGTTTAATCTTGTACAGCTCCTCGGCATTCGTGTCATCAGACTTAAGGTCTTACACCACACTCGAAGGATTTGAAGATGTAGTGGACAGAGCAACATATCTAAGAGGTACGTAGCAACTCGTCGGGCAATTATTGAACATTTAATTCTATTTGCCTGAGGGTTTGTACTCTGAAAACGAGATCAGAAATTCGCAAAGTCACTATTCTTTACTTACATATCAAATCAAAATTTAAAAAAATCAAATCTATTTATTTAAGCTCGATAGCGTAAGGAGTGGTTGCCCAATCTCCCGAGCCAGGGGCTCGTGTATTTAACGTCCGAGCATTCCGGATCGAATTGGAATTTAGTGTTGGTTTTTTGAGAAGAGGGGAAAACCGGAGTACCCGGAGAAAAACCTCTCGGAGCAGAGAAGAGAACCAACGACAGACTCAACCCACATATGACGTCGAGTCCAGGAATCGAACCCGGGCTACACTGGTGGAAGGCGAGTACTCTCACCACTGCGCCATCCCTGCTCACGAACTCACGAACTTACCGACGAAGTCACCGACGTGCTCACAAACTAACCGACGAACTCACGCACCCAGTCATTCATTAACTAGGTGACACCCACGAACTCACCTTCCTATTTTCATCAAAACTCGTACCACATTATGACAGTTCACAAATGAAATGCTCTAATAGGAAAGATGTAGAAAGCTCTGTTCTTTTCGTTTTATAATCAGCTGTTGTTGTATTCGTGTGACATTACCTCGTGATTAGATTAGATTGTGATTAGATTACTTGTGATTATTTGTGATTATTTGTGATTAGATTAGATCGTGATAAGATTACCTCGAAATGTGGCAATAACAAAGTGCTTCTTTCACGTTTTCTCGCCCCAAGGGCGTAGCTGGGGGTGGGGGTGTCGTGGGATGCCCGTGACCACCCCCCTTTCTAATCCTTTTTTTAAGCAAACAACCTACAATATTCAGGTGACAATCTGGTAAGGACCCCCTGTTTGAGACAGTGTGACCCCCCTTTGAAAAATCCCGGTTACGCTCATGCGCCCTGCGGTGAATTAACAGAGTACACATTTACGCACTGTCTGATTGAATGTGTTTGTTGTTAACAATTTTGCTTTTTTCTTTCTTAGCCTAGCGACGTAATTCGTGCTGTCCATATCTGGCACACAATCTTTTACTATCAAAACGCGAAGTTTACGCCGTCCATTGCATAAATTTCTATAAATTGACGAAACATTTCCGAGTGATCAAAAACTTCCTTCCAGATATAATTTTGGGGAAATCAGTGTTCGCTGTTTGTGAGATATCGTCTAATAAGGAAATTGATGGACAATTATAAAAAGGATCTGAGCAAAGAGGACAGTCTGCCTGAAAAGTTGAAAAAAAAAACAGGTGACGTTACAAAGTGAATTAATACATCAGAAATCGGCATTTCCTTATTAATGTTTAAGACCAATAGTTACTGTCTTAGCGAAAGATATGACTTAAGAGCATTATTCGCAGCATCTACATATCACACAGGGCCATTATTCTTTGAACGAAAGATTACCCTGGGTGCCTGAAGGTTTTTTGTTTTGTTTTTTTTTTTCGTTTGGAGAAGGGAAATTACGCCGCGGTCGCGAGGCGCGAAGCGCAGAGAAGAAAAAAGTTACCTCTAGTCGCACAAACGCTGAACCTCATTTCTGTGCCTGGGGAACCATGCTTTTCCTGAGCCAATCAGAGTTGTTGGTTCATGTCGGCTGGAAAATCACGCTTTTCGTAAGCCAATCACAGTTGTTGTTTCATTTAATGAACCAGTCAACGAGCAAGGACAAATTCTGTGAAATATCTTGATGATATGGAAACGAAAGACATTTTCCTGTTCTTTAAAAAGGTTCCAGACGCATCGACAAGGCCCTGGCTAGAGCGGCACAGCAGTTGTCACAATCAAGACCATCAGCCGCCAAGATCGTTATCCTGATAACCACTGGAAGGCAAGCTCAAGTATCTGGTGTGACTCCACTTGATCAGGCCTCGAAACCTTTAAGAGACGCTGGCGCCAATGTACTTGTAATTGGAATCGGCAAAAATCCCGGCATCCGCGAGCTTAACCTCATCACGGGAAATCCGCAATCTGTCAACATAATTCCGTCTCCGGATGAAGTCACTGTCAATGTGCATGTGTTGTCCAGGCAGTTGAGGCTAGCAGCTAATGAAGGTAAATGGTCGCTTGTCTTTTGATTTTAATTTTTTTTTTTTTGGGATGGGAGATGGGCTAGAATATTCTTGTTGTATGGCTCAGGGGCTTACAATTTGGGTACGAGAACTGCATATCAGCGTATACGTGTAAAAACAAGCTTACTACTTACGAACCAATTGAGCACTTTTTTGTTATTTATTTGCATTAGGCCAAAAATCTCTTTTTTCATTTACTTTGTCCTCGCTCCAATCTTACCGTGTTATACTCTCGAGTATACAGAAATGCACTACACTGCAGGGGAAACACATTCGCAAACGCAGTAATCCGTTTATTGCTCAAGTCATTCAAGAGCGCAAGAGAAAAGGTCACTGCCGCCTCTACTCTAACCTCCTTCGACTCGTTCGGCTTCGTTCGCTTACACTTGACTGTTGAGAAAGGGCGGACTGCAACTCCAGAAATTTTGTGATGTATCAATCGCAGTAAAGACACTTTAACAGCGCAAACTATGACGGTATGTCAATTTCCTTCACCCCGGCTAGCCTGAGGGTAAGACGAATTTTGCGTTTAATTATCCACTAATCCTAATTGTGCAACGGCACCAATTTCTTTGTAGGAAAACAACCCGCTCTTCTTCCTAAAGCAGAGCTGATATTTCTTCTTGACTCCTCCGATGGCGTCAGTGAGACTACTTTCAAACAGCAAAAGGACTTCATCAAGTCTATCGTTGGTCAGTTCCAGATTGCGCCGGACAAAACCCGAGCAGCTGTCGTAAGATACAGCTCATCAGCTAGCGCTGTCATCAACTTTAACACGTTTGACAACCTCAATGATTTAATAGCGGGAATTGAGGACATTCGATTCCTCTCTGGTAGAAGGCGCCTTGACGCTGCTCTCAAAGAAGCTAACAAAGTGCGGGAAAGCGCACGATCCGACGTACCGATCTTTGTCATCGTACTGACAGCCGGCCGTCAAGCCATGACGCCTGTTTCCACTCCACTGAACCGAGCCGCCCAGCCGTTACTTGACTCCAATGCTACTTTGATTGTGGTAGGCATCGGTTCTCAGCCAAGCGACAAAGAACTGCGTTCCATGGTAGAGCGAGATAGAGATGTCTTTAGGCTTCTTCCTTCTCAATTACAGGCTCAAGCTCCTTTGCTCGTTGTTTATATGGCCTCTCAAGCAGGTACGAGAAGTATTCATCTCTTTTTCTCAAACTCATTAATAATTCATCAAGTTAAAACAAAGTAAATCACAACCGTGAAGGGGGTTTGGATGCCCGGTCTTGATTACCATAGATTTTGACAATTTTACTTCTCCTTTAATTCCTTAGTTTTTGTTTCAGTTGAGAAGATATATCAAACACTCGAGACAGTGTTTTATCGGCCATCCAAAAACCTCGAATTCCGTAAAAAATACTCCGCTCTTCTCGATGAAACAGTGTCTCTCGCGTTTGATATATTACTTCTAACAGCAGTAACTCACTGTCCCCTTCCCACAATCCTCCAAGGGCGTCCCCCATTCAAGGTTTTTTTCCTGATTCTAGACCTTCACCCTTGTTTGAGTTGCACCACTCTCAAACAATGCCGCATCCCCCTTTTAAAGGGAACCTCCATTCTTACGACAAATAGACGCGAAATTGTTGGAAATGATTACTGGATTCCAAAATCTACTTTAAACGTGAAAATATCTTTTCAGTGTACAAAAAAGTTATATTTTTTCTCAGTTACGGCTCTACCACGAGACTTTAAAGCGGACGTCCTTTTCCTTGTGGACTCCTCTCAAACCATCAGCAAGGATAAGCACCTCCAAGAACTCGACTTTGTGAAGGCACTTGCACGTATGCTCAACATTTCCCCAGACAAGTCACGCGTCAGCGTTGTGACATTCGGTAGCACTCCGGGCCCTCAGAGTGTACGATTTGAAGACTATACAAACATCGAGTCACTTTTAAAGGGCATTGACGCCGTCCCTTACATTGGAGGACAAAAGCGGCTGGATAAAGCGTTATTGTTTGCCGCGCGAGTCTTATCTAAGAGCAGACAAGACGTCAACAAGCTCTTGGTCGTAGTCACGGACGGAAAGCAACCTCTTGCACGTGATCCGTTAGGTGTGGCGGCGAGACCCCTCCACGAAATGGGGGTTAAAGTTTATGTCATTGGTGCTGGGGAGAATGTAGATATGGAAGAGCTTGGTAAAATTACTTTGAGGTCGGACAACCTGTTTTACTCGAGGACGTTTGACTTTATGGTTCGGCAGATTCCAGCTGTATATGAGAACATAGTGTCAGGTAAGTCACTTTTTGAATGTCATGTTAACTTCTAAAGTATTGTGAATTGCATTTATTATTTTTGGAGGTTGTGGGAAACGTTCAAGTATTCGGTCATATCGTACAAGGTATCGCATGTTTAGCAGATAAAATGTCTGTCTGCTATCACAGTAAAGCAACAGGTTTTAAATTGCACTGGCTTCAAAGTAATTATATCAGTCTCTTTTAGGATGTGAATATCGTGATTAGTTTGGAGTTCGAAAATGGCATTTCTACACACTGTCCTTTGCTTAGTCGCAGCAATAACGTGCCCTGTCATTGTGGACACACGCTTCTCACTGATTTCTTTTATTAATCAGTTGGACCCCAACACCAGCTACGACATGGTCTGTTCTTGGTGGACTCTTCAGGATTTCGCAGTTCCAGTGAGTTTACAGCCCAAATCGACTTTATCAAATCTATCGCTAAGCGTCTTGACGTGTCGCCCAATGGAACTCGTGCTGGAGTCATATTGTACGGCAGTCAGCCGCAGCTGAGTATAGGATTAGATAACTACGAAACAATTCCAGAGTTTTACGCCTTACTTGATGGTCTTTCAAGGCAAGACGGTGGACGCCAACTTCATAAGGTAAATTTTTTATTTCTTGAATTGGAGACAACCTTACAGAGTAAGTATGTAATCTCTTTCCAAAATACGACTGAAATGCGTTTTCGTGAGCTTCAAGTGTCATGGAGAAGCGAAATTTTTTTTTCATACGTTTTAAGGTGATTCCTATTTCTTAAGACTTAAACGAGATATGGTTATTCCCCTACAGAATTGGTCTCCCAGAATTTAATTTATTAAAACTGCACACTATCAAGAATTCAATAATAAAGTTGTCGTTCACCTACCTAAAAAGGGAGATTCATATAAATATTTGTAGATAGTGGCGAGTGGTTTTGTTTAGTGTCCAATTGTTTGGTTGTGTCTTTTTTCATGCTTCTTACTATGACTGCACAGTCGTTAGTTTGTTCATGTTTGCTCCCTCCTTCTTTACCTATGATCTGATGTTTCTTTTGAGTTCTGTGTTCTTTGTTTTTGCCAGGCACTGAAACTAGCTGTAGAAATTCTCCAAAGGTCGCCCGAAGCCATACCTAAATTCCTGGTAGTATTTGTAGAAGGGCAGCAATACGTTTCAAATGGAATAGCGTTGTTACGAGAGGCTGCTAGGCCTTTTCGAACACTTGGAGTAACCGTATATGTAGTGGGAATCGGAAACAAGCTAAGCAGACAAGAACTGAATAGTATGGTTCAGAATTCTGAACACATTGTCACAGTGTCGAGTTATGAGGAGATGCTGCGACACGTTGGATCGCTTTCAGACCTTATAGGTATGCGTCTTCTCTACAATTATGATTAAATAAAGGGGGCAGTTTCTAAAGAAACTGTGGCGTTGCGTCGGTAGGGGAGGTGTGAACACGAATTTGGTTTTATAACTGGAGTTCATAATGTAAATTGACTAGGGGAGTTGTGAACAAGAATTTGTTTTATCGAGAGTTTTGTTTTTTTGTTTCGATAATGTAAATTGACCACCGCACAGGGACTCTAAAAGCTGACGTTTCGAGTGTTAGCCCTTCGTCAGAGTAAGTCATTTATTATCTAGCTTCTGAACCGGCTGACTGATCGATATACCGACTGACAAGGCTAATTAACTTTCTAACTTATTCCCTGAACTGACTGACGGCAGACTGAAAAAACGTGCCCCAGAACGAATGACTGACCTATCTCAGGGAAAAGTTACCGTTTGGTTGCTTAATTGTCTACCTGATAACGTTAAATAACTAAGGGACCATTCATTGTTATACATTGTTCCCAATAGAATTCACAATAACAGCTCCATGCAAAGGAGCTTTAGATGTTGGTTTTGTGGTGGACGCGTCTGGCAGTGTAGGACTGGATACCTTTTCCAGAAACAAGAATTTCGTGAAACTCGTGGCTAGACGCATCGCAAATTCCTCACCAGAGAGCAGACTGGGTCTAATCAGCTTTAGTGACACTCCGAAACTGTTCGTCGATTTTAGTGACTTCGAGCGAATGACAATTGACCAGTTCCAGACAATTGCAGACGAGCTGCCTTTCCGCGGAGGTAGATCGCGGCTAGACCTCGCTTTGCAAGCGGCATCGCAGGACTTGTTCACTGACAGACGAAGCGGTGTTCCCAGGGTAAGTATTAGAGCAAATATTAGATACCCAGCCTCGTCCCTGGCAGCAGTCCAATGAAATGCAATGGAATGTGGCCATGTTGACCTAGTCGTGAAGATAAGAGCCCATTGCGCTAGGCCTTGATCCCCCGGGTTATGTCATCTGATACGCACATTGAGGTCGGTGGCGAGACTGTGTTTTGGCTCCAAGGGCACCCAAAATCCCCAGTCAGGTGAGGGCGAGCTTGGGAGCGGTGAGCGAGGCTATGTTCAGCCCTTTGGTTCCAGGAGCACCAAAAATCGTCATCAATGCGTAAAAAAAAAAGACTTTCGTTTCCAAAGAATATGAAGAAAGCAATACTTTCAGACTTTTGTTTCTACCTTAAAAGTGAAAAGGAATTAAATTATCAAATACATATAAGTTAGCACTGCCAAGTTGAAATTGCAGAGCAAGTTTTGCTCAACTTAACGTTTTATTTTGTAGGGTATAACGCCATTACATAAATATCACTGTGTTAGCGATTCTCGTGTACTATCTCAGTGTCTCATAAACGTTCATTAATATAATGTGCTTTCAACTGGAAGACCAAAGAATCGTATTTAACCACACCGCAATGAAATTTATTCACGACGAAGGCGCAAAAAGTTAGCACCAGGCTCGTTTGTCCATCAACAGTGACAGAGTGAACAGTTTCAAAAATATTTACATGGAAGAGTAAGAATGGGAATAAGAAAAAAATAGCTTACTAACTTGAGAAAAATATCCCTTACATAAAAACTATGTAAATTTAAAAAGAAGTCCATTTATAAAACATCTCAGTATTCACTGCTGCCAAATTACACTGGTGACCACATGTTCCTGTGAGATGTCAGCCTTGATTAAATTGATCTGTTGTAGTAATACAGGAGAAAGCTGTTTTTCCTGACGCTTCCAGCTCGCGTTGGGTGCTTAGATTCGGGTTTTGTTGTTATTTTGTTCTCGTTTTTTTTACTTTTTCTTACTTTTTCGTTCGTTTCTTATTCTCCTTAAAAAGGTCTTAGTCCTTGTGTCAGACGGACGGCAGTCTAAGGATCCTGGGCACGTTCCGCTGTCCCGCGCCGTTAAGCCACTGCTGGGGCAGCGAGTCAAGGTGATAGCAGTTGGCTTTGGAGATAATGTTCACACTAAGGACTTAGAGATTGTGACTGGAAGTATTGATAACATTCTCTCTGAGAAGGAGTTTGATGATATCGACAGACTGCAAAAGGAACTTGTATCTAAAGCCTGCAAATTTTAGTAAGGTAAGCACTTCAGGTTATTTGGTGATTTAACGTCAGTGCGACGATTCCTTTATTGGCAAGACATAAAAGAAGTAGTGACGGGCTTAGCAGCAAAAATTAACTTGAAAGTTTATGTCAAAAGTTCATACTAAATTTTTCAAATCAGTACTGTTGATCTTAAAGAGTTATTTTATCTATTTACCTGGAAAGGTCTTAAACGTGCCATTCTTTTTAATTGACAATCAACACGTCTTACCTGGCATCGGGTATTGAGTACAATGATTGGTTATTATTGTTGATTACAATTTTGATTACGCCCATTTTGAAATCACTGGTTATTCTGGCAGTCTGATTGGCTTTCAACAGTGAAATTTGTTCCCAAACTGCACTATTTTGATGCTCTAAATTGTAGCCTTTTTTGGCCCATCAAACTTCAAAAAAGGGTTTCCTGAAGTGGACATTAAGTAAACTTTAATACTGACAAAAAAACTGTGATTTCAAAATCGGTGTAATAAAGTGGTAATGCGCGCTCGTTCGATGTTCAAATCACGAGTATGATTTCAGGCCAAAATTGCACGACGCGAAGTTCAACTACCATTATTTAAAAAAGCAAATATGGTACGCATTGATTGCTACAGTTACTGGCAGCATTTGACATAAAGTTAAGTTGAGATCCGGTAATATGAACGTATGGGTACGGCCGTGATGTTGCTGACCGAATTAATTTTTATTGCTTACAAAAGTGAGATTCGTTTTAAAATCGACGAATGAGCGATGAGGATGGCTACTGGAGGAAGTAAGATACCGTGAGTTTGTAAAACGTACCTCAGCAACAATATACCTGTAAACAAAGTAGCGCAATTTAAATTTGACCTTGAGGTGATTCTGCGCTGACAGAACCGCAACAGCAAAGTGTTGGCAAATAGCAGTTTGACTGGGAACAGATTCCAATCCGTGCTGTTTTTGATTGGTTCGGTGAACCACTCGACGTATTCTTGGTTTTCAGTCACGCGAGTTAAAAAATAAAATCACCAACCATTCAATAGATTAAGTCAAGAAATTAAGATATTGTAGAAGAGTAATAAATAAACAAAGTGTTAAAGTTTCAGGGTTGTGCGATATCCCATACTCGAGTTATTCGGCAAAATGTACCACTCAAAATTACAGACTTTAGTATGGACGCGCCATGATGGAGTTCCTCTGAGGGGCTCCAATATGGCAGCCGGAAACGAGTGAAAACATCTGGAATTTACTCTGGCTATTTCAAAGGCTTTCTTCTCTCTTTTGAGCTTGCAAACATTCACATAGACGCTTCTCTTGCGATGTTGGCTTGTCAGACCTCTCAAAAACACGCTGAATCGATGTTTTCATGTACGTGACATGCTTGTGAGCAGATATCTTTATGTCACGCACAGTGAGAAAATCTAAAATTCAAACTGCTCTATTTTCAAAACAAAGCACGCTTTCGAGCTAAAAACATGCAAGAAGATACATTTCTAAAATGTCTTTTACGTGATGAAGCTAAAAATGGAAAAGTCTCTTTACTTTTAAATTTTAGTTTTTTATGACGTCACGTGAAAACCAAGAATACCATTTGGTGCGCGAGGACTTTCTAGAACTGACGTCGCTATGTTTTAAGCAAACTGATTGGACAATCGAACACTCGGCTTTCTTCCATATAAAGGTGTTTTCTGACGGTAGACTGTTCCGATCTTTCAAGTTAGTGGCACATAAAAGAAATTGCGAACACTTCTGGATGCGCTTTTCAAGGTCAGACAAAATCGCTGTGAATAAAATTCTTCACTTACTTGCAATGTTATTTAAGTGATAATCGGCTTTCAAGCGTATCACGTATGCCTGCAAATTGGCTTACTTTGGTGTCTCTAGTAAGCAAGTGATCTAATTTTCGCCAGATGAAGGTTATTCTTCCCAATATGTGCTGTTAACACGAGTAGTTACTTCCACTTGGTCACTTTCTCGTTTTCTCTCCTTACCCGTGACATTACGATCTCGAGATTCTCCAAATCTCCAACTTTCTCAAAGAATCGGAAAAATATAACGTGACTTGAAATTAGTCTCCCTTGAAAATATGCTTACGATAATGACCTTTCAGGTGATGCTATGTAAAGAGTATCAAAGGCAATGCCAAAAAAAATTAACATACTATCCTCTCCTAAAAGCTTGGAGATTTGCCCTTCGGTTCAGAGCTAAGCACGCAGAAAAAAAAGAAGAAGAAGAAGCCGACTAGATGGTTTACATTGTATTTTATTACGCCATCAATGCTTTAATGTAGCATTTAAACCATGCTAGCCATCCCCACGTAGTTTTTGAACTGCCGTGTCTTTTTTCGTATTAAATCAGCGCGTTATATCAAAAGATCATTCTTTTTCGGTTAATACGCGGTTAAGACTTTCAAGAATTGATGATCACTTAAAGGGATTAGGGTTCGGGAACGCTCAGCGTTCGTGATGTGTCAGGGTAATGTGATCTGTGCATGGTAAAAGAATAGAGGCTTTTCATTGTTGTTTTTGGGGAATAAGCAAGGAAGACAGCACTCGCCTTCGAATGGACGCAACTGCTAAAACAAATGTTATGTAGAACTCGAGACAAGCGTTCCCGTGGGGTTTTCAGCTCTCGAAAGCCGCTTTCCGAATTTTGGATGCGCGAGAAATGGGGCGAGAGCAAAACTGTCCCGTTTCTCGTCCATCCAAAATTCGTTAATCGGCAACTCACGGAAATGGTTGCTGCGCAAACTTCGCAATTTTCCTGGTTAATTTTGAGAAGCTTTATTCGGATCGTTGAAGTTTCGTCACCCGATCCTCCCCTGATCCTCATGAAAATTCAAAAATAATGTGCGTCTTGTATGAGAGGTAAAACCAGGGGATTTTCGATGCATCACGCCTACGATTTCGGCTCAACTGAAGGAAAATGGGTGCTGCTAGTAGAGATCGTTGCATAACATAAAGCCGTTGGGTTAGTTTTGGAGACTGAAGGTTTGATAAAAGTGGTGATAACGGAGAAAATTCTCTATCCAATGAAAAAATAAAAGTCTTTTTGATGAGAACACCTAAAAGAAAAATAGATAACTAACAGGTCTCACTCGTAAGCTAATCTAAAGGTGATGTTTTAAGCAGCTGCCATAACACACTTTACATTGTTAGCACCGGCAATTAAGGTCTCAAGCATATTCTACCCAGGGTGTTTCTGGAGTTCAGACCGTAAATGGTATTTCAGTGGCAAGGATCTCTTGTGAACTTCACCATTGGCCATCGGTTTAGATGAACATGTATGGAGACGTTTTATTATGCCCCGCTGTGTCACATAGTCTACTTGCCGCTTTGTATGAAGACGATAGAAACGAATTATGAATCTGGATGCACTATGTTCGGTGGCGCGTCCATTAAATTGTACCACAGAAGGTAGTTAAAAAAGATGAATTGTCTTCCCTTGCACCGTCTTTTTACAAGAAAAACGAAAAACTAGATACACCGTGATTGTTAACCAAAACTCGCACAGAGGGATTATGGGTGCGTAGTACAAAAAAACACTGCAATAAGGTTTTTGTTTTGAGATCTAATTTCAAAAATTTCAAAGAATCCCTATAATGCAACCTGTTTGACTACGTGGTTCTGAATGTGTTCTGTTTATGTTTCGTTTTTCAGGAGCCCGAAACAAAATAATTGTCGGGTGAATGGAGCACAGCAGCATTAACAAGGAGATCATTATTTTTGGAAGATGGTAGTGCACCCATACAACCTCATATATATGGAAATACATCTCTGGTTACTTTTATAATGAACCAATGCTCCATGGGTAGTACAATCACAGCATTGCGTACACTTTTTAATTTCTTTGGCCATTCACCTAACGTCAAGAAAACAAAGATCCAATCAACATGGTACAATAATCTCACGTGTGATTGTCTTTTGCCCAACCCACTAAGCATTCTTACAAATTGGCTTGCCGTCTAAAATAGCTTGAAGCCTCATTTTCATCGAAATAAGGTTTGTATAAGTGGTCAACTTTCTACTTGCAATTATCTCCTACATTGCCTTAAATACATAAAAGCCTCTTATTGCAGCCTTTGAAGACCGCTAGGATGTTCATTCTTAGCTAAAGTGGTATTAACTCGCAGAATTATCGCTAAATCTGTTTCACCGCTTCATATCTAGCGGATAAGATGTTGGCGCATTTATAGCTTTGAGTTTTGGTTCGAGGTCAAGCGCGCGTTTCTCGAAACTCCCGGCCGAAAACGTTTCGGGCTCGAAAAACTCTCTAACGTGCATTAAGTTCATTACTAGAAATTCGATCTCTAATATTTGTAATCAGTAATCTTTAAAGAAAACACGCTATAATATTGAGAAATACGTTGGGTTAGTTTGCTCAAAAAGCTTGTACCAGTCGATGGAAAACTGACATGGAAAATGGCTTTTCGGGGGGGCCGTTTCTCGAAACTCCCGAAAACTTTTCGGATCCACATATTCTAAAAAACTGGTCTTTTACTATGATTTCAAGATAGGAAAGGGCAACTTTGTTGCAAAATTTCATGCTTGGAAACGTCTTCATTTTCACGATACGAAGGAAATTATGGCACCGGAAATAGGCCCGAAAAGTTTCGAGGGTTTCGAGAAACGCACGCCTGGAATGTTTCCGGAGTTTTGAGAAACGCAGACCAAGTTCGTCAAGTGGTCCCTCAAATAAAAGAATGCAGCTTCCAGTCCTGCACAGTCAACAACTGGATAGCTATATGAACTTTCCAGTCAAGCGGACGACTCTCACTCCCAGTTACTTAACATCGAAACAACTGTATAACGACTGAATTCCAGTGAGACCTTAAGTGTTGTCGGTAAGCAGTGGAATCTGTACTTGAAGCATGATGGCAAATAAACGCTATACAAGTTTTGAACTCGGTTTCAACAAAAGTTTAAAATTTCACCTTTCTTTTCCTTCTTCTTCTTCCATTACTTCCCTTATGACAGGTTTTATCGTACTTTTCACGTTGGCCCGTACGTTTGTCAACCAGGCAGAACCTTTTCACCGCTGCTTGCACTTATCCTTTACAAAACCAGTTTTTCAACGAAAACTGATTTGTCGTATTTGCATAAATGAACATGAGACCTCTTAAGGCTGGTTTTCACTAGCGCAGCACAAGCATACACATAAGCATAAGCGCTCTCATAAAAACATAGGAACGAACCCACTTATTTGTCTTATGCGGTCTTCACCAGACATAAGCATAGGCATAAGCACCGCAAGAAGAACGGAACTGTTCGTTTTTCTTGTGCTTATGTTTATGCTTATGCTTATGTCGAGTGCGTTGCTGGTGAAAACAGCATAAGACAAATAAGTGGGTTCGTTCTTCTTATGTTTCTGCTTCTGCCTCTGCTTATGTCGCTGCTGTTTTCATTTGCACTTTTGCTTATGCTTATGCTTGTGCTTATGCGCTAGTGAAACCCAGCCTTAAACGATTGTTCCGGACATTGACTCAGGAAACTGTCTTTCCTGAGCATTTTAACTGAAAACCTCTGATGGCGACTGTAGTAGGCCAGTTTGTCCTGAGCACAGATACTCGGGAGGAAAGGGCTAGAAAGACTGAAAATGCACGGGCCTCCATCCCCGCCTGTCTTAACTTCTCGGCGATCTGTTGGTACCATTTGGGTGAAGAGAGAATGCGTACAGTAGGAACTTCAGTGCTTTGTGAGAGTAAGCCGTCACAATACGTTGTTTTCGACAGCATTTATGACTTCAGGCTAATAATAAAAATAAAATTTATTTATATTGCGCAAATTCAACGTAAGTTTCCAAATGCACTTTACAATTCTCAAATCAAATCAAATGTTGGTTTTGGGTAGAAGGGAAAACCGAAGTATCCGGGAGAAAAACCCCTCGGAGCAGAGTAGAGTACCAAGAAACTCAGCCCACATATGATGTCGAGTCTGCGAATTGAACCCGGAACACACTGGTGAAAGGCGAGCACTCACACCACTGCGCCAACCCTGCTGTATTATGAATTTTACCCTCCTGTAGCATCTTCCTGTCCCTAATCTTGAGCAATTCATTTAAGTCTGCGATTCGGCTTTACTTATTTTTGAGAGGAATTAGGTTGTGTTTTGGAAATCGACGGAATCCAACTGACGAAACGGCCTTCTTGACTGTCGCTTTTAAGGCCGCCGTGTTATCGTTTTGGCCGCTGATTATTCGTTATCAGCGAGACAGTAGGGACCTTTAGATTAGAGTACGAGTACGAGATCGAGTACGAGTACGAATTGCTAATTTCAAACCAGTCACCTCCCCTGAACGCTCAGTCTTCCTTGTTACTTACCAGTAGATCCGGAGATTGTAGAAACAAGATTGGTGTCACTAGTGATCATCTAAAGCACGCGAACAGGATATGAAAAGTCGTACTCGTACTCGATCTCGTACTCGTACTCAAATCTAAAGGTCCCTAGTAATGGCCAACGGCTGCCTAATCGGTTATGTACTGAACTGGCCAGGGGATGTCCCATTGTTTAACTGGAATCGCGGAAGGAGTGGCATCAGCCCCACACCTATTTAACTCTGGATAGTCCCTGATTTCAAAAGGAGCGAGTGGAATATGCTTGCCAAGCATTTCTGGAGGGAAAATTAAGTAAATGTAAAATCCCAACAAGTGACTGTGTTTGTACTTAATGAATTTTACAGTATAACCCAACTCCAAGCGGCGGTATATTCCATGTACGGCATTTGTTTAGGTGAAACTCAGTAAAGGTAACTCAAAGAAAACTGATATGCACGTGTACAAGAATCATGAAAACGGGTATGTCATTGAATGGATTATTAGAGATCGCAAACCCTTATGTAAGGGTTAGACAAGATTTCTATGTGATATAGTAGTGCCTCAAGCATAGATAAAAGTCCACGTCTTAGAACATGGTCACATCAGCGAAGAAAGCATATGTTATGCAGATTCTATTTATGAACTCATTTTAATTGTGTCATTCACACTTTAGAATTACGTTGTTATTTTGTTTTGGGTGTCGCCGTAATGTTGGTAGAAAATTTACGAATAGCAACGCTTTTGTTTCTTTGGAACTTTGTTTATTGTTTGTGTCTTTGATGGCTTATTGCTCCGACTTTGAACTAGTATACAGAGCTCGAGGAACTTGAGGCTTTTGAGAGCGTAGACATATTTGAGTGCTTGGGGGATGAATTCGATAACAGTGCCGACGTTTCCAAAAGCCTATCACAGTGAACGGAATTGAGCAAAGAGATAGCGACAGAATTCCAAAAGTACCGCGTGGTCAGTAAACGTCTATCGAGTCTGGGCTGGATACCGAAACACACAAATTGAAACGCTGATGAGTATAGTTCCGTTTCAGTTTATTTGAGCGCCACCCGCGTTGAGGAGGTAAATTAATGGATACAAAATTCATATTGGAATTCATGAAAGGTGATGGTAGGCCGTACCCGGCGAACTCCTTGTATGCAATTACAACTGGATTGCTTAGACATTTCCGCGAAGACTTGCCATAAAGAGATATGATCTGAATATTCTATCTAAGACGGTGAGACCACTATTTCCTTTAAATTCAAATTAAACGAAATAGTTAAAAATTTGGTTTTATTATTTTGGTGATTAATCTTTTGCTTAAGTTATGTAAAGCGAAAACTCTAAATAAGCTGTTATTGTTATGACTGCAAGTTGTTTTTGTTAAAATTAGCAGCCTGTAATTCATTAGTATGCTCTATGTACTCATTAGTATGCTTTATTTTCTCATTACTAATTACTAATTAGGCTTTTAGACAAAGGAAAAACAAAAGAAATCATTAGTTTGTTCTATACAAAGCTTACAAATGAGCAGATATTTTACCCCACAATTTCCATGTGCTTCAAAGCCCTCGCATCGTTACATAATTTAAGACAGTTTATGGGATATAGAGCACACAAATACTGAGCACTGATTGACTGAGTGGGTGTGACGACGTTCTAAGATAACAAAAGTGGGCGAACACCCAATGCCTTTCTTGTGGTCCGAATGGTGTGTCCCACCATAGGAGGCTCTTGTGTGATAAACGTCAACACCTTGATTGGAACCTCATTATGCATTTATTTATTGAAGGAAGCGCTCAAGTGTTCCACCAGTAGGTGAGCGAGCAGTAGCAGAAGTCATTCATTCTCAGTTAAGTGCTTATGCCACGATATAAATAGCAGACTATCGCCCTGGCACAGGCATTTCACCCGAAATCTACCCTGAGTCCTGCCTTTAAGCTGCTTTCAAATAGTCATAGACGACATCATCTGAAGAAGCCTGTGGAGAATTTTTTTTTTCTGCAAGCCGTGTGATCTTTAACCTATTACAATGAGTGTCTTCAAAAAGTTCTCTTAAGTAGTTTCTACTGAACATGTTGGGAAACCAAGGATGAAAGCCAAACTCAAATCGCTGGTTTTGGTGGTGACATTTGCTACAGCATTTGAATTACTAGAGACAGTACGTTTACCGCAGTTGGCAATTTACAGAACCTATAATTCTATCAGGGGTCAACACTGAGGTTCAGGAATGTCGCTCGAACAAAAATAACTTAAATACGTCCGTGAATCATATACGACACTCGTCATTCAATATTACCTATACCTAAGACTGTCGTACGGTTTTAAAACATGATTCGAAATCCTACGACAGAGTTTAGGCTGCGTGCGTCTGTGGTAGAGAAGTTGTAAGAGCATTCACACGGCACAACTTTGTTCTACGTTGTGTCGCATACGCCAATACGCGCGACAAATCGTACCATCTACATCGCTCTTTAGAGAGAGATTTGCCTGCGAAGCGCGCTCCCCTCGCCCCAATCCCCGCTTAGCCTTTGACCACGCATCACAGGTACTCTCCAAATTCTCCGAATAACCCAATGGAGGACTTGTTGGTGGTTACAACACTTGTGGAAGTCGTTTTCAGCGTCAAACAAAAATTGCTCTGAATAAACTCGTAATGTAAGATCAGTTGTAATCGGCTTTTGTGCATCGTGGGCGAGGCATCACTTATTGCTACAAATTGGCTTACCTTGCTTTTTTAATTAGAATAACGGAACTCCTGGATGAGGCTTTTTCAAGTGGTCGAATTCTCGCCAGATTAAGATAATTTTTTCCTGATATGTGCTGTTAATACAACTGGTAGTTACTGCGAAATAATCACGTCTCTCTCTTTTTTCTTACCGAGTTCAGTGTTACAAATTTCACGATTTTTAAACTCTCGAGTGTTTCTCTATTAAAAATCAGAAAAATATAAAATATAACGTGACTTGAAATTTTTCTCTCTTGATAATATGCTTACTATGATGACCTCTCAGGTGATGGTGCGTCAGTAAATTAAAACTATCTGAAGTAATGCCAGAAAAATATTTGACCTCCTCTCGCAAAGGCTTGGAGATTTGCCCACGGGTTTTAGCCTTAAGCTCATAGCCAAAAAGCTTTAGACGCTTACTTAAACATTCTGACCATTTTCACTATATATATTTTGAGCTGTTGTATCCGTTTCGGGTTAAATATAGTGTGTTATATGAAAAGAGTGTTTTCTTTTTCGGTTAATACGCGGAAAAGACTTGCATTAACTGATAATCACTGACAAGGGAGAGATCGGAACCGGTTAGCGTTCTCGATGATGTGATTTCTGGCTTTTAAAGGCTTTGTACTGTTGACTTTGAATGGTCGAAACCTCTAAAACAACTGTTAAATAGAACTTGAACCATGCTCTTCAAACTTCACCATTTTCTTGGTTAATTTTGAGAAGCTTCTTTGAAGAAAAAGGTGCTTCTTGTATGAGGACTATGAGAGATGAAACCAGGGGATTTGTTGCACCATTTTATTCTAACTTTCCGGGTCAACTGAAGGTAAATGGGTACTGCAAATAGAGATCGTTCCATAACGTAAAACCATCGGGTTGTTCGATAATGGTGTTCTCTACGAGTGAAAATTCTGTCTCTGGATTCTTCTAATCCCCATGACACAAGGCAGATTTGTTAAGCATTTTTATACGCGTTAACAACAGGGTTGTTAATCGACGTTTTAAGTGATTGGCACGAAAAATGGTGCCTGGAAATCTTTCATGATAAGAGCTCTTAAATTCTATTTAGAGAATATAGTTCGTTTTTGTTTTCATCCATCGGCTTCTTTTAACAATAAACGTCACCTCCCAGTTTGGCACTTCAAACTCTCCCAAGGGATAGACTGCGCTTGTTTTCCCTTCGGTCATCGTTAACACTAATAGGCTCAACCGAGGAAAGGTCAAGAGAATAAAATCAGCATAAAATTAATGCATTCCTGGAATGCGTGGTGATTAAATGAAGGCGGTGATCTTTTTTATGGGTGTGTAGTATATAAAAAAACACAGATGTGGAGTGTCAAGAATTCGCTACAACATCAACCCCAATTCGCTACAACACCTCTGGTTATTTTCAGAATGAACTAATAATGCCCCATGAGTAGCAAAAGCACGGCTTTGGGGGGACTTTTTAATTTCTTGGGAGATTCGCTTAATTTCAAGAAAAGAAAGGCGCGGTCAACATAGGGCAATAATCATGTGTTATTGTGCGTTCTTACGAGTAGCTTCCCATCTAAAATAAGTTTAAAGCGAGTTTCATTTTCATCAGAATAACAAATTCCTCTTACTAACCGATTTCTAATGGTAATTGAACTGAGTGGAGTGCAATTTGGTCTGGAATCACAAGTATGATTTTAGACCAAAATTGCACGACACGAAGTTCAATAACCACTTTATTGCACCCATTTTGAAATCACACAGGTTTTTGTCAATATTAATATTTATTTAATGTTCACTTCAGGAAAACCAGTTTTGAATTTTGATGACGCGATTTAGAGCAAAAATGGTGCAATTTGGGAAAACTGCACTAGTGAGAGCCAAAAATGGGTGTAATACTGAATGGAACTAAAATAGCACCTTCTACATTTATTTATATTTACATTAATAACCTCCTGTAAACTGTCCGTACTTAAATTTACCTTATTTGCTTCGCTGTTACTCTTATACTCGTTTGAATCAATTTCACTTTTTCTGATTTAACAATATCGTAATCTTCTTCTAATTTTTTTTCCAACCCTCTCGAAGTTGTATTTCATATAATCTGGACCCACCCGACTCGATTAGCTTTGCTACCTGCGGGTGGGTATGTACTTAACTGACGTTAATTGTTGTAATAAAGTTTGTTGTTGTTGTTGTTGTTGTCGTTGTTGTTGAGCTCGAGATCCGTACTTTAAGTTACGGACCGAGTTTTTTCTCGTGCGCTTATGGCCCAAGTGCGAAGCGCGCGGGCCATAAATCAATGGCAAACTGAAACTTACAGTACGGACCAGGAAAACGAAGTTAGTAAGATATTTATTATATCTCTGAGGTTAATCGGGCGCGCAGGAACGGAAACTTTGAAATTTAACGGGCCGTACAGTAGAATAATCCCCGTAAAATTGACCAATCACAGCGCGCATACTAACTGTGAGATATAATAAAAGCTAGCTTGTATGGGCGATCGACTTTCTTCCCATAGTGATCTCCTCCGTTACCTTAAGGGGGCATTGCGGTTGAAATTTTGGGAAAATTGGGTGGTCTGAGAATGAAAGAAAGAAGGGTAGAAAGTTATATACACAACAATATGTTAGTCCGTTAAGGTTCAGGGGGCACCTTGTTGTGGTAGTGGGCTATCTGGTCTTTTTGTAATAATAATTCACTTAAAATTGTAATTTGCAACTTGCAACGACCTTCAAATGCAATATTTTTCGTTTTCCATAATTTTCTATCCCTATTTTTATTTCTTCAAAACGTTCCAAAAATCGTCAAAAAATTCACATTTACTGAACCAAGGACTCCAACCAAATGAACCCATTTTTTGATTGAATGAAATCTTGGTGAGATTTTAGGGAAAAGTGCTGTAATACACAAAACTGCAAATTAATCGTAGCGTCCCTTTCATACACTGGAAAGGACACTGTCAGCCTAAAGAGACATTAGGTCTAAGAATCATCGCTTACTTCGTGTTTCACCGCCATCGATCTAGTGGATGAGAGATTGGCAAATTTTTAGTTTGGAGTTTTCAAGTTAACTGAGTGGTCCTCAAATCAATGAAGCTTCCAGATTTGCACTCAAAGCTATATAAGTGGACAACTCGTACTCCCACTGAACCCCAGGAAGAGCTGTGTCTTCATTGTTGTCCGGGTAACCAGTGCGATGACTAGTAAAGTAGACATGGACTGGTTTCTGCTAAAAAAAAAATATAGTCCGGCTTATAAACCCTGTACAATTTAAGACGCGGCTTCAACAAAGATAAAAATTTCATCTTCTCTTTCCGTCTCCCCTTACCCTTTACTTCTCTATTGCTAGGTTTCATCATAATTTTCACGTCGGCGTAATTGTCAACTAAGTCAGTTTACCAACCAAAAGTTGTGAACCATTCGTTTACGTCTCAACCTTCAGATGACTTCCAAATCGTTCTTGTAGGCATTGGGGGTGGTGTGGAGAATCAGAAACTGTCTTCTGTGAGCATTTTAAGAAAACCTTGAATGGTGATTGAAGTGACTACTGACATTGTGACGCCGCGTCACTACTTTAAAACGTTTTTCTTATCAGTGAATGCTGAAAAGGGTGGGAATGTCGGGAATTCATTAGCAGAAAACAAGTTCGGTATCTTAGCGAATTTTGTCTGTTTGTGCGTTTGTTTGTTTGTTTTTTCAAACGACTTGAACATTTTGGTAAAATCAAAACGCCATAAACATACCTGTAAAAACATGCCTGTCAGAAGAACCACAACTGTACCCCCGTTTTCTGAATTGTGCTGTTATTCCGGATTAATTATAGTTAAGAAGCTTGCAGGCACCCGGCCGGGTCCAACGGGTGTCGCCGTCGTGTATTGTCACTGTACTGGGATAGTAAAAGATGGGGGAGGGGGAGGGGTGGCGCCTTTATCTTTCATCCCACTCGTAAACGGAAATTGAGGTTTAGCTGAAAAAAAAACCTTTACATGCAATAACGAATGTTTCAAACCAGGAGCCCATGAATGTGGGCTCCTTTTCAAACTTGCTTTGACGTCAATAGACACAATATTAGAGGCCATAGTCGAGAGTTTACATATAAATGCCTTGAGTTGAACTTAATAAAAATTCTCAATCTAAAACGCATATTGTGATTATCTATGACATACGAGAAACATGGGTTTATTATGGTGAACAAAGAAAATGTTGTTGTTTGGGTATTTTACTCCCTCCCCCGCACCTCCCCGTAATTATTTAATTAAGGGCCTATCCTAGGATGAATGGTTCCCGTGAAAGAAGCACTGTTATCTGCAATTCAGTACAGAGAATGATGTTGCATTCACGCCTCCGATGTGCACTTGAAGAGGAAAGAACAGACCTTTTGGCTTAACACCTTCATCGCAGGTCGGACCAATAACAGGATTTTGGAATCAACTAGAATCTATGTGAAAGCGGCTAGAATTTCCTCATTTTTTTCTGTCTCACCATGTACCGTCTCGGCTGTCAGAAAATGCACTTAAGCAAAGGTGTAGTGTACCGATATTATGATATTAGTTACATGTCGGCTGGTTCTAAACCCACATCTGGTCATCCAAGTGTTCCCTTTGTTGGAGCGGTCGCAGTTTAAGTGTTTTTACACATGCGGTTGTTGCGCAAGTTAAAGGTAGTTGTCAGAAACAAACTAGCAGATAATACTGCAAATGACTCTGGATTAGGTGTTAACAGGGAGTGCACATCAAGTCAGCATCAAGATATGTTACCATTTTTGCTGCGAAAGTTTGCTTTCATCAATCCGCCAGTGAGAGAGAAAACAAGACAGACGCGGACAATGTTGGAAGGGACATGTCATGTTTCGAGCATAACGAAACGAAAGACAATGCATTGTTTTTTGTCGACTTTTTGTTTTGAAAACTGGTAATTTTTAAAACTAATCAGGAGTGGTTTGTGGTGGGTGTTACGATTTCACTTACACTTTACTTCATTTCTTGTTCCCTTCGATTGTTTGTAAAGATTTCAAAGTGTTTGGAATCATCAACGATGCATTCCGTGTTTGTTACGTTGGAACTTTGTGTGAGACAGCAGTAAACAATTAACTGCGTGTTTGCTCTAAACGAAACAAAAAATGAATTGTGCCTGAAATGTAAACATAGCGTGGGAAAATGACTCCTCGATAACGGAAAGGCTAAAATGAAAATTAATTACCAATTTGCGTAAACGTCAAGTTCACGAAATCCCTCTGAGCGACTACTACAATATTTGAATTAAACGAACAAGTTCTCCGATGAAAAATTTATTGGGTGATCTTAAATTGTTTTGTGGTGACCACATTTCACTGACGAGCCCGTTATTATCACCATGACCTCTAAAGGCTGGTTTACACTGTGACATAAGCCAAGGATAAGCAGGAGTATAACGATGATTGCACTGCACTTATGCTTATGTTACTCCCGGTTTACACAGTGTATGTTCATGCTTATGTTTATTCTTATGCTTATGCGTATGTCATTGTGCAAACAAGCCTTAATTAAGGGGTCGTCGCTGATTTCACAAGGAACGACTGGCATATGCTGGCGACGCAAGATACGTGTTTTGCGAAAGTCGTGCTGGGCCTTCTTTATGGGCTCCTGTTAATACTTAAAAATTATGAAGCAAATCCCCTGGAGGGAAAATTAAGAGAGTGTGAATCCCAGCAAGTGCTTGTTTTAATAAAGGCAAGCTAGGAAACTCTAAAGATATAAAGACAGCTTGTTTTTATTTGCCAACGGATTGTAACTATTTCAGTCTCTATGTGCCGTCAACTATGATGAGGTAGGAGAGAGGAGGAGGAGTATTATAAAGACAGAGAGGAAGCGTGCTTGGGGATTTGCCCCCTGTCAACAGTAATCCTTCTTTTAACTTATACTATACTATTTCGTTATATTCAAGTTACGAATTGCTATCCTTTCTCTTCTTCAACCTTTTATGTACCCTGGTTAAGTGGTTTAACGTTAGTGTCATGCCATCACAAACAAAAGGGGTCCAAAATTCTGTACATTTGGCACCTTCTCAATTAAACAAAGGCATAATGATAAGGATACTCATATACACACAGCAAAACAGTTTGTTACCGAACCCCGCAGATATAAATCACATAATCTTGAAATATCAAATCCTCGCAGAATTAGCCAATCAGTCTAAACACAACATGTGGCAAGCAAGGCAGCAACATAACCTGAAGCAATTGCAGCGTTTTATCTGGTCGGCGAGAAATCACCAAAACTTTGTTAAGGTAAGATCTTTATGGCCAAATAAAAATATCGAGATTTTCAGTGTAGCTCAAGAGTACGCCAAGCGGCGATATATTTCACGCATGGCATCTGCGTTACATACGGCCGTGTTCGATTTTATTGTGCTTCGTAGCTTAACTGATTGTAGGGCTCAGTGAAACGTAATCAAAGAAAGCAGATATACAAATGGATAGGGGATTAAATGAAGAATTAGAGATCACAAACCCTTTCATAAACAGATAAAATATTCAGGAAGATAAATGTTTATGTTTAAATGGTCAAAATCTTGTGCAAACACGCCTCCATTTAATTCGTTAAATGCCTTTTTTGTGGTCCGAATGGTATGTCCTGTCATGCAGTTGAGGTTTTGGTCTTATACACGTCAACACATAGATTGGAAGCTCATTATAGGAGTAAGCGCTGAGGCGTTCGATTAGTGCATGAGAGTTCCCCTGCCAAACTCATTGTAAACTCTTAATTGAGCGCTGCTGCCACGACAGTGGTCTCAAACTAACGAAGTTTACCCTAAATTGACACAGTTCTATCGTCAGGCTGCTCTCAAGGAGGCCTCAGTATAAAACGACACCATCTCGAAAAGCTTGTGGATAATCTGTTTCTTCTCGTGCCAGCCTGGGATTTTTTTCAACGTTGCCCAGTACGTGAAAGCGAGTGTCTTCAAATACTTATTTCGTAAGCAGTTTGTAATGAACACGTTGGGAAACCAAAGATGAAAGACAAACTCAAATCGCTGGTTTTGGTGGTGGCATTCATAACAGCATTTGCAGAATTAGTACAGGGTAAGTTTGCTACAATTAACAGAACCAATAAATTAGTTTCATGCTTATGAGGTCCAGGAGTGTCGCTTGAGCAAAAGATATACATGTGTTTATCTTTCTGTTAATAAGAAAGAATAAGAAAATCCTTGTGAAGAAAGCACATGTCTAGCTCAATTTAATCGCTTTGAAATAAAATACAGTCGACTTGACAGGGTCAAACTTTTCACAGTTAAACACAGTGGTGCTTTGAGGAGAATACATTCTTGAAATTATTTGTCTTGTGCAAAAAACGAAGCTCTTGCTCTTCTAGCCTCTGGCCGTAATCGGGTGCATTGCATTTCCATTGTTCCTTATGAAGAAATCCTTTCCTTCTTTGTTACTAATCAATGAATCTCTTGTTCGATCCAGTTAAAATCGCGAACAATTACGTTCGTTTAATCTCACCGGAAGCAGAATAGACTTTCTTGTCAGTTCCTCTTAGTCATGATTATTCTCTTTTAAAAAACAATGTATACTCTTAAAGCAACAAACATAATTGTAAGTTTGTTTTCATGACTAAAAGTTAAGGCTTGTTTGTTTTCAGATAGAGTAAGGCGAAAGTTGTTACAACTTGATTTGAACTCCGGTTAACTGTGCATGGCACTGTCATATGTTGTTCGTTCTTTGCTACAAAATCAGTTGCAAGAGGGAGGTGAAATTTGTTAGAACCTGATTTTAAAAGGTTTTGTGAAAAATAATAAAGCATGACATCGTCACGTGTTCTTGGTTCTTTGTTGCAAAAATACATCTATGTACTCAAGTTGTCGAAACGTCAGTTAATGTCCTCTTCTCAGATCAGGACTACACTCACCCGGACAATCGTACTCACTTAGAGCCGGTTCAAACGTCGAACTTCACATGTGCCGAATCTAATGCAAATGTGAAAAATCTATCGTTTGCGCTCATTTGCATTAGATTCGATACATGTGAAGTCAGGGGCACCCAACGAGAAAATTAAGCAAAAAAACCTTTGAGGGATATTTCTAAGCTCCCTGTAATGCTTAAAAGGCTGTTTAAAGAGTTGCTTTGATCTGTTCGGATTTTTTAGCTGAAAATTGGATTGCCCGAAAACTTTAGGGAATGAAATCTTCATTCCAGGAATTGCCAGCTGAATGTTACCTTCGAAGAACTTCTCTGCGAACCTTTTGCTTACCCGAAAATGCTAGGGGAACTTTTCAAGAGCCAAAAATTGCAAAAATATCCCTTCCGAAAATCTATTTTCCCCCGGGTTTCCCTGGTTGCGAATCTTTTAGGTGATGTTTTAGTTAAGAAATCAGTAGATTTTTGGCAATGCATTATCCGAAAGTTTTAGAACGGGTAGACTCTCCCGAACAAATATTTCATCGAAGTTTATGGTTGGGTGCCCCTGTAAAGTTCGACGTTTGAACCGGGCCTTAACTAATGGACTGCGCCTTCAGCTTGACCGCAGAACGTTAGATTTTCATTAGAAAAACAGCTGTCAGAAAAGTAAGGCATTGCGCGTTATTTTCAAGCAATTCTTCTCATGCTGTGTTTTGTTACAAAACGACTCTAGACGGTAGTTCTAAAGGAACACGTATGATAAATAGTGGAAGATATTTACTGAGATATACTGTCAGTTTATTGCAGTATTTGTGGTTGCGATGGGCATTTCTAATCCCAGAAATCGACTAAGTCCGACAAAGACTATTACTGAAATTAACTCGTCATTAACTCATGAGCTAGATAGCGTAAACGCAAAGTTTCACATCTGTGTTGATTTACGCAGCATGTTGACAAGTTTCACATTTTCTCAACTTTTTTGGTTCGAATTGACTGCGGGACCGGAGCCTTGAAAACAACAGCTGATAAAGTAGCTGATACCGCTGATAACAACAGTGGCCGTAGCTTTGATTCTCTGTTATCTCGATTTTCTGACTCTTCTTCCTTGTAGTGGTTTTTGTTTTCTTATCGTCTGAACCTGTCAACTTATCATTTTTCTGCTGCTTCCAGGACAATGTGAGGAGTAAGTGACTCATAAATTTTATTTCGTAATAGTCCGCGAGCGAGCGGTGGTTCTCAGTATTTCTTTCAAGTCAACGAAACTATTCATTGTCCTAACTGAGGGAAGAATTGATAAACGAGAATTGAGCTACACAAGGCAGCGTCTCGGTGCTCTTTATTTATTACTAGCAAGTGCTCAATACTATTTGACAGACTTAAACGTTAATCTCAACACCAAAAGACCATACACATAGCTTTTTAAGTAACATAGATTGTTTACAGCAAGTCCCATGGTCATACAAAGAAGTAGAGATGTTTTATTCTGTAAGGCGTAGGCTCTGCCGGAGCTCCCACGTAATCATCAAGAATTTAACTCAAGAATTTAACTTTCATGTCGTGACGTTCAGCTTTGTCATAAGGCTGGATTTAGTGGAAGAACTCGGTTGCTCTCTACAGGAGACTAACATCAGAACGGATGAGGAGTGTTGTTAATTGTTTTTACTACCACCGTGAAGTAACTACCGGCAGGGTAGGGGGAAGGTTGTGCATGTACGAGAGTATGTATGTTATGTACCAAGGGGGTAGTTTCTAAAGAAACTGTGGTGCTGCGTCGGTGGGGAAGTAGTATCAATGGAGTTCATGGTGTAAATTGACCACCGTACAGGGATTCTAAAACCTGACGTTTCGAGCGTTAGCCCCTCGTCAGAGCGAATCGAGGAGTTATGGGTTGTGTGTAGTTTTTATATTGGGGTAGGAGCTACGCTATTGGTTGTAACATGGCAACCTGAAAAATAGGAATACATTAGTTAAATGAAAAGCGTTCGTTAATAGCGTGGGGATTAGGGGTGTCGATCTGGAAGATGAATTTTTGTTCCAGATTCTTGCGGCTTTCCGTCGTACCTTGATGTAGGGAAAGGGCGTAGACAGCCATGTGTTGTTTGGAGTGGTTAGGGAGACTAAAACGACCAACGACTGGCTTAGATGCATCCTTGTCAATCTTCTCAACATCGCGAAGGTGTTCGCGGAATAGGTCGCCTAGTCGTCTACCTGCCTCGCCAACGTATAATTTATTGCATAACGTACATGACAGGTTATGCAATAAATGACATTTCGGAGGTACACGTGAAGCGATCGGTGATCTTAACAGATCGCTTAGTTCCCGATATTTTGCAGTGTTAAGAATGGAAGGACAAGTTTTGCATCGTGAGCGCGCGCATTTGAAAGTGCTGGGTTGTTCGTTAGTTTTGAGTGCGCTTCTAGCTAAAGAGTTGCCAACGATTTGACGCGTTTGAATTAAATTAGAGGAGGTTGCGAAAAGATTCTACCAGTCTCGGGATCATTTTGGCGTAATTTAAAGTTATTAAGAATGAGTTTGACTACGTGATTATGAGGATGGAATGTGAGGGTGAATGGAGTTCTGTCATCGCGCCCAACAATTTGATCGACGGTCAGCACTACAAGCATCACAAAAGGATAGAAATAACAGAATTCCAATTGAATTCTACAGTATTCCAGAACTTTTATGTTATGTACGAGTAGGTTATGTAGGAGAGTTCACTGAGCCGGCAAGTCTGACTCGCTTACGCCATGATTAAAATCTTTGACTTTCTTTACCATTCAGCACAGAAATGTCCCGTTTTGGTGGCTGCGCCATCATGCCGAGTGGTTTCTCTTTCTCTTTCTCTCCCTCAGGGGCGGAAAACTGTACTCCCGAAGCAGATGTCGCTTTTTTAATGGATTCGTCGGGAAGCATCAGCCGAAGCAACTATGGCAAAATGAAAACATTTGTGGCCAGACTAGCCGCCCAGTTTAGAATTTCCCCATCAGGATCTCGTGCGGCTGTCGTACTCTACAGCACCACGGCGTCAACGGTCATCAGGTTCGGAGCTTACACCAGCGCGGAAACGTTTGAAACGGCTGTGCAGCGCTTGAGACACGAACGTGGCTACACTAGGATAGACCTCGCCCTCGGAACGGCGTACTTTGACTTGTTCCGCACACGCGTAAACACCCGCTTTCTGGTGCCAAAAATCGCCTTCGTGCTCACGGATGGAAAACAAACCACAATATCAGGCTACACTCCCCTTGATAGGGCGGCTTTGACGCTTAAGAATGTGGGCGTGCGAATCATTGCCATCGGGATAGGAAGTAAAGTGAATAAGGACGAGCTAAAGCAGATTGCTAGCAGCTACAAGGATGTTATAGTCACCAAATCGTTTAATGATTTATTGCCGATCGTGGATCCACTCACACAGAGCGCGTGTGAAGAAATTGAAGGTTAGTAATCTGCCTCCCACTTCATTAATATTTCGTGTTTGCTTAATACAAACCGCCTCTTTTAGCTTTCCTGCTAATTGATATTGTTCATTTTGTCAGTCTTTGTGATTTGGTTTTTCAGCACAATACAATATTTCTAGAGCTGATTTGATTATTTAGTCACGACCATTTAAACCAATCCATTTCCTTACTTCTCTCGACATGAAAGCGCTTTGGACAAAAAAAAAAAAAAAAGAAACCGCATTAGGTTTATTTGTTGGTTTGGCAAACCAAGCCGGCCCGGCCCGGCTTGTTTATTCTTCGCTTCATGTAATAATCCCGTCTGCTTCTCCTTGAGTCTCCTCCACCTCAGTGGTAAGAGAAGATTGATGTTCTCACTAGTATCACCGCCGTGGTATCTTCTGGTATTTTTGGTTAAATTGTTTTTTCAACTTCCAAAAATTCTGGGGGGAGGGGGGCGCTTGAGCCCCCTTTCCCTTGTCCCTCTCATGCTACTGGCCTGTGGGTGGACTCTGTGGGTGGCAGTATCGATCGCCATCTTTCATTTAGTCACCTCCTCGCAAATTTCCCCTCGATCCTTGTATGGTTGTACTGTGGCGTACTTTGCAACTGAGGCTACCACCAATACACCAAGCGTTTTTCGCAGTTTTGAGCTGTTGTGAATTAGTATTTATACCTGCGTTTTCGATTTCACTTTTGCCAGAAATTTCCAATTGTGACACTCCAGTAGATATCGCTTTTCTCATGGATTCATCTGGTAGTATTTCGAGGACAAACTACCTCAGGGAAAAAGCCTTCATAAATGCCGTCGCTAAGAGCTTCGGGATTTCCAAAGCACGTTCCCGCGCAGCCCTTGTGCTGTTCAGCAATTCAGCATCTGTTAAAATAAGATTCACAGATCACAGCAGTACAAGGGCCTTTCAGGTAAATATTCATGTGTGATAGAGATGAATAATTAAATTTATGTAAGGTGACAAAAATAATTTTCCCAGAAGGGAGTTATCGTCTTTCACTCTTGAGTCACGATGGTGGGTTGTTTGGAGTTCCATTACATGGGACTGAAGTTGATTAAAATTACCTGTAAAGTTGATTTCCTTGTTAGTTTTATATCGAAACTACATGTACAGTCGTTGTAATCTGGCGGCAAATGGAAAAAGGTATTTGAAGAATTTTTAGGCCCCGTAAATTTTTCAATTCAACTGAATAGTCGTGGAGACGACCATACCTGAGTTACTTTATAACCCTCAGGCCAAGGTGCTTGAATTTGTTTGGCTGTCAATCACGTTGTCGGTTTTTCTTTGGCTTACAACGTTCTATTCTACAAAGATATTAAGCACGGATCAGGTCAGTCATCCCATTTTTCTGTCTTTTTCCATGAACTGTTTCACTACATTTCAGTATTAGTTATGATTTTGGATATGATACTCAAGAGAAACACGTGTATTAAGATATACATACCTCTTACTAGCCGAGTTCTAGGTCCGTACTGTAAGCTACGTTAACTTATAACCCAAGCACGGGCCATAAACGGGGATCCGTAACTTACAGTACGAACCGGGAAAACGAGGTTAGTAAGATATTTATTATATCTCTGAGGTTAATCAGGCGCGCGGAAAAGAAATTAAGCAGGCCGTACAGAAGAATACGGCCCACAAAATTCACCAATCACAGCGCGCGTACCAACTGAGAGATATAATAAGACAGTTGACTGGAGGTCCCGAGTTGAACTCTGGACTACCAAGAAAAAAATCCTGCCAGTGGTCACCGGCTGCGCAACTTGAACTCGCAACCTCCAGATTGCCAGTACAGCGCTCTAAGAGCACGGTCACTCTGCACCCCACTATACCTTCCTTCTTCCTAGACAAGAAAGAAGTGAGGCTACCTAAGGGGCTCCTTTATCTTATAATTCTAAAACGTCCTCATGTAGGAAGCAGTCGGTCGTATTCCACACGAGAGAGGGTTCACACGCATCGACAAGGCTCTGGAAGTTGCCGCCAACTATGTTTTTCCTAACGCTCGCCCAGATGTCCAACAAATCGCTATGGTCATTACAGACGGTGAACAGACCCAGAGACCCGACACCATAAATCTCAAGGAGGCGTCCGAGCCTTTGCGAAAGGCGGGAGTGCAAGTATTGGCATTAGGCATAGGCTTAGGTGTAAATCCAAATGAACTGCGACTTATGGTGGAGAAAGACGAGGACGTCCTACTCGCCAAAAGCTTTAAAGATGTCCTGGTGAAGGTTAATTCTTTGATTAAGTCCACATGTGATCTGGCAGGTAATTAAATATGTGTTGAACCATGTCGAAGAAAGGGAAGTAGAACCAAGGAGTACCCAAAAATACAAAATCGACTCCAAACCAAGCTCAAAACATACACGGCCTTTAGTCAGCAATGCGATAATCAATAGTTGGGCAAAGCATTCTCTTTACTTCGAACATTTTGACACAACCTGTGTGTTATTGGAACCCCGGAAGTGCCTACATTACAATTTATTCCGCGCCTCTCCTAGCTCAACTTATTCCTTTACCCCTTTTCATAGCGGTATGGACAAAAGCTACACTCTTTGTTCTCTTGGTGGAAGCCTTTTCCAGTCATTACATTTAGGCTATATCAGAAAATATTATTTAATCAAAGGCCAGCAGCAACGCACTAATTTTTGATCGGCTATGTCTTGCATTCGCAGAACCAGAGCCTTGCGACATTCCAGCAGATTTAGCGTTCATTTTCGGTTCGGGAGGAATTTCGGAAACTGATTTCATACGGCAAAAAGTTGCAGTAAAGACCGTTGCAAAGGCTTTTGGTATTTCCTCCAGAAGAAGCCAAGCCTCCATTGTAACATATGGCGATTATTCAGCTTCAGTGGATACGTCCCTGGGCATCGAGTCGATTACATCCACAGATGACTTCTTCAAGGCTGTTACTTCCTTGAAATATGGTCGTGCGCGAGGTGATATTAGACAAGCACTGAAACTTGCTGAAGAAAAGGTAAATAGAAAGTATTTTTTTAAAGCAGAATGCACAGTGCCATTGTTGAATTAACGACCAAACCGGCGGGAAAAAACTTTAAAAAGGGAGTAAACAGGGGTATATAATAAACTGATAGCTTCCTCGAGCAACCATGCGACACAGCGGCATGAGTTCATATCTTCCACTTTTTCAACCTGTGCCCGAGCATGACGATAAAGTGGAGACAAATATCTGTAGAAATTTGTTACACAGATTGAAATAAGCAACATAAGCGTAGTTTTAGGACAAGGCCAATCGCCATTTAGTCTTAGCAACTAGCTATGTTTCCGCACAGCACCAAATTTTTGCTGGCGGAACCGCAAAAAAAAGAGTCGAGTCTTCAAAGAGTCGAGTTTTGTGTAGGCTTCGAGGCCTTAAAACTCAGTCTCCGACAAACCAAAACAACTTGGAGATGGACCATTAGAAAAGTGACGGGGGGAGGTGGGAAAAAAGCCAAAAACAATTCGTGCAAGTAAAAGAGAGAAAGAAAAAATGTGCAATGAAGAAAGAAGACAAGATGACACCAAAAAATATCGTACAAGCCAAAAATAACCCACCCCACCCAACCCCCATCACTTTTCTAAAGGCTCAACCCTTATTATCATCAATCCATGATAAAATAACGAATGAATTGAATATACATCTCAAGGTATTTCCAAAAGCAAGGGAAGGAGTCACAAAAGTCGCTGTCATCATCGTCGATGAACAACAGGACAAAGACAGACGCTGGTGGACTTCAGTGCTGTCGTTGAGGAGGGCGGATGTTCGTGTTGTCCTTGTGGGTGTTGGTCGTGGATTTTCGCATGCTTCTTTAAGGCCGTTGATGAGAAATGACACCGGTATCGTCATCATGGAATCCTTCGCTGGCCTGATGAGAAATGCTGTGGAACTAGCGAAGACCACCTGTCACGTCGCAGGTTAGTTTCTTCTAACTTAAATTTGCTGTTGTAAAGCACTAGTAAAGATATCCCATAAAACAAACAAAAAAATGAGCAAGCTGCCAAGACATATACAAATTTTTGCTGACAAATTGCAGAGTGACTCAAATAGAATTTACCATAGCAAACTGCTCGTTCTTTTTATTTCACGAAATATTGAATATATAAATGTTGCAGTATGTGAGCCTCTTCCATTACTGAAATTAAATTTCACCAAATTTGTTCTAAAGGCCAAACATAAGGGCAAAAGCGAGCTACTCGACAAATGATACGAAACTGCATGGTAACCATGTCGTTAACCCCTGGAGATGGGGGGGGGGGGTAGCCTTTTATAAAACCTTTCCTGGTAACTAGAAAATTTCAGTCGATAAAAGTTCCTCATCTCATCCTGCTTCTCTGTCCCCAGGTATCCAAGTTGTCCCATTCCCTTAAACTGGATACCCCTAATAGCTCCTAGCTAATTTCGTGAAATATAATTTCGTTTCAGTTCTGCCTCCTTGTCAGCTTGCTGCGGATGTTACTTTTCTGATAGACTCCTCCAAAAGCGAAGTCAATGATTACTTACTCAAGCAAAAGAGCTTCGTAAAGATAATTATGAAAAGTTATGCACCTAACTGGCGATCTGCAGTTGTAACCTATGGGAAAAACGCTACTGTTAAAGCCAGTTTGGGCCAATTTCCCAACTTAACAGATTTCGAAGAAGCCGTTAACAAAATTGCAAACGATAAGGGTCAAAATAGGAGTTTGCGTTTAGATGAAGCCATGGACTTAGCAGCCACTAAAGTGTTTTCAGAAGCGAGGCCAGGAGTTACAAAGCTTGCTTTAATTCTCACCGACGGAAGCACGGCAGCTGGATCAAATGCACTGAGGGTGAAACAAGCTTTCGAGGCTTCGAGTAAAGCAGACATACGAGTGGTCACTTTAGGTATTGGCCGAGGCGTCGATGTGCAAGTGTGGAGTGATATGGTGGTATATGACCAGGATTTGATCCATTTAACGGATCCTCAAGATTTGACTTTTAAAATTCATGAACTGGCCACTACCATTTGCGCAGCGGCAGGTAAAAATTCTTTTTAAAACAAAACACAATAATCACTATAATTGTCATCATGATCACCACAAGTTCACCATGAGTCACGAACTGGCCGATAGTAAGGGCGTCTTAGCATTCTGGGGAAGGCCATGAGTGCTTGTAATATCAGTGTCTCAAAGCATTATTGGTAAAGATCACTGACGGTGATGATGACAACGACAACGATAATGATGATGATGATGACGAAAACAATGAAGATGACGATGACGATGATGACGATGGTGATGATGATGATGATGATGATGATGATGATCGTAACATATACACGATAGTATTTTAGGTATAGAGTTTGTCGTGCATAATGTTCAAAAACTTATGATAGCCGTTCATACTGAAAAATTAAATGATTTTATTCCTTTAATCCAGAACCTATAGAAAAACCCAGTTGCCTCAACGTTGTGGACATTGCCTTCCTGGTAGACTCGTCAGACAATGTCAACGCAGAGGAATTCCAGAAACAAAAGTCGCTTGTTATATCCATCGCAAGAAGTTTTGGGTTCGCGCCAGATTATAGTCGAGGGGCCCTGGTGCTTTATAGCGACAGAGCCTCGGTTCGTTTTCGATTCGAAGATTCAGTGAGCACTCCTTCCTTTGTAAACGCTGTTCGTAAAATGCCCCTCGAAAAGGGAGGAAGCAGAATGGACAAAGCTTTTGATATAGCTAAGGACGTGTTTCGGAGTGCCCGGGTGGGAGTACCCAATATAGCATTCGTTGTGTCGAGTGGTAAACAATCGCCTGGTTCAAAACCTTTGAGTGTGGCCTCTGAGCCACTACGAGAAGCACACATCAAGGTGGTGGTGCTTGGCGTCGGTAGAGAAGCCAACCTTCAAGAATTGCGATCAATTGTGAATAACGATGAAGACGTCCTGCGGGCGGACTCTTATGACCAGCTGATCCTGGATAGGAAAAATATGAGCCGGAAATTGTGTTTAGCAGCTGGTAAGTGATGAAGTTACTTTCATTTACAATGATTCTTGCTCATTAGTTATGCATTGGGCAACGAAGTACCGACGTCTTAGCACATATAAACGGCAATTTGATTTTCCGATTTTCCGTCGGCCCAAGAGCTATCTGCTATAGTGTAAATCAAATCAACTTATTTAAGCTCGGTAACGTAAGGAGTGGTTGCCTAATTTCCCGAGCCAGAGGCTCATGTATTAAACGTCTGAGCATTCCAGATCGAATTGGAATTTAGAAGTGTTGGTTTTTGAGGAGAGGGGAAAACCAGAGTACCCGGAGAAAAACCTCCCGGAGCAGAGAAGAGAACCAACAAACTCAACCCACATATGACGCCGAGACCGGGAATCGAACCCGGGCCACATTGGTAGGAGGCGAGTGCTCTCACCACTATGCCATCCCTGCTCTCCTAGACATAGTCTCATCAGTAAGGCTACCTGCGATATTAATAAAAATTCCCAAAATCCTGCTTCAACTGAATCATACCTCTTAACTTTAATCCTAATCAAAACTTCGATATGAAGATTGAAACCTCACAAATGAAATAATATCGTTACGTTTCGTTTCCGTTAGCACCACCACCATGTAAAACACTAGTGGACTTAGCATTTATCATCGATTCTTCGGGAAGCATTGGTAGAACAAACTACCTGAAAGAGAAGCATTTTGTTAAACAGCTAGCGAGAAGTTTTGGAGTAGCACCAGGTCAAAGCCAAGCAGCCATGATTCTGTACAGCAACTCAGCCACAGTATACGCTCGATTCGGTCAGCATGCGACAGCGGAAGAGTTCGAGCAAGCTGTAGATGCTCTGCCTTACGAAAGAGGTCTTACACGAATCGACAAAGCCCTGCTATTAGCAGCCGCTGAAATATTTCCTGGAGCGAGATCCGGCGTGCCCAAGATTGCCCTACTGATAACTGACGGAAAGCAGACACGTGCAGCCGACGCTAAGGGTTTAAAAGAGGCGTCTGCACCCTTGCAGAAAGCTGGCGTTCGAGTCTTAGCAGTGGGAATTGGCTCCGGCATTGACCTAGATGAACTACGACTAGTGACAGAAGCTGACGAGAATGTTTTTGTGGCTAAAAACTTCCCAGACCTGCTTGTCCAACTTGGCAACCTAACAAGCAAAGCCTGCCAGTTATCAAGTAAGTGCTAAGTTAGGTTGGGTGCCCCTTGGTGCTTGTCGGTCACCCCTTATCTTTGAGGCTGGTATTGTTTAGAGCCTAACTAAATACTCTGACCAATCACAGCTGATGCAAACAGCCCAATGAACCAATCAAGAAAAGTTGTGCGCGTTTTGCCAGCCAATCACAGAACGAAGCAACGCAAAACCAAAGCAAACCCAATTTACTTAGGACACTCAACTGAAAACTCATCTACTAATTCACCTGCCATGAAATTATTAACTTATTCTTAGCGCATATGTTCTTTAACATACTGAAACGAACAGCTAGTGATGACCTATCCTAGACTGATTTATATTTATTTCTCTCAGATATCGACTACTGTGCTGCACAACCCTGTCTCAATGGGGCAACGTGCAATGATGATGGGGCCGATTACACTTGCGTTTGTGCTGTTGGCTTCACTGGGAAAAACTGCAGTATTGGTAAGGTCGATCAATTTCTTTGTCGCGAAAGTTATTTCCGTGTTTATACAGTTACTTAAGGTTTTGGAGTAACTGACATAGCCTAATAAGTTACCACAAAAAACACCTTTCGTAAAGCATAAGTTGGGATTTCGTCTCAACCTCTTAATGGTTCTCTGCTTTGCCAAGTAAAGAATTTTCCCTCAAAGATATCCCGAGAAGGTTTTCTTCTTACGGTAGATTCTCAGTTTATATCTGTTTTTGGAAGATATCGACGATTGTGCTGGGCAGCCATGTCACAATGAAGGAAGTTGCGTCGACCGCGTGAATGACTACACTTGTATTTGTGTTGATGGCTACACTGGAAAGAACTGCAGTATTGGTAAGGACAGTTTCATTGCGTTAGTAGCGATGTTCCGCGTCGTCAGACTCTCAACAGTTCTAAATGAAAGATAAAGCTGCTTTTACTTTTAAACATTTATGTTCAGTTCTCCTGTGTTTATCTCACATTTATCTTCGTTTTGGTAGACATCAACGATTGTGCAGAACAGCCCTGCCAAAATGGAGGAACGTGTATTGACGGCGTGAATGAATACAGTTGTAACTGTGTCGAAGGCTACACTGGAAAGAGCTGCGAGGAAGGTACCTGCAAGGAGTCTATTTAATTAAGGGCTGGTTCACACTTTGACATAAGCATACAGCGGATTCAGGTTGAGCGCTTAATGACATCATTTACCGCGTTCACGGTTGATTGGTTGCGTTGCGAGGCAAATTGTCAGACGTTGCTAGGTGGGGATGATAGCGTTCTGTCAGAGAAAAGGCTTGTTGTCTTATCGAAACTGTAGCCGATGAAACGTTCAGCTCATTTGTAATATCCACAAATCGACCGGGAAATATCATTGTTAGTGGGTCACCTCCTCCGTCAATGATTTTATCGATGATGATATGTCTTAAGTCAGAGGATAAAGGTTTTCCTGGGATATAAGAGCGACCGCTTTTGTTTGCGTTTTCTCCGACAGAACGCTATCATCCCCGCCTAGCAACGTCTGACAATTTGCCTCGCAATGCAACCAATCAACCGTGATAACGAACGTGATAACTGACGCCATTAAACGCTCAACCTGAATCCGCTGTAAGTATAAGCATAAGCATAAGCATAAGAAAAATGTATGTGTGAACCGGGGTTACATAAGTATACGCATAGGCATAGGCGTGAGCACAAGAAATGGAAAAAGTTTCATTCCTTGTGCTTATGCTTATGCTTATGCTTATGTTTATGTTTATGTTTATGTAACCCCGGCCCACACATATTTTTCTTATGCTTATGTCTATGTTTATGCTTATGCTTCTGTCAAAGTGTGAACAAGCCCTAAGGAGCTATTATGTCCAATAAAAAACAACAACAATAAAAAATAAATCAATAAATAAAAATATCCAGTAAACAATTAACTTTTATTCAGTTGGAAAGTAGAAGCTTTTGTAAATGATTAATGCTACTCACTGAAAAACTAAAGTATTCAAATTTATAGTAACTATAGTTCTGAATGTGTAAGAATTAACTTATACTTCTTTAAATTGTCCCTCATTTTTCTTTCTTTTTGATTTTAAGTTTTACTTTTTCCCTAGACATCAACGATTGTCGTGTACAGCCCTGTCTCAGTGGAGGAACATGTCTTGATGGCGTTAACGAGTACACTTGTATATGTGCTGTTGGTTACACTGGAAAGAACTGTAGTATTGGTACGAACATGACCTTTTACGGGAAGATTTGCATATCAACTGTCGCTTGTTAACAAGTTGTTGTTGTAGTATTATAAGCTGCAACTTATAACTGATGCCATTTGTGGTATCTTCGTAAGAAATAACTTAAAGGAATGCTAAGTGAAACTTCAAATGAAACTACAATCTTAGACAAAGCTATACTTGAGAAAAGTGGCCTCTTGGCGTCCAAAACTCGTTCACAAAAACCTCTGGCTTAACAGTATAACTTCAGTAACTCCTCCCTTCCCCCTCCAGCAGTTTTAAAAATAGAAGGAAACAAGGCTCTTTGATTTCACATTTTTCTGGCAGACATCGACGATTGTGTTGAACAGCCTTGTCACCATGGAGGAACGTGTGTCGACAACGTGAATGGTTACACTTGTAATTGCGCTGAAGGCTACACTAGGAAGGACTGTAGCATAGGTAAGAGCAGATGTTTAGCAGTCCATACAACCACTCCAAGTACTTGTCAACCACAAAGCATCTGATACAGACAACGGTCTTTCATGACAGTTCACACAATAGGCAACTCGATAACGCGGACACATCATCTCTGTGTATAAAGGCTTGCTATTTAAGAATAATATTTTGGTAATAGAAAAAATAAGCTTGTAGTCCCTGTTTGAAATATTTCTTTTAAAATTTACCTCGTATTTAATTCATTTCTACAGATATCGACGATTGTGTTGGACAACCCTGTCTCAACGAGGGAACCTGTAAAGATGGCGCTAATGATTACACTTGCATTTGTGCCATTGGCTACACTGGGAAGAACTGTGCCATTGGTAGGAAATCAGTACTGTTTAATCATTACATAATAATAATAAATAAGGTTTGAAAATCAGTGCTCTTTAAAAATGAGGCAAAATGTAGTGGATAAGTGACAGTTTCATCAAGGCCATCATAATAAATGAAAGAGGAAAGGCATTTTAAAGTCTTAATATTATTATTCCTTACTACCAGATATCGACGATTGTGTTGATCAGCCCTGCCAAAATGGAGGGACTTGTATAGACGGCGTCAATGATTACACGTGCAATTGCGCTGATGGCTATACTGGGAAAAATTGCGCTGAAGGTAAGAGAAAGTTTGTAATTAAGTACTTATTATTTATATTCAATCACTGAGTAAAGTTAGAGGAAAAGCAAGACCCTTAGATCCAGGAAAGCCTACTTTGTACTTCATCTGCGATTTTATAAAAGCTCCTCCTGCCATTAAACAACTTAAGTATATCAGGCTAACTAATTTTTTGAAGTTGTCCCCTACATTTTTTTTCTTTTTCTATATATACGCTTTTTCATAGATGTCGACGATTGTGCTGCTCAACCCTGTCGCAATAGAGGAACGTGTCTTGATGGCGTTAACAAGTACACTTGCACCTGTGCTCTTGGCTACACTGGAAAGCACTGCAGTATTGGCAAGTATTTTATCATGTCAACTTAATATGCCACTTGAAGACAAAAGTCAACGGTGTTGTTTCATCGAGAAAGCCCTTGTTCTAATTCAGTTATACGGTGCCACTTTATAACAGCTGTCATTTAATTTAAAACTGCCTTTACCTTCAGGCGGAATATTTTCACATGTTTTTTATTTGTGCATGTCCTGATAGATATGGACGATTGCGCTGGGCAGCCCTGCTACAATGGAGGAACTTGTATCGACAAAGTGAATGACTACATTTGTAACTGCGCTGATGGCTACACTGGAAAGAACTGCAGTATTGGTGAGCAGATGTTCATTTTCAGTTTTTCCTGAAAGTTTAAGGGCTAGGTATGCCGGACTGAAAACCGATGGCGCATCTTTGCGCATATAATAGCTTCCCTTGCTTTTGTTTGAAACATTATTCATGAACAAGTTGAATATTTGATGTGAAATGCCTTGCAGATATTTTATTTTATCTTTTTATTTTATCTTGCAGATATCGACGACTGTGTCGGTGAGCCCTGTCTCAACGAAGGAAAATGCATTGACGCTGTCAACGATTACACTTGCACCTGTGCTGTTGGCTACACCGGCAAGAACTGTGCCATTGGTAATGAAACTATTGTTTACTCAGTCAAAAATTTAGGTCAATAATTGTGCAGCTTGAGAATGCTGTGAATACGATTCAATTTCATGTGAAGGAAGGAAATAGTTATATTTTTCGTTAAATAATTCCTTGTTGGCTTCATTTAAATTCTTGCCAACTGAAGAATTCTAACTTGTATAGACAACGACAATGCCGGATTACAATTGCATATGCGCTGTTGGCTACACTACAGAGAGCTGTAACTTTGGCGAGAACGGCATTTTGTTCTGATTTAGGATAGTCAACTCAGAAGTGGTCAATACATTTCTACCGGCGAATACGAATCTATTTGCTTTGTACATTTTTTTCTTTTGCTTTAATTTCTTTGAATCGTAACGCCATTCGTGCGTCTCTACTCTCCCGGTTTAGACCAATCAAAACGCGAGGTTTATATCATATATATGTATATATCGCACAAAGTGGGATCTCTTCAAACTAGTGCCCCATTTTTTTTTTCTAGATATCGACGATTGTGCGGGTCAACCCTGCCTCAACGGCGGAACATGCATCGATCGTTTAAACGACTACACTTGCATCTGTGCTGTTGGTTACCATGGGAAGAATTGTAATTCTGGTAAGACAGTGTCTTTCTCTGAAACGAAATCGCAAAATGATATCACAATTAGTTCTAATGCCGAAACAGTGTCATGTATGATGCCAGAGCCTACTTCTTGCCCGGTATTATAAAGGCACCTGCTGCAACTTCATACCTTTTGGCTGTAAAGGAAAAACTACACTAGTTCTGGGTCATACTGAATGAGGAATATGAGCTAAGAGGTTAATCTTCTGGATTTTTTTTTTCTCTTATTTCGTCTGGCAGATATCGACGGTTCAGGGACCGCACTTTTTGTTGAAAAATGAAATAATAAATTTAGGAAAATACATTCCCAGAAATGAAAAGTACTTTTACGGGTTCATAGTGGTCGACTATACTCGCTGACGAACCTCGCGGGGAAAATCGAAATTTATGACCGTTCATTTAACAATTTTTAGAGTCAGCCCCCTTACCTCTATTAAAGAGGCGGGAGTGGCCTGAGCACTTCAAATACTTCTCCACGGGCCCTGTGGCTGTGTTGATCAGCCTTGTGACAATGGCGGAACGTGTATCGACACCTCACAGGGGCACCAAACGAAACTGTTCCTCATTTTATCTGTTCCCCGGAGGTATTGTGCTGGCTGGCAAAATATCAGTTATTTCCCGGTGTTGGTGATGAAATTTCTTTCTGCTGATGTTTTCTTTTCGGTAATTACTGAAGTAGCAATGTGAGTGTTGCTGGCTGGCGAAATGTGGATTGTTGTGAAAAAATAGTGTCTCCTTCCCCCCCCCCCCCCTCCCCCACTGAAGGCTTGATTTCAGGGCTTTTTGCCACGCCCAGTTAGGGTTACGACATATGGAATTGTCTTTTTTGTTGTTGTGCACGCTGCTCAATTTGCACCTGGCTGGGAAACCAATCAATTTTATGTAGCTGGCTGGGAAATATCTTGTGTGTCTTGCTGGCAAAAAGGAACAGATATTTTTTTCCCAGCAATATTAAAAAACACCTGAAAATGCCTGAATAACATTTAGTTTTATTAACTGGGGTATAATAATACATTTTTCAACAAATTGGTCGTTTTGTGCCCCTCACCTCGAGGGAAAAATTGCAACATCGGTGAGAGATACAGCTGCTTCTGCCCTGTCCTTTAATAAACGAAAACGCCGCTTTCATTGCATAATTTTAAAACTACTTCGTTTCTGTAGAATTACAGAGGAAACTATACAACTGCGTTTCGTTTAAGTTACATTATCGTTTTGTTCTTGTTTTGGCAGATATCGATGACTGTGCTTCGCGGCCCTGTCTTAATGGAGGATCTTGTAACGACAGAGTGAATGATTACAGTTGTAACTGCGTTGATGGCTACACTGGAAAGAACTGCAAAGTTGGTGAGAACAAATATTGGCTTTTTGCATAGTAAGCAGATAATATTGGTTCGTAATGTTCTATAAGATTTTCTTCGCTTTGTATAGGAGCTATTTTAATCACTAATTTTAGAACTTACAATGGGATTTATAATGTTTTTTCAAAGACCACAAATTGCACTCACGGCCTACGGGCTAGTGCAATTTTGTTGTTCTTTGAAAAAATTCATTCGTGCTTATTTATTCCAAATTGTACTCGAAATCATGTGATTACCTATACAAAATTGACGACACAAAGTTCAATTACCACTTTATTACACCCATTTTGAGATCACACAGTTTTTTTGTCAATATTAATATTTATTTAATGTTCACTTCGGGAAAACTAATTTTGAATTTTGATGGGCTAAAAAAAGGATATGATTTAGAGCAAAAAATGGTGCAATTTGGGAATAAATTGCACTGTTGAGAGCCAATCAGATTTCATGAATGACGAGTGATTTCAAAATGGGTGTAATAAAGAGTAATACAAACCAGCTCAGTTTATTGGTCAAATTTTTGCAGATATCGATGATTGCGCTGACCAGCCCTGTCTCAATGAGGGAACTACACGAGTATCTGTGACAAATTATAATCAGTTCTGTTTACCGGCCTGCACTATGTTTTTACAGAATTTTTCTTTATTTCTCTCAGATATAGATGACTGTGCTGCGCTGCCCTGCCTCAGTGGAGGAGTATGTACTGATGACGTGAACGATTACACTTGCGTTTGCGCTGCTGGTTTCACTGGAAAAAACTGCAGCATTGGTAAGATGATACCATAGGTTTTCTTTGAAACGTTATTAAAAAACCTCTTGGGAACAAGTATCATGATTGCCATACTTTGTACCCCTTAAAAGGAAACTAAGTCTGACTTAGAAATTCTCTAGTTACGGGTCTTCCCTGAGTTTTTCTATATTTTATGCAGACATCAACGATTGTGCTGGGCAGCCCTGTCACAATGGAGGAACTTGTATGGACAGCGTTAATGATTACACTTGTACATGCGTTGATGGCTTCACTGGAAAGAACTGCAGCATTAGTAAGGACAGTTTTTAAGTTATTGTTGTTGTGGCTGTTTTTAAGTCTCAGGCGTTATTTCAAGTAGATGTTTAAACTTCCTTATTTCGCAATCAGGTTCCCTTATATCCGCTGACTAGTCTTTACAGTTACTTTGGGACACGAATTCAAAACATCTTCAAAACATCATATTAAGATCTTAATAAGATCTTAGTGAGAATCTTAGAAAGATCTTATTAAGATCTTGGTAAGATCTTAATAAGATCTTAGTAAGATCTTATTAAGTTCTTATTAAAATCTTATTAAGATCTTACTAAGATCTTAGTAAGATCTTATTAAGGTCTCAGTAAGATCTTATTAAGATCTTAGTAAGATCTTAGTAAGATCTTAATAAGATCTTAGTAAGACCTTAGTAAGAACTTTATAAGATCCTACTAAGATCTTAGTAAGATCTTATTAAGATCTTAGTAAAACCTTAAAAAGATCTCATTAAGATCTTATTAATATCTTTGTAAGATCTTAGTTTGATCTTAATAAGATCATAATAAGATCTTATTAAGGTTTTACTAAGATCTTAATAAGATCTTACTAAGATCTTAGTAGGATCTTATAAAGTTCTTACTAAGGTCTTACTAAGATCTTAGTAAGATCTTAATAAGATTTTATAGTAAAATCTTAGTAAGATCTTATTAAGATCTTATTAAAATATCTTAGTAAGGCCCGTTTCAAACGCCGTGCTAAAGTCGTGCCGAACTAAATTCAATTTGGCTCGACTGTAGCACGACATTGGCACGACTTGGTTTCAAACGTCGAGCTTAATTAAGTCGAGTTAAAAGCTGTTGCTGTAAACATGCGTTAAACCATAACAAACCGGTTTTGCTGACTTTTAAAATGTATTTATAATTTATGAATTTAGTTCGGCACGGCAATAGCACGCCGTTTGAAACCATGCCGTGCCAAAGTCGGGTAGCACGACAGAGCTTGCCGTGCTACACGGCAGAGTCGAACTTAATTCTTAAATGGTTTCAAACGCCGTGCTACAGCCGTGCCAAAGTCGAACTTAAATAACGAATTTAGTTCGGCACGACTTTAGCACGGCGTTTGAAACGGGCCTTAGATCTTATTAAGATCTTAGTAAGAGCTTGGTAAGAACTTTATAAGATCTTTGTAAGATATTATGGACGCGTCACACTTTCGCGGGGAATACTAAAATTTATTATGCCCACTAGACCGGATCGTTTTTTTTTTGCTTGAAAAAATGTCGGAAAACTTAGATTTCATTGAAATTGAGGAGGTGTAGAATGCTGTCAACAATGATCATATTTTGAATATGTTCGCCAACAAAGTTTTCTTAGAAGATATTTTGACTGTGCTAATCGGATACGATTGTCTGTGAAGTTTATATGAGCAAGAACGCCTATTACAACAGATAGGCTGCGGCTATGTCGAATTGCTCGAGCACGAAGTATATTGTGTAAAACTAAACCACTGAAGAAAAAGAATTTAGCTGTGCGTATTCCACTGGCAAGGCCATACGTTTTTTAGCTGCCATCCTGTTTACATTTTTCTACTGTTGAGAACGAAACTGCGTGTCACTGCGTGGGTTCAAATGTTCGGAATTTCTGGCCATGATCTCTCCTTCAGAAAAATTCACAATTTCCTCTGCTCTCTTTCATGCAGACATTGACGATTGCACTAGCCAGCCTTGTCTCAATGGAGGAACATGTATCGACAGCGTGAATGACTACACTTGTGTTTGTGTTGATGGCTATACTGGACTAAATTGCAGAGTTGGTAAGAGCAGTTAGTTTCTCATATCGCCTTACTGTTGAACTATTAAGTTATCACCGTTTCGTTTCATAACATGATAGTTTTTGAGACTGACACCTTGGCACTCGAATTCGAAGGAACTTTGTTTTAGCTGCGACCTTTTATCTCCAAGTTACTCTTGCTTTTTGTCTGTTTGTACAGATATTGATGATTGTGCAGCTCAGCCTTGTCTAAATGGTGGAACATGTAGCGACAGGATCAACTATTACAGTTGTACGTGTGCTGACGGCTTCACTGGGACGAATTGTCACCTTGGTAAGAACATGGGTCCTCTACGTTGTGAAAACGTTTTCATATCATGAAAAAAATACAGCCTATGAGAACTCAGGAACGCCGTTCAATATTCGTCGGTACTTTCATTTATTCCACTTACCGAACCTTCCTTTCATGCACCACATTGCGACTGTCTGTATTTTCTATGACTTGGTTTAAAATGTTCATGCATAGTTTTCTCGTGATATAACATGGAGTATCCGACTTGTCGCTTGTACTTTCTTTCCACGCACACGCGCCTAAAAGCTCTTGTATATATACGAAGAAAATACAATTCTATGGTATAACGCTCGAAAGCATGGCATAACTAGTATCTCCTCTAAGGTTTCTTCTCTGTTTTCTCTATTGAGAGGCACTGCATCTCTTAACGAACAAGAAGACCAGTGTTATGTTTTTACACAATTGATAGTTTTCCTGAGACATCTCCTGACTGTTTGCCTTTTTCGTCCTTCAGATATTGACGATTGTGCTGATCATCCCTGCCTCAATGGAGGAAATTGTACCGATCTTGTCAACAATTACCGCTGCAGTTGTGTTAATGGCTACACTGGAAAGAATTGTAGCTCAGGTAAGATTTTTTTTTTCAGTCAGCAGCAGTTTATAATGATTCTCTTTATTTTTCGATAGACAACAAGTAAACGTTATATCAACATTGCATGAGTCATCCCCTATGTTCCCCTAAAAGAAACCGAAGTTCAGTTCGGTGAGCGTTTTGCCTATGCCAAGAAAGAAAAAGCCAGATGTTTTTAGGATTTTTAGGGTATCAGAAGATTTTTACAAATGTTGGAAACTTGACAAAAATGGTATTTTGGCGGGATCTTTAGATGATTTTGAGGAAAAATTGTCAGTTTATTTTTTTCCGCTTTATTCAGAATTCAGACAAAATGACAATTTAATATCATCCATTTTCATACTGGTGTTTACTTATTGGCGATGGCAATCCAACCTTGCAGCGTTGTTTTCGTTTCCTAATGTTTCCAATCCGAGTCGATTCCAATGGAAATAAGTGGTCGGTCAAATGGCAAAGGAGCCAACTGACGCCTCAGTGAATTTAGTCTCTGATGAAATGTTTTTTTAAAAAAAATTGCGAGATATTTGTAGATCTTTAGACAATCTTTGGGATATTTAGAGATTTTTGAGGGAATTTCCAGAGAAAAAAATTGGGAATTTCCGCCGGGATAGATTTTTAGAGCATTTTTCGGGATTTTTGTATCTAGCCTAGTTTCGATTTTCCTGATTAAACAGATTACTAGTGTGAGAATTCTTCTTGTTTTTGTCTTAAAATTGGCAAATTTGTTACCTGAAACAAATCTCTTATGCCAGTTATTGGACATTGGTTTTGTTTATTACGAAACCCTTCTCAGAACACCACGACAACCACATTTGCAATTTACATCCGAACGAAAATTAGTTCTGTGGTCAGACAAAAAGAGATTCTCCTGGTTTCTTTGTTTTGTGGCAGATATCGACGATTGTGTCAATCACCCGTGTAACAATGGAGGAACCTGTGTCGACAGTGTTAACGGTTACACTTGCAAATGTATTGATGGCTACACTGGAAAAAATTGCAACATTGGTAAGAGCAAGACGTTTCTTGCTAAGATATAATTGCTTAAGTTTATTGTTCAATTACAATAGCTTTTGTACTTGGAAGTTCTGACGAAAATTATTGTAAAATACGACCTTTTAAGGGGGTATTCTAAATAGGAAAATGGGGGTAAATGGGATGAATTGAAAATGAGAGATTGAAGGGTATCAAAGGATATACACATATAATCCAGTTAGTCCGCTTAAGGGCTCAGGGGTATCTTGTTGGGATGGCAGACTATCTGGCCTTTGTCTACTAATTATTCACTTGATTTTAATTAGCAACCACGTTCGAATCCGCCAACATTTTCCAATTTTCCCTAATTTTCAATCTCCAACCACCGACTTTTATTCCTTCAAAACAATCCAAAGATCATCAATAAATTCACCAACATTTACTGTAGCAAGGACTCCAACCCAATGGACCCATTCTTCGATTGAATGAAATCTAAGCGAGAGGGGCTGTTGATCTTATGGAAATACAATAAAACGTTGCTTTAATTGTCTGTAGACAGGCTTTTCACTAAAGCTGCTGAGCTGCTTGCTGTGTTTGTGATCCAGTTTTGTCCGTATGATGAGGTTTTGTAAATAGGCTACTTTAATTATGAAGTTAACTACGACCGACGGTATGGCCTTCTTTTTATTACTACTATATACTCCACAGCAACGACAAAAGCTGTTTGTTCAATACCCATGGACGTGGTTTTTCTCTTGGATTCTTCAAGTAATGCAGGCGAAGTGGGCTACCAGACACAAAAGGACTTTATTAGGTTATTCTCCAACGGCATCGACGTGTCTCCTGCAGGCAGCCGAATAGGAGTCGTCTCCTATAGTTCTAAGGCCCGCCTGTATGTTGCACTTGAAGATCACGACAACCGCTCTGGCCTCCAGTCAGCAATTAGTGACCTGAAGTTCTTAGGAGGAAGAACTCGAATCGATACAGCTTTGAAAGTGACTTTTGATGATCTGTTCACCGTAACTGGTGGAGCCCGACCTGGAGTTCCACGGGTCGCTGTCCTTTTAACGTTTGGAAAAGAAAGGAATAATACGGACTACGAAACTCTTAGGTTTGCGGCAGAGCCTTTTAAAGGAGAGGGTATTCCAGTAATCGCGGTTGGCATCGGACCGAAAGCTGACCTTCAGACATTGCGTGTGTTGGTAGATGACGACGAGTTGATTTTAGCCGCAGAATCGTTTGAAAGGCTGAGCGACTTGGCGTTAAATGTCACTTTGCTGGCCTGTAAGGCTGCCGGTATGCAAATATTGTGCTTAGGGTTAGGGTTCGGGTTAGGGTTCGGATTCATGCCATATTAAATGTTATAAATGGTTTGTTTCGTTTTATAAAAGCTTGGTTGTGGTTGTTAAGCTCTGTCTCGGATTTTTTCCGGAAAGTGCTGAACCAGACTAACGGACCGAACGACGAAGAGACACCTTTATGCGTCATAATATTTAAAGATGACACGTGAAACTGACGCGTCCCCCAAATATTGTTTCGTGTCTCTAAATATTAGAAAATATTGCTTTCCGCAATAATAACTGCCAGGTTACCCTTTTTCTATACTATCCTGATTATTTTCCATTGCTTTCCTTTTTCATAGAGCCTGAAAGAGTCATCCATCTTATGGACGTTGCTTTTCTGATTGACACTTCTGCAGGAGTCAGCGACCTTAGCTTTCAAAGGGAAAAAAACTTTCTTAAGACACTTGTTCGGAGTTTGACGATATCTTTCAACCTGGGTCGAGTAGGCATAATATCGTACGGTAATGAATCTCATCTCACCGTCAATTTCTCCGACCAACAAACATTAGATAGCCTGATAGAGAGCGTCGACTCCATTCCGTTCCTTGGGGGAGGAGCGCACATTGACAAGGCTTTACAAATGGCGTCTGAACAGTTGTTCTCTCCGCCTGCCCCTGCCCACGCAGCTGTGCCAAGAAGTGTTATCATAGTCACGGATTGTGAAAGTAATCCTTCCAATAGTCCCATTCGTCTAGACGACTCTGTAGATCCCCTGCGAAAAGACGGCGTCAAGATTCTTGTCGTAGCTGTTGGCTGCGAAAGTGATGATGACATAAGAGGTCTTGAGACGCTTGTTGAGGGTGCAGATGACATATTTGCAGCTGATTCGTTTGAGAGCTTAGCCGCAGCGGCATCGAGAGTTCGTGCGGCGGCATCCGACTTTGCAGGTATTTTGCCGGTGTATCATCCGCTTCTATCGCGAGGAAACATAGAGGCTTTGTTTTAAATAGCTGTCCAGATTTTTACGGTGTCGGCAAAGTTTATGCGGTAGCACTGCCAGCCAAAGTGAATTTAATATCGCTTGTAGCTACCACTATCGAGCAATCATCAGGATTACATTCCACTTGCGAAAATCCTCCATCAAACAGCGTAGTATGTAGAATCTCTTTTTGGCTTTACTTTAACGCCAACAAGAAGTACCTTAGCTTTCCAATCTTTTGCACCAGACCTTTTGTTACGAGGCTGCAGGCACGGGGCCGAAACATAGTCTAAACATGTAGGCCCCGTTGCAATTCACTCAATGATGTTCAACTGGAGTGTTTGCAGATGAAAGATTACTATCATGTGGGTAAAACCACCATTCGTTGTCCCGTTATCGCTAACTTGTTTCCATATCTTTCCTTTTAGCTCCTGCAAAATGCACTAAACCTGCCGACATTGCTTTTATAATACAATCGTCAGATACCACAGGCATCGAAAATTACCAGATACAAAAAGACTTCATCAAAGCAATCGCTGGAAGCTTTGGCATACAACCAGACGGAAGCCAAGCCGGAGTCGTTATCTCGGGTAACGATACAACTGTAAACATAAAATTCAGCGACCACTTAGATGATGACGATTTCAAGGAGGCAGTCGATAAGCTGCCTTATACACAAGGCCATGGAACACTCGATAACGCCTTGCGAGTTGTCCTCACCAAATTGTTTGCCGCTCAAGGTGGTGCGAGAATTGGAGTAGCCAAGATTTTGATTGTGGTGTCGAGTGCCGAGAAAGAGCCTCAAGCACTGCCAGAAGATCTGAGTGCGCATGCTCAGAAACTTCGTCAGTTAGGAGTGGCGGTGTTTGTCATGGGTGTCGGTGAACAGCCGAATGTTAACGCACTCACCTCTCTGGTAAATAAAAAGGATCATTTGTTTTTGGAGGAGTCGTTTGAGAGTTTAATGCTGAGAACACGACAACTTGCAAACATGACATGTGACACTGCAGGTTTGTTTCCATAAATCCTTTCATTTGTTACATAGAATTTCCATTTTTAAAAACAAAATTGATTCCATTTCTATTGCAAACGATTACGACGGAGATCGTTTTTTTTTTATGGTAGCATAAGCATTTCTGTGCAAACAGCTTGTTCAAGAGCCATGTCTACCTCTCGTGTTATTTTCCGATCTCCCAAAAAAAATAATACACATGACTCAAATCTCGATTTTATCGATATAAATGTACCTTCGTAAATGATCCTTCTATGCCTTGATTGAAGTCATCCTTCTAAAAGTTACCCGATGTGTATTTAAAATCTATTTTACTTTGAAGGATTTTCAAGATGCACAAATCCAGTTGATGTCGCCTTCCTGGTCGACTCCTCGGGTAGTTTGAATGAGAAAGGCTTCCGAAAGCAAAAGGATTTTATCAGGGCTATCGTCGAGAACTTATACGTTTCACCATCGGATAGCCAAATAGGCATAATAATCTACAGCGACAAAGCCTCCGTTGCGATCAAATTTTCTGATTACGAATACCAAGAAGATTTGCTCAGTGCTGTCGAAGGCCTTCAATACAAAGGCAAGACCACTCGGATTGACAGAGCTATTGCCTTGGCAACAAAAGAACTCATGACACCTGAAGCAGGGAAGCGAGAGAACATTCCAGGGGTGATGGTCATTCTGACTGACGGAAGACACACCATAGACTCGGATTCCACTCCCTTAAACGACGCCGTTGCAAACTTGATAAACATGGGAGTTAAGACATTAGTGGTTGGAATTGGAGAGCTGGCAGATGCTAAAGAACTACGCAAGATGGCAGTGCAGGAGCAGGACGTTTTTCTTGTCCCTTCTCCGCATCTTTTACCAAACGTTGCGCTGCCGATCGCTGCGGGTATATGCGAAGCAGCAGGTATTTATAACAAAATGTTTATTCCTTTTTTTTAAGCTTAGCGCAGTCTTTTTGATGCAGTCATTTGAACAATATAGAATTACTACCTAATTTTGTGTATTTTCGCATGCTTGGCCATTGAATAACTGCAGAGGTGTAGTTTGAAATCGAAAATAAATGAGTGTCATATCATCAACTGAAGTTATTTCATCATCATAGATGATTCAGCTAAAATTCTATTTCAATCAATTAAGACGCCCCTCTGTTACAAACCTGGTGGAACCTGGTTGTTCACCAGGTTTTTAACAAAACCTCTACCATGGCAGACAAAAATCCACCAGGTTTGATCCTACACCAAAAAAATTCTACAGCAAAATTCTACACCAGGGAGAAAATTCACCATGGAGTTTTTAAAAAACCACCAGGTGCCAGGGAGGTCAAAATTCCACCATGGAGGGCAAGATAACCCTGAGTTTGATCTCGATGAAAACGTCATGCTTCCCAAAACGTACTCGCACAAGTGATGCATGTCCCTAAAGCCAGATCAAAACTGATTGACGCCGGCTTATTTTATAACGACTTCCAATATTCTCCCTACTATGCCTATTCAGCCATGTCACAATAGAATGTATGCAATATGCAATATACAATATACACATCACAAACATTACCCTCTCACTTTGAATCGCTTTCTTCCTTTGGAGACTGTCGACAGTAGTTTACATTCGGCTCTCTCCAAATCTCCGTTTTGTCTTATGTGTTTTTGCTCTCCTTGAGTGTCTAGGGAGCGGAAGTCCACTATTCTTTTAATAATAATCTTTTGCCGAATCTTATTTTTACTAATATCCTTTGTTCCCATCCTTTAGCACCTCAAACCTGTACCGTAGCACTAGATGTGGTTTTCGTGGTAGAGTCGTCCGACAATATCTCACCAACCGCGTTCCAGAGAGTAAAGGAATTCATAAAAGAGGTAGTCAAGTACCTCTTCACAACAGGAGGCGAACAGCAAGTTGCTCTTATTCTGTACAACAGCAAAGCAACAAAAGAAATTGCCTTTGGCCAATATTCCTCTGAGTTTGATCTCGATGAAATAATTTCCAACCTTTCGCACAAGAAGGGAGAGGCTAGACTTGCTGAAGCTCTTCAGCTTGCGCATAAAGTTTTCACGGATGAAGGAGGTAAAATTATATACATATATTATCTAGTTCTTACTTTATCTTGATAATTAAATTGTTCTACCATTTTCATCGTTATTATCTCTATCTAGCACGCTATGGAAATAAGGTGATTCGCAAGGACATACCCGTGTCCTACCCGTGTGCGGTTTCGTGTGAACAGTTGTTTTTGAAACAAGGTTGTGTTAAACATATTCTTTCAAGTGGCCTTTAGATTTGAAACTGACGCTTAAATCATGATATTTACCCAGGATGCTCCACTCACCGAAGTGGTTTTCAGGCAGGTCCTGCATCCGGATCGAATTTGAATTTGGAAATGTTGGTTTTGGGGAGAGGGGAAAACCGGAGTACTCGGAGAAAAACCTCTCGAAGCAGAGTAGAGAACCAACAACAAACTCAACCCACATATGACATCCAATCCGGGAATCGAACCCGGGCCACGTTGGTCGGAGACGAGTAGTTTCACCACTGCGCCAACCGTGCCCCCTAACCTTAGGCCTTCTCCCCTACGCTTCACAAACATTCTCCGAGCGAACTCTCTCTGTCTCCCTTCCGTTTGTACCTGCTAAACAGCGGGGATAGTGACAAAGCCGCAACGTCATTTTTTCTAGTTATTCTGGGCCCGGTTGTTCAAAGGGCGATTAATGCTAATCTAGTATTAAAAATTAACCAAGAGGTTTATTTCCCTATTCCCAAACTTTGTTCAAAGCTGACATTCTGTAAAATTTTACATTAGAGGAAACCAATCCTGAAAACAAAAAGCAGCATAGCAATATTTCTCCCAAGAGTTAAAAAACTGAAACCAAAGTTACGCTAATCCTGGATTAGGCTAATCGGCTTTCCAACAACCGGGCCCTGTTTTGATTTGCAAATCAACTGGTTAGCCAAGCAGTTGTCACACTAATGATGCATAGCTCCGAAACTTAGATGCTTACAGTTCTTATCCTCGCAACATTGCGTACTAACTACAGTACGAAGTTTGCCTGTAACAATTAAACCCCAATATTTGACAATATCGAAGTAAGGTGGAACATCTTGAATATTAAAGAAAGTATTTGGCACTGTTAGGACGTTAAGGTGAAAAAAAATCGACACTTAAGTATTATTGCCAAAACAAACTGGTGGCACCCCCAACAAACCCACTTTTATTTGAAAGTTGCACAAAAACACTCAGTCGTGTCAGGAGCCCATAAATATTTATGGGCTCCTGGTCGTGTGAAATCCAGGACGAGGCGGTGAGGTGAATCGAAAAACGTGGTTATCCAGAGTTTGACTTGGATATCAAGGTGTGCGAGAAAGAACAAGTCTACTTGTTTATATTAAAATGTGCCAAAAAAATATAAGTTCTGGCTTGCTTGGAACTTTGACACCCTTATGACCTTGTCCTTTATTACTGTTAGGAGCACGAAGAGGGGTTCAAAAAGTATGCATCGTACTAACAAATGAAAAGAAGGCCGCTTATAAGGAATCCAAGGCCGTCAAGAAAGCTGCAGAACCACTTCATCAAGCAGGAGTGCGAGTAATCGCCATTGGTGTGACTTCGTCAGCAGACGGGAACAAATTGCGTGCTTTGACAGAGGGTCCAAAAGATGTCATCAAGTCGCATTCGTGCGATAGCCTGCAAGCTAAATTCAGCTACCTCTTCAAGAGGATCTGCTATGGAGTGGGTAAGAGAGTGTGCTTAATAATTTACGTTATGAACGAGGGCAATATTCGGTTATCATGATGCATGAAGAACTACTACAGATTTGTGTCAAGTGACAGGTTGATCTGAACGCGAAATAAACTCCAATTGCATACTTCGTGCATTCACCTCTAAAGCAGTTACAGTGTATTAATAATTATTCGGTTTTTTTTTTTCAACTATAGACCTTCATATGATAACTCTGTTTAAAACTCACACAACAAACATTACCATACGAACGTATTGTTCACTGACTTTCATTGCAGTAATTAGCGAATATGCCCTTGTGTCCGATTCGATACCAAGAGGCAGTGCCTGTGACACCTCATCATAGAAAAAAAGTCCCAATATGGGGTAAAGATGGGACCGCGCTGAACTGTGGGGTCGTTGGACCTCATGCGCTGGCGCGATGAGTTGTACGTGAAAACTACTGTACAAAGTTACAATGGTTTTGTCTCAATAATCAATGTGCAAATCAGCACAAATTACTATAGTTAGTCAGGTAATTTTGACTCTTTTAGCGAGACTAAAACACGAGGTAAGGCCTAATTCCTTTCTATAATTATGATCTTCTGTTTAAGCCTACAGGCAGTGTAATGGAATAGCAGACGTTATTTTCGCGGTCCACTCTCCCGAGAGACTTGGTCCTTCAAACTACCGAAAAGAGAAAGAATTCGTAAAAAGTGTCGCAACAGTACTCGGCATCGCACCTGGTAAAAGGCAGGTAGCGCTCATCCTGTACAGTAACTTCGCAACCGCAAGGGCCGAACTTGGAGCGAAAACATCCGTGGAATCCTTTAACAATCTCGTGGATGGCTTGCCCCACGAGCAGGGAAAGACGCGAATAGATAGAGCTTTGAAGCTTGCTCGATCTCTCTTCGACTCCAGTGGAACGAAACGACAAGGCGTTCCAAAGATTTTAATCGTCTTAACCACCGACAAGCAGTCAGCGGGTCCAGATGCAATGAGTCTAGCAGACACAGCTCGACCGCTTCATGAAACTGGTGTAAGGATAATTATGGTTGGGATTGGGCAGACTGTAGATCAAAGTGAACTGCGTGCTGTTGTGCTCAAGGAGGAAGACGTGCTTCTGGCACCTTCGTTTGACGATCTCGTCAGTTCAAGTGACTCCGTTTCAAAGGTCATCTGTGAAGCAGCACGTGAGTAATAATCAGGATATCTGTACAAAAATACGTTTCCCCGGCAGCAAGCCGGTAGGACAGCATCGCTTAGCTTTCTTTTTCCCGTGATGTTAGTAAGTGTTTACGCTCCTACCGATTTCCTTTTCAATTTAACTCGAAATTTCCTCAGTTTATGTTCTACTGAATAACTTGTTTCTTGCCGACTGCTAAATTTTACACTCTCCATTTCGATAACCACCTGATCTGACGTAAACCTCTTGAACAAACGGAACATAAAAATATGTCCACTTTCTCCTGTTTAATATCCCCATTACTCTAAGAGTTGTTTTGTTTTTAGTTAAAATTTCATTCTTTTCCAAGAACCTCCGATCTGCTCTGCACCCATGGATGTGGCGTTTTTGGTGGATTCGTCGGGCAGCGTGAGAAAAGCCGACTTTCAGAAGCAGAAAGCGTTCGTTAAGGCAGCCGCTAGTACGTTAGACCTCGACAGCGGCATGGCTAATGCAGGATCCCTGGTCTACAGCGACATAGCAACCGTGCATCAAGCGTTCGACAAATGTAACGGGACGCGATCGGTTTTGGAAGCTATCGATCGCATTCCTTATTATGGACGAGCTACGCGCATAGATCGCGCGTTATCGCTTGCAAACACAGAGATGTTTAGTGATTCGGGAGGTTGTCGACCTTACGTGGCCAAAACTCTTGTGTTGTTGGCGGACGGAAAGCAAACGGAGGCACCAGACTCGATTTCTATGGAACGTGCAGTGAAACCACTCAAAACCAAAAAGGTTGCCAGATTGGCTGTGGGGATTGGAAACCAAATAAGTGCATCAGAGCTTCGCAGAGTAGTAGATAAGGAAGGTGACATCATAACAGTTGACAGTTTTGATCACCTGCTGGCTTCTTTACATCTAGTTTCCAACAAAATATGCGCAAGCGCAGGTAAGAAGCTTTGAACTTGTCAGTCGCTAACCCAGAAAATTCCTGCTGGACTTCTAGGAGCTAAGGAGAGAGTACAATTTTCAGAGTCGATCAGACAGTAATCACATCTTCTTTCAGAAAGGCTTCTCAATGCCAGGAGCCCATCACTAGGAGTGTACAACTGCCCTATATTCCTGTCACAGCGTTTTCACAGACCGATTTATTTTTAGATTGAGTTTGCCGCGAATATGGAACTCTAGCAGGAGCCCCAATGACTAATCATAATGCCCATTATCACCATTCTCTCGTGCAGAACTTTTCCTCGAACTTTCTTTTGTTCTACAGTTTATCTGCAAAGTTGAGAAAGTTTAGAACAAAAGAAAGGTGATGACAATACGGTATTACGTGTATCGAAACTTCCCTTTTCGCGGGAAAAGATAGTCTTAAAATAAATCAGTCTGTAAAAATGCCGTGACATAGGCTTAGTATGAGAGTTGTACGCTCCTAGTGATGGGCTCCTGTCAATGCCCTGTCTGTCTTTTTGCCTAAAGAGTTGTTCACAAGATACTAGCGTAAATTTTGTTCCAATTCGAGATCAGATATTTTTATTACATCAGCCTAAATATTTTCTTACGCGGTCGTTTTTAGGAGATTCGTATTTCACCTCCTCCCCACAAATACGACTTCCCTTAAAACAAATCCCATGGGAGGCTTTTGCATAAGCCGAATCCGTGATTGTGTGAGCAGCGTCACTACAGTTCTGCGATAGAATAATTGAATGCTACAGAGTTATGAAAGTAATAATCAAACCGCTTCCAAATGATGCGGATGTGGGGTTTCGTACCATCGATACATTCTTGATCCGGTACAACTAACGGACTAGTGAACTCGCACTGGTAAGATGAAAAAAGTCTGTCAGATAACAAGCCCGATACATATGAAACAATGCTTTTTGTGTAGAGAGTACATGGTACTAAATGACTTCAGTTCTACTTCTTGTTTCGCTTTGTCAGGTAGTATATCATACAATTTATATTATACATGCATTATATTTATTTAATCTTTTATTCTGTAAATATGACGTAATTCAACCCTTGGGTTGCAAAGTTATATTCAACAAACTGCCTGTGTATCTATACATATGTATAAGTGTGACCGGACAGTCATTACCTTGGAACCAATGGATTACTTGGGAAAATGACATCGGAGATGACCCTGGAAGTGGTAGCCTAAAGTAAAAAAGCATTGTTATCACTTGTTCATGAATGAAATACTCTGTGCTAGGACTTGACAGCATGATTTTCAAGTTATCAGAAAATATGATACTTTATATTCCGCGTCTTTTTGTAGCTCTAAAAAAATGTGCAGCTCCCGTGGATATTGCCTTTCTTCTGGACTCTTCAGCGAGCATAGGAGAACACGGGTACCAGAAGATGAAGGAGTTCGTCAAGGCAGTTGCAAATACTTTCGAAATCGGTCCAGGACGAACATGTGCCGGCGTCATTATTTACAGCACCACCGCGACCACAGCGGTCCGGTTTCCCGATGCCTCGAACAACGAGGTCTTCAATGCAGCAATAGACGCTTTACCATACCTTCGAGGTGAAACACGCACAGATAAAGCCCTCGAGCTTGCGTACCACGAGTTATTAACCCACAAAGGGGGAGCACGCAAAGGAGTAGCGAAAGTGGTGATTGTGTTAACAGATGGAAGGCAGTCGCAACTTCCAGATGGCGATGACCTACAAACAGCAGTAGCCCCTCTTTTGTCCGCTGGTATTCGTGTTTTTGCTGTGGGGATAGGAAAGGAAATTGAGGAGAAGGAATTACTGCTCATGGTGGATAGAAAAGACGACGCCATTTTAGTTCCATCGTATGATGGACTTATTGAGCGCGTGCGGCAACTATCCATTGCGACGTGCGAGAGCTCAGGTAATGTCCATTTAAATTATTAATCCCTTATTCACATGGTAAATAGGGTATTATCTTTTTTGCGACCTCTGTGCTTTTTACTTGTTCACACTTGTAGCTTCTCTTTTGAAAAACATTTTTGTCGATCCGTCTTCACTTTTTATGTTTACCAGTGCCCTCATCACAACAATGGAATTTTTACCCTCTACCCTAAAAAGTTAATTTTTCAAAAGTTTCCCGCGAATCATAGTTTAAGGTAAAATATTTTTATGGCCTCCGTTTTCGTCGTAGTTTTCAGCCGTTTTAGCCTTGGAAGAAGGCAAAAATGCGTTGAAACACGAGTCAATAAACTAAAAACTCCCACAATTTTATATGTTTAGTACTTTGTAGACTTCTACAACTTGAAAAAAAATGTGTCTGACTGTTTCGTATAGGTCAACCATGCACACGGAATGAAGCTGGGGCACAAACCCTCCACTTCTGCCTGCACGGTGCTTATTCATAAAATTCCAATTATGTGAGTTTTTTTTTCCTAGAAATCGATGCTTGTGATAACACCCTGGACGTAGCGTTCATACTCGACTCTTCAGGCAGCTTAACGCCACACGAGTTTCAACAAAGCAAAGATTTCATCGACATTCTGGCCAATTCCTTCCTCAAAAACAAAGTTGGAAGTCGAGTGGGACTTATTCAGTTCAGCATTGTTCCTAAGATCAACGCTCGCCTTTCCGACGACCTTACGAACGAGCAATTCCGAAGTATGCTCGATGACGTCAATTATCAAGGAGGCTTTACTCGCTTAGATCGCGCTCTCTCGCTGGCAGAGAAACTTTTTTCCGACGGAAAAGATTCAAGGAAGTTCATCCCCAAGGTTTTGATCGTGCTGTCAGATGGCGCCAACACAGACGCGCCTGACACCCTCGCATTTGACACAGCAGTAGCACCTCTTCACCACGCTGGTGTCAGAGTATTTGTGGTTGCCACTGGAAACGCGAAGGGTAGAGAAGACCTGTACCTACTGACAAAACGGAAGGAGGATTTGTATGATGTGGGAAATTACGATAATTTACCCCTCCAGTTACGTAAAATACTCAAGGATACTTGCGAGAGTGGCGGTAAGATGAGTCAGAAACTCCTTAGTTTGTTAAGCGTACGTTGTTTAATGAAGCTAACAAATTCCCTTGAATTCCACACCACAATGGGATTTTGAGATGCATACTTTTAAAGAAGGGGAAGCAGCGGCGCGGTACCGGGGAATAAGGCTCAAAGCACAAAGAAGCGAACACACAACAAACGTAATTTATCCCCGCATATTGATGACACTGAGTGCTATGAGTGCTATGAGTGCTATGTCCACAACTTTCGTAATACTCTTGACAAACCCAGCGCCAATTTTGGAAAAAATAAAGAGGAGGCCATGCAACAGAAGTTGATGTAAAACTTTAAGAAATGGTCTAAAGCGTGTAGCTGTTTTCTTGTATGAGCCTTGAATTCTTTGACTCGATGTCTGGTGAGGAATCAGTTGACGAGTTTTTAAACAGCACCAGGATTACACCTTTCTACTCTTATTACCAAGGTCTGAGTTCTTGATTCTCGAAATTCGGCAAGAAAAGAGCAATTATTATATCTTACTATTTCCATTGGTTTGCTTTCATTCGGCTTAGTCTCAGTTTATCTTTTATTCAAAGTCAAAATTTGACATTTTTTTAATTTCGTTCTAAAATTGTTTGTTTCAATTGGCCCAATAACGAACACGCTATCTGTTTTTGATTGGTTCTCCCTAAAGTTAGTGTTATTTTCCTGTATTTATAAGTGCGAGACCACCCGGAAGATTTGGGCTGAATCAGACACAATTGTGTGCACTCCCTTACTGTGCCACAACCCACCCATGACCTCATCCATGCACCCACTCACGAACTCATCCACCGTAGTCGCCCATGTAGTTGTAGTCGGTTAAAGTCCGTACTTCACATGACTATATGAGCCAAACTTAATTACCGTTTAGGTCGACCTAAATTAGTTAAGTTAGCTTGTTGAGTCAACCGCCGATCTTAATTCAGCCGAACTTAACTAGATCATGAAAACAAACTGATCGAGGTTGACTTATACATTGATATACATTAACATGATTATGCATTTGGTTCGCTGGGCTCATGTGAAGATCGACCTTCGACCCAGACTCTATCTTCAGCCGTTATTCCCGTCTGGCCGACCGTGAAGAACGCCTCAACCGATCCAAATGAAATTAGTCGAACTTAACTGGGTCAAACGCCTTACTTCACATGAACTTAATGACCGAGTTTAGTTCGGTTCATGTGAAGTACGGCGTTTGACCTGGGCCTAATACGTTTTAGTATCAATACTTTGAACGGAGTGAATTCTTTCAATTGTACTACAATCGACTTATGAATATCACTTAATGGCGATAAAACGAAATGAAAGATTCATTAAAACGTAGAATCTTGCCTTATTTCTTGTTTTATGACATTAACTGCTTGATTCAAGCCTATTTGATTTAAGAAACTCCGTAATAGAATAGTATGACATCATTGGCAAAGCAAATAAACTCAACACGATTTGAGTAAAGGGGGTAGTTTCTAAAGAAACTGTGGTGCTGCGTCGGTGGGGAAGTAGTAAAATTTGGTATTATCAACAGAGTTGATAAATGTAAATTGACCACCGTCAAGGGATTCTAAAAGCTGACGTTTCGAGCGTTAGCCCTTCGTCAGAGTGAATCCATTCGCTCTGACGAAGGGCTAACGCTCGAAACGTCAGCTTTTAGAATCCATGTATGATGGTCAATTTACATTTATCAACTCTGTTGATAATACCAAATTTTTCAACACGATTTGGCCAGTTAGGTTTTTCGATTTTCAGTACTAAAGCGCGAACGTCCGTTACTTTATATTTAAAATTTTAAATTTCTATTCTCCAACAGCTTTGCCTAGATGTGACCGTGTGATGGACGTAAGTTTCATTGTGGATTCATCTGAGAGTGTTGGCTTACAGAACTACCAAAAACTCCTGGAATTCGTTAGAAAAATTGCCAGAACACTGCAGATGTCCCCAGACGAAAGCCACGCAAGTCTCGTCGTGTTTAGCAACAACGCGCGTGTCCAGATAAAACTAGATGATCACGATGATATCCGGGACTTCAACAAAGCGGTTCAAGATGTTCCGTATATGGGTAAAAAGACACGGATTGACAAGGCTTTGCGTGTTGCTTCTGTGGGTGTGTTTAACAGCAGGGCGGGAATGAGGCCAGGAGTGCGTAGAGTTGCGGTCTTACTAACCGAAGGACATCAGACTAAAACGTTTGATTCTATCCCTCTAAAATACGCCGTCGAGCCGCTAAGAAGGAAGCGCGTAGACGTGTTCGCGGTTGGTATCGGTAGCAAAGTACGATATGATGAACTGCGCTCAGTCACCAACAGTGATCAAAACGTGTTATTAGTAAAGTCATTTCAAGGACTCGCTGGGATAGCAGAGGAGTTGAGTAAAAAGATGTGTGGAGGTATGTTCTTGCGGAATGATAGTGCGGCTAAAATGATCATTTTCTATGATGGGCTGGGATTCACCTGCTCTATTTCACACCACCGTGGATTTCAATTGAATGTCCTTGACCAAGGTCAAAGTAGCCAGTCATTAGAATGGGAACAACAGAATCGAAAAGAACCGTTTACAACTCAAAACAAGTACACCCTGCTGTCGCCAAGCATATTTTCTCTTGCTGAAAGTCACTTTTCTTACCTTTTTCTTGCTTTCTTTCAGGTTAGAGGCAGAAATGCGTTCAAAGATCGAACCAAGGAATGAAATCAAATTGTACAGCAATTTAAAACAGAATGCCAAAATTTAAGTGAAGCGGCGTTTCAAGGTGGCGCCAGAAAAGAAAACGAAACTACGAAATTTCTAAAATATCAATAAAGCTGCAAGAAGACAAGAGCTGTCACACATAAATAATCTTAAATATCTGTAATGTAATATAATGTAATGAAATGTGATATCTATAATACAATAAATCGCAAAGAAGGCACAAAAACGGGAGAAGGCGGAACCAAAGATTTTACGATGAAAACAACTCAGGCGCTCTGGTCTGTCTTTCCAATGTTAGGCGGCGACAATGCATAGCGTCAACACTGAAAAGTAAAACGGTGAGATACTAAATCCTCCATCAAGCCGGCAAGGAACAAAGCGGAACCATGCCATTATACTCATTCTCCCGTATCTGGACAGATAAAAAACAACTCCTTTACATCAGGCTGGAAATAGCTAGGCTAAAAAGCAAAAAAAAAGATAAAATAGACAAAATGCTAACGTTACTTTTAGCTCAGAATGAAACACCGTGATTTGCGTCTTCTAACGCTCACAGCGCTTCCTTCCAACAGTAAGTGCCAGATGACATTGAAAACAAAAGTATGAAATAAAAGTTTAATTTAAATCCATATATGTTCAGAGCTTCTTTTTTCAGGCGTGAAATGATTCAAAATATGTTTCTTTTATGACAACCACTGAAGACGAGTTGATTTGTTTGCAAAAGTCGAAACGACTCATGAATATCTACACAAATAAAACATTTAAGGAAAAAACTAAAAGCACTTTTTTTTTCTCCCACCGTTTTTTTTTTTCGGTTTGGATTTTTGCTCTGAAGGATGCAGAAAAATTTGATTGCTTTTCGAATACTACCTGGCTTTAATAACAAAACCTGTAAGTCGTGCTTTTCCCCACGGCAAATCCTTGGAAACTGATTTCGGTGAGCAATAGGATGTCCCGGATCTCTTCATTTGCTCCATCATTTTAAAGGAGTCTATGACATTTAACCGTCGAAGCTGTTAATTCGAGATACAAGGGACCAGATTCAGTTTCACTGGGAAACCCTCTTTTTCCTTTGACAATCAAGATGATCACCTAATCAAACTTCATTGTAATTAAACCGTTTTCTTTTTCTGACAACTCTTTGCCGTTGCATCCGTAATAAGGGCAAGATGGCATATCACAAACTGGTGGTTCAGAGCTCGCCGTAACAGACACTAATGTGTGATATAGATTTTTATAAAATGTTGGAAGAGTTGCGCGCGCTATGATTCGTGGAATCGAGTTTATTTTATCTCCGAGAAAGGATGCACCCTACGTCACGCGCGTGCACTGTTGAGTTATAATGCACGCAGTCTTCGTCACGGACCCTCTGATCACGAGAGAGTGCGCGCGCAAATCTTGCGACATTTACTGAGAGAAATGATGGCAAAAACAATAAAAAACTATGTGTTTCAATCCATATTCGACAGTATTTTAGACATAAAAGGAAAATTTGGTGATTAAAATTTCAGCAAATGTCATCAACAGACTTCCGGTATAAAAGTTCGCTTAAATCTCCGAGACATTTTGAAACAGAAATAAGAAACTTGTTCCTCCTACATTCTTGAGTTATATAAGCACTTGGGAATTTTTAAGAACACTCGTAAGGTGCGGCTCGTACTTCTCTAGGCGCTATAAGTCAATAATTTACTTGGCGCGTTTTTTATTACTTTAGTATTGGTCTGATTCCAAATTTATATGATCTGCACAGAAGAAGCCATTAAGCCAAATATTACTTCACGCTTTCGCTGGACGTTTGCCTGAATCGCTTTCCACTCAGGAAATTGTCTTTTCTTATCTGACTTTCAACATAGATAAATACCGCAAGTACTATATTGCAAGTATATATCGCACGTACTTGATATCGGTTGAGTGTTGGTCGACGAGTATCGGCCATATTTTGAAGACACACGTACAGATAGTTTCTCAGTTTTCGACAACCGCAGCCGCATAACCTAACCACTGAAAAATAACTTTCCGAGAAACAGGGTGTGTCGAGGGAGTAGGAAGGACAGCGGATGTAAAGAAAGTTTAGAGTCAATGGTGATTCTACACCCACAGCAGAAAGATAATTGATCTCGACTGAAGGCGCTTCAAACAGTTTTACACGCATCATAGAAATCAGTGAAAAGTTTGTCGACGCTTGCAACAGCCCCGATGTACTTCTTACGAAATGTTTGAATAACAACAGTATTTTCACACAGAACCAATCAATCTCGATATCCCAGAACTCGTTAGGTACACAAACCATAAACGTTACGTCAAAAAGTAACCGTCTGTACAGTTCTGCTATTAGATAGCTCCAGGAGCCCACCACTAGGAGCGTACAACTGCCCTCGTATTCCTGTCACGGCGTTTTCACAGACCGATTTATTTTTAGATTTCATTTTCCGCAAATATGGCACTCCCTCAGGAGCCCCATTCTCTCGTGCGAAACTTTTCCTCGACCTTTCTTTTGTCCTAAAGTTTGTCTGCGAAGCTAAGAAACTTTAGAACAAAAGAAAGGTGATGATAACGCTGTATCACGTGTACCGGAACTGCCTTTTTATCACGGGAAATATAGTCCAAAAATAAATCGCTCAGTAAAAATGCCGCGACATGTGCTTAGTATGGGAGTTGTCTGCTCCTAGTGATGGGCTCCTGGTAGCTCAAGCAAAGACGACGACGACGACAACGAGAACGCCACAAAACAATGGGATTAATGAGCTAAAACAATACTCTGCACGTGCGTTTTACATTTTGGTTCATTTACATGCCGTCCTTTGCAAAACAACAACGTAAAAAATGACCAAAGTTTAGGTTTTCTCGAGAACGTGAGTGCATGAGGAAAAAAACCTCTCTCCTTTTTTTACTTTGACACCGTTCAGAGTAATCTTATTTCTGGGGAGTTCGCCAGCATTTTCCAAGTCAAACAACTTGGAAAAATTACGAAAGAGTTACAAAAACAACTAAGAAATTTATCTTTCTTTTTGAATGACGTTCTCGTTAACGTCGACATTGTCGTCGCTTAAGCTCCCCATTATCAAGCTCCCAATTACATTATATTTGGGGCAAGTTGCAGGCGCGGATCTATACCGGTTTCCACCGTTTTACGGAAATCGGTCAGAATTTTCATAAAAAAAATTAATATGTATGTATTTTTAATAAAAATAAACTGCAAGTTGAATCTCGAAATAATTCGCAGATTTGCAAGGCTTCATCCAAGGTGAATGGAACTGGCAAATATATTGTCTGACTGAGTCAAAAGCGAGGAAAGTGGGAACCTGTCCCCGAACCTCTCTAGGAGCTTGGGCCTTCGGCGCTTGTTTTGCCGTAAATCGGTCATCATTTTTCCTAGATCCGCGCCTGAGTTGCCACACACGTTTTAGTTTACAACCATACCTTATGTTTTTCCCTTCATCAGGGCCCGCGGGGCAATATTTAAAGTGCGGGGGCCGTTTTCGAGGAGGCTGACTCTAAAAATGGTTAAAATGCTGCTAACTCAGATTAATGCATAAGACTTATTCCGTCAGGCTTAGATGTTTTCCAGTTAGGCCCACCAACTTTAGCCGACCATTATTATCCCGTGTAATTCCTTGTCGTTTTTGGAAATGTATTTTACTAAATTTGTTATCTTTTCAACAAAAAGTGCCCCCGGCCCCTCCGCCTTCGCAGTCCCTGCCCTTTCACTTCAATCAAAAATGATAGCACTCTTCGTAACCCCAACAAACACTGATGAGAACTTGTGTCGGTCTGATAAGAAATTTATAAACTAGACATAAAAAACAGCCAAAGGTTACTTCACGAATTCACTGAACGCCAGTAAAGCGTGGTGTTCCCCTCAAGAACACTACTGGAGGAGGGTGTGCAGGAGTCCAGATTTCTAAACCCACACTCTCAACATGAAGAAATATGACGAGTACTTCAAGACAAAGATTACTTCACGCCCTCACTTACCAGCAGTCAAGCGAGAATTCAGTGTCAGTTGTGGTTGGCGCGTGGGACAGTTGCCCGGGCGGAGCGACTCAGCTCCCAACTGGAACCAACACAGCAAGTAGTAAAGCAGATTTTTAGTTGTGCATGGTTTACATTTTATCGCAACGAACATTAAAAGTGAAAATATCAAGAAATAAATTATATTTTGCCGTACATATTGATAAATTTGTGGGTTGTAACTCAGACGTGATCCGCACAATTAACTGATCAGTTCAGAAGTAAAATAAAATTGAGTTTCAGTGCCATTACGGTGAGAGTGGGAGTACAATGGTCTTGTAATTATAATTAATGATGCATTCCTCCTACGTCTGAGTCAGATGTGTTCAAGACAGTTTACAGAGCACCCAACGAGCCAAATTAACCAAAAGCTTTAAACTTATGATGTTTGAAGCCTGTTGAAAGTGATTTTCTCACCAGCTAGACGATTTTGATCTCAGTGTCGGATTCCTTAGCTGAAATTTTAATTGCCCGAAAATTTTAGGGAGCAAAATCTTCGATCCTTTGAGAAACTGCCAGCTAAAGTGAACTCCCTTTCCACGAACTTTCTAGGGAACTATTTGCTTTCCGAAAATGCTAGCTGACGTTTTTAAGTGCCAAAAACAACAAATGTGACCCTTCCGAAAACGTCAGGGGTTATTTTCCCAGTGTGAATCTTTTAGGCCACGTTTCAGTTACGAAAATCCGAGTGCACTCTTTGATCGACGCCGAAAATGTAAGGTTACCCTCCATCGAACAGATATCTACCGAAACTTGTCGTTGGATGCCCCTGATTTTAGCCTTGATAGCTGAGAATGCATGTTCAGCATAAAAATGAGGAAATTTGTCACGAAAATAGTTTGGAAACTGAAGTGTAACTGTTTTCTGAGTTTACCTGTGATTTGAACTTACCGTAGGCCAAGCTAAGCGTTCGCGATGCGAAAAATACTCTCCATCCCCTAAAGTAATTATCCTGGCCAATCAAAGCATGCCTAACTAAAAACGGGCAAAATAATCAATTAAACTTCAGGGCAAATACACCTAATCGACGCTAAGGACGGCAAAATGCTCGTTTTGTTTTGCCTCTCATCAGTTGAAACTAACATCGTAAGAGTCAGTTAACTAAAAATCTCTAAGTGCAACTAGCAAATCCGATGCAACCTTCAAATTTCATTTAACGCTCTTGACTGTAAACCGCTTAATTAATCGAAACTTTCCTTCAATATTTGCCTTTATTCGACTGTGTATTACTTTATCTGGAGCCGTCAATCAGTTGCGAAAGCACTACATGTTACACTGATATTATTGCTGACACAAGTTAAAGCAGTAAGCTTCTTGAGCAGAGTTGTGATCAATCTTCTGTCGCGAGGTCACATTGTACAGCACTACACTGAGCGTAGCCTACGTTTGATTGGCCACTCTCTTAAATGATCTCGTCCGCAAATTCAAACATGAAAGGACTCTATCGATGATAGGATCTGTGGCTATTCAAAAGGATCAAGTATGCGCCGAACCAAATTTCTCAAATTCCACCACCTTCGAAAAGAGTGGGTTTTTACCAATGTTGGCAAATATTCCCTTTCCTGTTGTGGCACTGAGATACATCGCTAATTTTTAAATGATTTTAGACTATCTCCAATTTTTTTAAACACGGTTTCCCAAGGCCATTTCTCGAGCACGAATTTTCTAGATCTGAATAACTCTAGGCTGTCGCTAACCCTTACAGCGACTTATTCCGAGGATAATCCGAACACTGCCGACCTCCGGTGATCGTTTCTCTCGGGATTCTTGGAAGGCATCAAATGACAATCCCGGGGAAAATTTCAAGAGGTTATGAGGTGTTGAATGCCTTATGAGCCTCAAAATTAAAAGCATTTTACATGCTTGAAAACTAGTTTACAACTTCCTATTGTCTGTTTACTTTTCAAACTGATTTATTCAAGACATTAAACTGGAAATTATAAAAATTTTTCGAAACGCGACTCGCTACACGACAAATGAAAAAACAATAATTTCATTTGGGCGCAATTTAAGACGTCTGCAAACGTAAGAAACCCTCACAAATAATTGAATTATTCTTTGAACAAACGGAAACGTCCGATTCAACTAAAACTATTAATGGCAAGAGAACGGTGAAGGTAAAATTTTTCTCCAACACCGGACATTGAGAAACCAGGTAATCTGGATCGAGAAAGCTCGTGGAAGTGGTTATCAACAATAGCGGTGGAATAACATTATTGTTTCTTAAGGCATTTTATACTTCCAAAAAGCACGCTCCGAATATTTGAGCTCAGATGTCACTTCGAATCGCGACAGGTCCGTAGAGGGAAGGATAAAGCTGTTAAATTAATTTCCCAACGTCGAGAGGGCACATCTAAAATTCAACGCTACACTGCAAGGCCCAAAATAACACCGTAGTTTGGAAACAACCACGCTGCGGTTTATAACCTAACTGTTTCGATTGTATACGTGGAAATCCTCGCTTATCTTAATGCGAATCATGCTAACTTATGGCATTTAAGATGCGTATCTATGAGGGTTTACACTGATAACTCCTAGGAATGCTTGATCGTGACAAAAGGAGACGAAACAAAAAAGTGATTCAGGCTTTTGTATCGAAATGTGATCGAAGGCTCCTAAATAAGCAACGAAATAAATTTAATTTCTCGAATCTTTAAAAGGCATAAAAAACAAACGAAACTTCTTTTTTGCGGTTTCCCTGGTGCAATTTCATAATCATCACCCTCAGGCTCTCCGAATTGACTTAAAAATTGACCCAATTTCCTGTTTTTTTTAACTGTGTTTTTCTTGAGGATTACAAGCATTTTGTAAGCTTCCATCGGTGTTTTTCAAAGATAACAAAAGGTATCTAAGCAAGTCAACATGCTAGCACCCTTTAGGCTGTCGAATGAAATCAGAACACTTTGCTTGGCATATGTTATTTCTAACTGATCTGTTTTTCGCACTTGTTACGATTATGCCTATAAGACAAATAATCGAAAACAGTTGTTTATTCAGTTGTTCTACTGATAAGTCGGTCGATACAAGGAAGAATGGCAAGAGGGGTTTTCAAGTTGAGTAGCTGCTGCCGGAGCGGAGGCAAACACGCCCAACATCCGGAAGACGGGAATTTGCGCTAGTGTGGATAACAAACTACTCTTTCGCTTTGCCAAACATTCTTTAAGTTTTTAAACAACTTTAATTCCTATAAAATCTCTCTAAAATATATCTTTCCAGCGTCAGTTCTTGAAGTGGAATTTTCTAGAATAGTAATAATCTTATAAATGAAATTCCACACTGTTATTCCTTATTCCGACTCATTCCGAAAAACCTCCGAACGCTGCTAATTCCGGAAAGCGTTACTTTCGGAATTTATCGGAATCGTGCTAACTTCGATGTTTGCCGGCATAGTTGAAAAGCTTTTTTCATAGCTGGAGATAAACCTTATTTAGTTATGCCTTGTGCAAACCGCTAACAAAACAAAAACATTAAAGGTGCGTAGCAATTGCCAAAAATTGAAAATCTGTATTTGCACATTACAGCGTATATATTTTATTATGTTAGGTTTGAAATTGCACAGCTTGGCTTGAGGCACGAATGATTGAAAAATAGAAACACTTTGGTTTATGGGTATGTTCAGACATACTTGAACTTAGAAAAGGTGTGGTAATTTAATTGAAAAATACTTGAATCCAACCACAGTCGGAGGCATGACATATTTCAAAGACGGAAACAGCGAAACAGACAATAAACAAAGCTACTTTATTAAAATAAATTGGGTGTTGCAGCTCAGAAGGAAATCGAAAAACCCAAAACGTTTTTTTTTTTTTTATGAACTTTCTGCTCCCTGTGTACTGAAACAATCAGTGTTTCGCATGTCTTTAAGCTAATCGAACAATCTTATACCGACTATTATTGAATGGCTATGAGTTCAAATACAGGTTATTTGACTTCCTAACATGACCAGACAGTAATTGTAACATTGTAATCGGGCATTTAACGCGAGCCAACCAAACAAAGAGCTTCCTAAAATTCAGTCGTTCGTGATGTAGGCTCCGGAAACCAATCTCGAGCTTGCGGGCACCCCACGCGGAAAGCCATTTGTTTTCATCATTGACCTGCCTATATTCTCTATGCAATGAATGTAAACAGCCCCACAATTCCAGCCTTCATTCTTTTCTCAGGGTAGATCCGACGGTATTTTAATCGTGGTCGGTTCATTTTGTATAAATTGGGGCACAGGCGATCAGCTCGGCAGATTAACTTTGTAGAGCAACGAAAGTCGTCTCGGCCAATTAAACGACATGACGTTTTTTTATGGACTTTCGGCGATTTTTGCCATGCTCTTCTTGACTGTGAAAACACAAGACGTGGTGTCTAAAGATAAAGAATTTAAAGGTAAGTCAACCATATTCTTTTATCAGCATGCAATGTTTTAAAGAACGAAAGTTGAAAATTCGGGAGGACATTCCAATTGGACTGAGCAGTTTTAACATACAACGAATGAATCAATATCGAATCATTCGCTGGTGAAGTCCAGTCATTTTTTTCTCAGAAAAGTAACATTTTCCTCAATCTTCGTCACTAACATTTTTAATGTTACATAATGATGAGACTGTATGCGTTTCAGTCTTTAAAACGTCCAATCTAAGTTGAAAAAGATAGCATTCCATGGAGACCCATATCATGATAAGTGGCTAGATTACCTTTAATTTTACAAGGGTCAGATCATTCAATTCGGCAGATGTTTCTCAGACTTTTCAACAGGGTTTCGACTTTTGTGTCACTGAAATCTATCAAAATGTAACGATAATGAACGGTACTAGCTTTCGAGTATGTGGACAAAATCGTAACGTGACGTTCGGCCATTCAGATAGTTGCATTTGATCAGTGTTTTTCTCCGCACTCTATCTTCTAAATTCCTTTTTGTCTTCCTCTGTACTTGTAAACAAAAAATGAGACTAACTTTTTTCCTTAATCTAAAACATCAAAGGTTTGCTGGATGGCAAGGCTGGTAGTCTTCGAAAACCTTAAATTGAAATTGTAACTCAAGAGAATATCACTGGAGAAGTAGCTTTTTCAACAGGTGTTAATATCGGTTGATCTTTTGTCATTTCCCTCCCGCTTTCAATATTACATTTCCTTTTGAAATGAGTTCTTTCTACCTTTCTTTGTAAAAGAAAAAGTGGATTTCAACTTGGTTATTTTTGGACTCGAGGGTGTAAGGAGAAACTCCTCGAGCTCACGCACGCAAAGTAATCAGGCACAGAAAATGATCAAATAATGAGAAATCAATTAGCTTTGGTCATATTGGCGCACGAGAATATCTCTTAATATTGCGTTAGATTTTTTGTTTTCTCTGAGTTCTATAGTTAATCTATTATATTTTCTAAATTCCGATCATGTTTTGGGAATTTAGATAATTATGATCCGCTGCCAATTGGTTCAGTTTGAAATAACGACTATAAATGTGACTGACTGAGTAAATAGTGGCTGAAATAGAAAACATGGTTAGAAGTAGTAACAGTATTTGTCCAAACACAACGTTGACAGAAATTAGGTAGTTAAAGCCCACTTGATCGAAGGACACAGTACGCTTGTAACACGCATAAGTAATCCGCTTTAATACTTTGCTTACGCGCTTGCTAGCTGAAACCTCGCCGTTCACTCACCGGGAGATAAAAACGTTGCTTTGCGTTTTCTGGTTTCTTTATCTAGCTTTAATCAAACTGTTCAAGGAAAGGCCATTGATATGAAAAGGTATTTAACAGCTCGATATTCTACTGTGTTGAAAGCCTTAAAAAGCTAACTTTAAGTCTCGTTATTGTTTAAGTGCGAACTGATCGGTTACATTCCATGACCTCCAGCTAAAATTACATTGCTTTAATGGCAAGTTGTCAACAAAGACATAGCGAGCTTAAGCAACGATGACGGCGACGGCAACGAGAACGTCATTTCAAAATATGACTTCTGGTTTTCGTGACTTTTTCGTGATTATTCCAATTTGTTTAACATGCAAAATGCTGGCGAGCTGTCCAGGGTCTAAATTAGTGTGAAAGGTGTTAAAGGAAAGAAAAAGAAAGAAAAATTTGCCGTCATGTCCACGTTCTCGATAAAACCTAAAATTTGGTCATTTCACGCTGTTGTACCAAAATGTCAAACGCACGTGCAGAGCGATTTTTTTTACTCATTAAGCCCATTGTTTTGTGGAGTTCTCGCTGCCCATGCCGTTCTTGTTGATTAAGCTTTCTATTGCAAGAAACATGACAACCGCTTCATCGCATAGGCCCATCTTTTAGAATTCATTTATGTGAACGACCCTTCACGTTTCTCTTTCGTAGAAACCTTATTCATCAGGCTAAAATGGAATCTTTTCTTAATAGACATAATAGAGATATTGTACAAGTAACTCCACAATTGTCTAATGACCTGGAAGAACGTGTCGCTGTTGTTCATACAATTAACTAAAGGAAATTAATCTAACTGCATTCCAGTCGGCAATTTTAAAACCGGATGCGTGAGTGTCCACACCTAACCGCAGTGCAATGTATTTTAAAAAGATGTTGAAAGAAAGGAAATGTTCATCATATTGGCTCTACAGCCTTAACCCCTTATTGGGTCAAATACTGATTCACAGCTTTGATTGCTGAGTTAATGTGGATGAGAATTTTAGAGTGCGTTGGAATGAAAGCTGATGAGCGGTTTGAGGTGGTTCTTGATTTTGAGTCTAAATTGAAGCCATTTGAAATGAGTGCTACTACCCCTTTTACAGCCAACAAGTTGCTAAGTTCATTATCCAATGAATGACTAAATCTTCAAGCTTTCACAGCTCACACAGATCGATCCTGGCCAATACAGCCACACAGCATGCATTGCAACAGACGTGTTAATATTTTTGTCTTAAAATCCAATGGGTCTCTTAAAAGCCTTTTTTCTACATTTCATAGTTTCCTAGATTTGACCTGCATTTCTCAGATAGTCCTCAGGAATATGCGTTCATAGCACACGGCTGAATAACATAACATTCCACATCACTCCGCTTCGTCAGTAAATTGGAAACTACGGCGGAAATTTTCTCTTTCACTTAGTGAAGTGGAAAGCTGATAGAGCAGAGTAAAACTATGTAAACATGCTTTTCTCTGTTTCTTCCCCAAACTTTAACCTTTTGCTGTTGATTTAAACCGTGTTTTCAGTTATTTCATTGAAAAGACAATGAGGGCAGTCTGAACACTATGTTTCGGCAAGACCAGTCAGCAATCGAAATCAAGGTTATCAGCCAACTACTGGTTGAGAAATAAATTTTTCCACTAAAGCTAGCTAGACCTCATGATTTTAAAAGGAACCAGGAGAGAAATTTCATGGCATCTATCTCTTTTCCGTCAAGAACATATTCAGTGAAAATCTGGAGGAGTAGGCTCCCCGGCGTTTGTATTTACTGCTTTCAATCCAAACGTTTTCATTTACTGTCTTTTCAGGTTTACAACAATGTTCCCAGAAATCTGACGTTGTCTTTGTTGTCGACTCGTCCGGCAGCATCTCTAGAAGAAACTTCAAGAGAGAGCTACAATTCGTTAAAGAAGTGGCCTCCACATTCAAGATGGGGCCTAATCAATCTCAGATCGCGGTTATATCGTACAGCGACGACGCTCAAGTCGATATCCGATTTGGTGAATATTCCAACGTGAACGATTTCAACGCGGCCGTGGACCGGGTGCGACATCAGCGGCAACGAACGCGCATCGATAAAGCACTTGACCTAGGCAACAACAAAGTGTTCACACCTAGTGGAGGTGCAAGGCCTAACGTAGCCAAAGTGATGGTTATTTTAACAGACGGCAAACAGACTGTGACTGGAGACTCAAAGACACTCGATGTTGCAGTGCGTCCATTACGCGAAAAGAACGTGACCGTGTTTGCTGTTGGTGTTGGCAGAGCCATTGATATCAACGAATTGTTACTTTTGGTCGGTGACGATGTCGAAAACTTGTTCCGTGCGGAGAATTTCGATCAACTGGCGGAAGACAGTCTTCAATTGGCTGCGCAGACATGTAAGAGGATCAAGCCACCTACAGGTGAGATAGAACCTTATCATGTGATAAACCACTGTACTCCGCAGGGGGGTTATGGGTAGTTTGCTTTAGGTGCTCAGATTTAAAAGCAAGTTTAGGTGGCACGCAATACTACAAGAGTAGAAAAATAGAGAGGTGGACCTCTTCTCTTTTCAGTCGTAATACGTCTCGTTCTTCGCTTTTGGTAAGTGGGTTTTCGTCAATTCCTGAAAACTTTGAGGAATTGTTATTAAAAAGAGCAAGCACTTACTTCAGCTTTTAGTTATTTTTATTGATGCATGCTAGTGATCGAATTCTTAATAGTCTTTCAGGAGCCATTGGCATGAAACAACCGATGCTAACAGGCGTATAACAGGATAAAGTAATTGACAAGGCGTTGCAAGCACCCCAGTTTGCGAAAATACTTCCAGCGACTTCCACTGTGCTTTGAGAAGAAAGCGAATAAGTGTATCTAACGAAAAGTTCCTGCTCATGTACTGCCGTTGCACTGAAGGAGAATTTGTCATTCCTTTCTTCCCAAAACAATTCGCCATTTTTGTTTTTATTATCATTTCAGTTCACGGGAATTGGTCTGAATGGGCAAGTTGGGGTGCCTGTTCCGAGTCTTGTGGCGCAGGCGTCCAGGGCCGCCGGCGATCTTGCTCTAATCCAGCTCCTCGTAATGGCGGTCGCGATTGTGTTGGAGAGTCGACTGAGACCAAGAGATGTAGCCTGGGTGGATGTCCAGGTAAGTCTAATTCATTCTCCATTTTTTTTTCCTTTTATGTGCTACTCTAATACCTACAGAACAAGAAAACGATCAGCTTCTTTTATTTGGTAAAAACTTTCAAACTGGCCGGGATGCTGTATCCAATTATTCATTTTGTATTTTTTCGTTTACCATCACAGTCAACGGTTCCTGGAGTGATTGGGCTGACTGGAGTTCTTGTAGTGTCACCTGTGGAGGCGGAAACCGGAAGCGAACAAGAACTTGCACCAATCCTCCACCGGCCTTCGGTGGACTAAACTGCGAGGGACTGAGTGAGGAGACAGGAGATTGCAACACTAATCCTTGTCCAGGTAAAACAAAATAGACCATTTTACAGTTGTGGCAGAGTTACCTGGCCTATGAATGGAAGCGAGGTTGAGGGTGAAACCTTTCTGCTTTTCTTATGTAAATACAGACTAGTCAGCATTACAACAACATGATTTACATGATAAAAACAGTGAGGTCTCTATCAATACAAGGTCACCGGCAACCTCGCAGCCATTCATAGGCCAGGTCACTGAGTGAACAACTGTAAAATGGCCTATTGCTCTAAAACGTGGCATTTGCTCCGCAGTACCCTCTATTTAAAGTCCATGATTTTATCTTTCGCTCCATTATCAGACGCTATAAGAGGGTGCTTAGCTTTGGTGGGGAACGCAGTTTAGAGATTTGATGACTTTTTCTCCAAAACTGAGCTTTCGTCGAAAGCGTCATAAAACCATGGTGATGTTACATAATGATGGTATCCACGCAACTCAAATGTTGCCTTTTTGCTTAATCACGTACAGTTGACGGCAGCTGGAGTGTATGGAGACCCTGGGGTGTTTGTTCTAGATCATGTGGTTCAGGAATACAAACCAGGTCACGAACCTGTACCAATCCACGACCAGCTCACGGAGGAAAACAGTGTCCAGGATCAAGTGGCGAGACTCGCTCTTGTAACACCAATGGTTGTCCAGGTAAGGCTTTTAGGAAGAAAAGATGCACGCTTTGGGTTGACCAAGCTTTTTGACTAAAACAATTTGATTACAAATGTTAGTATCAAGCGGTCTGTTAAACGCTAGACAGCACACTATGTAAGGCTACTCGTCTCATTATGGGTACTCCAAGCATTTTTTTTGCCTGAGTAAGTTGAGAGAGATAACAATAAAAGTACTTGATTCTAAGAAGAAAGGAAGGCAATAGTGTCTTTTAATGGTTCTCGAAAAAAAGCGAGAAAGGGAAGATTACAAGTTCTCTTTGGTTTAAGTCTATAAGAAAATATTTGCAATAGAGGAAGCAAAACTCCCCATTTGGATGTGTGTTTTTTATTTTATTTTAATTTATTTGTACTTTTTTTCTATTCTACCTTTATCATGCAATTCACTTTGATATACCAGTTAATACTTTTAGCAAGCAAGTTAGAGCTGACACAGCAAAGAATTTGGAAAAACTGGAATGAAGCCCAGAAAGTCGCGGTTATTTGGCATATATTCAAGGCTTCATAAACGTTTTAATGGTTTTCGGGTCCACGGGGTCCGCTGATGCCAGAATTCCATTGCCCACAGTATTTTGGCAAAATATTCAACCCCTAGTGAAGGATTATTCTCTTTGTAGTAAAGTGATGTTTCGCTGAGACAGGCGACAAATATCGGCCTGGCAATTACTTATGAGTATGCTTATTCCCGTGCAGTTGATGGTCAGTGGAGTGCCTGGAAAGAATGGAGTTCCTGCTCAAAGTCTTGTGGTGGTGGAATCCAAAAGCGACTTCGAACATGTACTAATCCAGCTAATGGTGGCAGAGACTGCATTGGAGAACGCGAACAGACACAAACTTGTAATCTGCAGGCCTGTCCAGGTGCGCCATCAGGTTGCCTTTACCCTATAAGCACAAATATCAAGATTAATATTCTCGTCACTATTGTCTATCTAATTACTTCGCTAAGTCGGTGGGGAGAATTTTGAAACATCAGGATGTGGGTTATTTCTTTCTTCCCAAGACCGATCTGTTTGATTAAGGAGTGTTACTGGAAGAAATTCAAATGTGATCACTGTGTCTTGAAGGGTCATAGGGACCTATGGCTATATTTTTCTATTTCGATTTTAATTCCCTCACGATTATTCAAATTAAAATTAAAGAATAACATAAAATTTCAAGAGAAGCACAATAGGAATCTTGCGTGGAAAAGTTCATTTGATTCGTCGTTCGTGGTCGCAAAGAGACCCAAACGCTGCAGCGGTATCTTCGTAAATCATAGTGAACAACATCAACAAAAAGTAGCTCTGTAAGGAGCTTTTTCATGAAAGGTAGCAATATAAATGAATGATCATCCACATAGTCAACAAAAGCTAGAAACCACCGTATGTTTGAGTGCGGTGAATATAAAGAAATATTGCTTTCGTTTTAGTTGACGGTCAGTGGAGTCAGTGGATCGATTGGTCATCCTGTTCAAGGACTTGCGGCGTTGGACAGAAGACACGCTCAAGGACCTGTACCAATCCTAGGCCAGCAAATGGGGGCAAGGACTGTGTGGGAAGCGCAACTGAAACTCGAGAATGTAGCAGTAGAATCTGCACAGGTGAGTCAAGTGTTACTAGAAACGAGTACCGGTGGTTAGAGAGAGGTCGTTAAAAGAAAGGAGTTGTTCTGTTGCTAAGGAATTCGAAAGTTTCGACTAAGTCAGACCTGTGAATTGTTTTGGTGGTAATTTTCAGCTTTTTGTCGACCAAACGTTGCTGGAAAGTCTAAGAGGGGTTTAAGTGGCTTTAGAAATAGTTAAGTGTAACTCATAACTTTTCCTTTTAAAAGTGGACGGTGAGTGGAGTGATTGGAAAGACTGGGAACCATGTTCAAAAACGTGTGGGGCTGGAACTCAACAACGTCTGCGCACGTGTACCAGACCACGCCCAGCTTTTGGAGGGAAAGATTGCGTTGGCGCCAGTCGTGAGACCAGGTCTTGCCAAGGAGTACCTTGCCCAGGTGGGAGTCAGATTATGAATGGTAGATGTACAAGTGCAGCCTGTTCCGACTCTTATTTGTTACCCAGAGACACAATCAAATCCCTATCTTTGTACAACTATAAAGCCCCATTTCTTTGAAAACAAAGAAGTGACAGAGAAAGGAGAAACCAAGGAAATTGCCTGAAGAATGTTCAGAAAGTTCTCACTATTCCTACGCTCTTGGTTCAGGCTTGAAAAACCTGCACACGCTGACTCACGATATTATGAGTACTGACTGTTTCTATGAAATATCTTGTTTAGTGGACGGTGAATGGAGTGACTGGAAGGACTGGGAGCCATGTTCACGAACGTGCGGGACTGGAACACAACAACGCATGCGTACTTGTAGTAAACCACGCCCAGCGTTTGGCGGGAGAGACTGTGTTGGCGCCAGCCGTGAATCACGATTATGTCAAGGAATACCTTGTCCAGGTATCCATTCCCTAAAAAAAAATCATATGAGCAAAAACTGCTTCTGCCATTTTTGCAGTTATAAATATAAACTCATCGCTAAGTTTGTTCCTAACAACAGGTTTAAGAAAAGTGTTAAGATTATCTTGTTTGTTTTAAAATTGGGGAACAATTTATTATTGGCCGAAAGTGGAAGTAAATGGTATTCACCTACCAGAAGTGAATGATTGTTTTAGCACATGGCAAACCAGTAGACATTTTTTTTAGCAAAACACTATTTGTTCAAGCAAACAAAAAGTCAAAATCCAGCGCACTGCTAAGAGGTATATAACAAATACTACCAGGAGTTGGAGTAGCCAATCATGCGAAAAACACTGATTATGCGTAATTCATTTCTTGCACAGTGGATGGCAAGTGGAGTGAATGGAGAGACTGGGAACCATGCTCCACGACATGTGGGTCTGGAACACAGCTGCGTGTGCGCACGTGCTCTAAACCTCGACCAGCTTTTGGAGGGAAAGACTGCGTTGGTGCCAGTCGTGAATCCAGGTCATGCCAAGGAATACCTTGTCCAGGTAAATAAATAATGTGATATCAAAAGCTTTTTAACAGCAAACATACGATACTTAATAATAACAAAATTGAAATCGTCATTTCTTCATGGTATGCTCCAGATCAAATCCCTTCGCACCCACGATCTGAGTAAATAGGTCTAGATATGTTTTAATGAATTTTATTCGCAGTGGATGGTCAGTGGAATGAATGGAGAGACTGGGAGCCATGCTCAGAGACGTGTGGGACTGGAACACAGCAACGCGTGCGCACCTGCACCAGACCTCGCCCAGCTTTTGGCGGGAAGGATTGTGTTGGTGCTAGTCGTGAAACTAAATCATGCCAAACAAGGCCTTGTCCAGGTGAAGAAAAACCTATTTTAAAGACACCAACAAAATATTTTTAACACTATTTATAAATCTTTCTTGCTTTTGCTGGAGTCAAATAATAATTGAATAATAATTCTTACCAGTTGACGGGCAGTGGACTGTATGGAAGTCGTGGACTGAATGCACACGATCTTGTGGCGGCGGAATTCATACACGTGCTCGCACGTGTACAAACCCAAGCCCTGCCCATGGTGGAAAGGACTGCGTCGGTCGTGGAAACGAGGCCAGACCGTGTGGAACAGACGCCTGTCCGGGTAATTTGTAGCAAAAGATTGAAATTCTTCTAACCTGTCCCCATTTGCATCTTTATTAATCTATTAGTTTCTTAATTTTTCGATTTATCGAGTTATCGATCTGTCGGTTTACTTATTTACTGATTTCTATTACTGTTTTACTTAGTTGTTTCATTAATTGATTATTAGTCACCGTTTTTGATGCTCAGTGAGCTTTACTGTCCAGTTTAATTGTTTAATGAACTCCACACAATTTTTTGTAGTCAATATTTTACACTGGTAACCTTAACAGGCACGAGCCTGACCAGATACGAGTATATGAAGATTAACACAGCCTGAGACATCAAGTTAGCACTAAGAGGGAAACAAATCTCAGATCCCCAGATTACTCGCCCTTTCAACCCACCACCAGCATGTTTTTCGTTCCCTTTCTTCACACCCCTCCTAACTAATTATGTTCAATTCAGTTGATGGAAACTGGGCCGCGTGGGCAGACTGGGGAGAGTGTTCCACATCATGTGGCGGTGGATTCCATTCCCGTTCAAGGAATTGTACTAGCCCTCCCCCAAGGCATGGCGGGAAAGAATGCGTCGGAAAACCTAATCAGATTCGCCCTTGCAACACACAGTCCTGTCCAGGTACCGAACGATTGAAAAATATCTCTTAAGATAGAATGCAATGATAAACTAACATTGCGAGAACAGATAACTTAAATTAACCCCGACATGATGGCCCCTCGCGAAAAATGTGATCGTTGTTTCCATAGCGTACGTTGAAAACCAAAAACGAAAGCAAAATCCAATACATCTCTGTTAAAAAATTTTCTTTTTAACAGGGAAGCGCTGTAATCCGATTTCTCGTCATGCATACCACTGTAACAGCACGAAGCACAAAGATATCGCTGATTATCAATGCAGAATATATCTGCTTGCAGTGCCAAAAATTTGCTTTTTAACAGGGATGAATTTTAATTCTATTTATCTTCATGCACACTACTTGTGACAGAATCGAGCATAAAGATATCGCTGATCATTTGACTCCTACAACTCTAAGTAATTTTCGTTCTTTCCTTCACATAGTACAGAACTTCATTTTATAGTCATTACCTTGTGATATTAATTATGTAAATTAAGATGAGCTAATGTTCGTAAAAAAATTGAATAAAAATGAATAAAAATAAATGGAATGAACGACATCGCAAATGAAAACGTTTCGTTTTCAATCATAGTGGATGGTCAATGGAGTAACTGGACTAACTGGACAACCTGCTCTAAGTCGTGCGGCAAAGGACAACAAAAGAGAACACGTACCTGTTCAAACCCATCCCCAGCTCACGGAGGAAAACAGTGTACCGGCCAAGCTAGAGAGACACAGGATTGTAACACTCAATCTTGCGCAGGTATGTTATGGCGTATAGCCTCCTACACAGATATAACTTGCCACGCCCCCATTACCTCTTTTCCCGCGCGCATGCCTTCGTACTATTCACGCCCTCCTTAACTTCAGACGCCGATCTCCTGCGCCCTCTACTAATATCCAGGGTTAACCGATACTCTGAATTTGGGTACTTCATCTTGGTTTGGGTTATTTGATAATTTCCATATTCTTTATACGAGATGGAATATTCTCTTAAATACACCTATTTTTTTAATATACCTCTTACTAACTGAGTTCGAGGTCCGTACTATAAGTTACGGACCGAGTTTTTTTCCCGTTAATTTATGGCCCCAGCACAAAGCACGCGGACCATAACTCAACGGTAAAAAACGAGGATCCATACCTTACAGTACGGAACCAAGAAAACGAGGATAGTAAGATATTCATTATATCTCTTAGGTTAATCGGGCAAGCGGGAAAGGAAACTTTCCAATTAAGCGGGCCGTACAGTAGAATACGGACCGCAATTTGGACCAATTACAGCGCGCGTACTAACTTAGAAATGTAATAATGCTTTTTATTGACCACGTTGACTACTGGATGTTTACATTACTTGACTGCACAACTTTTATATTAAGAAAAACCACCACATATCATATGAGAAGGAATTGCTTGTGTTTGGTTAAAGATCAGTGCTAGGGGACACAGAAAGAGAATGAATCTCGTTATCGGTCAATGTGGGACATATCTTTACTTATTAGCTCGCAACAACTTTGTATTCTCCCAATTTCTGGCTCGGCAGCTTAGTCTTGAGCGAACGCATTGATCAAATCAATTCAGCTTAAGGCGGAAAATTAAGCATAACATTATCACATATGTTTTTTTTCATTTCTTTTTTTTTTTTTTTTTTTTTTTTTTTGCTTTTTGAACTAGTTACCTTGATATCCCGTTATTCACTTTAATTGTATCCTTTCTCATTCAACCAGATTGTTCTGAAATTGCTGATATTGCCTTTCTTGTGGATGCATCCGAAAGTATGACAAAGAAAGATTTTGAAATACAGAAAGAAGTTATTAAGAGAATCGCAGCGACATTCGAAGTCGGACCAACTAAGACCCATCTGGGACTAATTACATTCAGCAGCAACGCACAAGTACGAGTCAAGTTTGGCGACAAGTTGGACCAGCGTAGCTTTTACGACACTGTGGACAATTTACCCTTTGCAGCGGGTGGCACCCGATTTGACAAGGCCTTCGGTGTGGCTGCAAACGAACTTTACTCTTCTAAAGGAGGCGTGCGCCCCGATGTGCCAAAGGTGTTTATTATCCTCACAGATGGAAAGCAAAGTGCTGATTACGATGCAGTGCCCATAGCAAAATCTGTTCTACCTTTGCGTAATCTTGGTGTTCGAGTCTTTGCCTTGGCCATCGGAGATCAAGTAGATATGAATGAACTGAAGCAGATTGTGGCTGATCCCAAGGACATTTATCCCGTAAAGGATTTCGATACCCTTTTAGAGAATGTAAAGACAGTTGGCAACCAGACGTGCGAACTCATTAAGAGACCAGGTAAGATGCTAGACAAATAGATTCCATTTGGCGGTGCGTGTGAGTCTCATAACGCATGGCTACGAGCCGCAGGCCAGACCCTAACCACGAATACTACATACAGTCTCAACAAACTTTAGGTTTTGATAAATTAACCTAGAAAAGTAGGACGCTTATCAGTAATAATTTTTACATGCCTCTTGCGAAAAGTTATTAATACAAGACATAACCAGCTTAGTTTACAACACGGTGACAACCAGACATGTAAGTAAAGAAAAGTAGTTCACTAAGGAGTGAGGACAGAAAGATTAAACTGAGCATTTATAATACCCTTTCATTTTTCAGAAGCTCTGTGCGTTGAGAAGGCTGACATAGCATTTCTTATGGATGCCTCCGAAAGCATGACCGAAGAGGACTACGAAAAGCAAAAGAACTTTGTCATCAAAGTCGCCGAATCGTTCTACATGACCCCCAAGACTACACAGTTTGCTCTAGTCACTTACAGTAGTAGAGCTAATGTGCACATTCGTTTCCGAGACCATCTGAATCAAGATTCCTTCAGAACAGTTGTGCAACATCTTCCATTCGCTGCCAGTGGCACGCGATTTGACAGAGCACTTAAGTTAGCTGCCGAAGAAATTTTCACAGCGAAAAGCGGAGCGCGTGCTGGTGTTCCAAGAGTAATTATTATCCTAACAGACGGACGGCAGAGTAATGATCATGATGCCATACCCATTCAGGACGCAGTATTGCCATTGCGACAACTATCTGTTCGGATTCACGCGGTAGCCATTGGCAGTCAAGTGAATCGGGTGGAGCTGCGCAAACTGGTTGTAAAAGAGGAGGATATATTTAGCATCAAAGACTTCGACAATTTAGTAAATAAGTCCCGATTGCTGGCTTCCAAAACCTGCGGCAGTATAACACGACCAGTTCCAGGTAAACAGAGATAGAACTTACGGTAAAGATCACACCACGTTCGATGCTCTGCGTCTTTTCCTCCAAAATACTTGGGAAACTGTCTAAGTTCAATTCCGTTTCCAATATAAGCAGGTTTCGATTTTCCATAGTACAGCAATTTAACATTACGCTGGCCTCTATTTTGAAGTTCCTGTTCTAGTAAAAGAAGAGTTTTTGAGGGTTATTTAAAGTGACTTTTCAAACCGATGACATTGCCCCTTTAAATATTCAATTTTAGTGTTCTCTACTTTACTTCAACATGTCTTCTCTCGTTTTTTAGTTGTAAAGTGTTCTGAGGAAGCCGACCTTGCCTTTGTTGTTGACACATCGGGCAGCATCACCGACGAGAATTTTAAAAAACAGAAAGACTTCGTGAAAGCTCTAGCATCTTCGTTTGACCCCACATCCACAAAGCACCAGCTTGGCCTGATATCATACAGCACCGATGCGCGCCTGGAATTAACTTTTAAGGACAAAGCCGATGGAGTAGAGTTCGACAAAGCTGTTGGTCGTGTGTCACAAACTAAGGGTCGTACACGCTTGGACAAGGCTCTCAAACTAGCGTCATCTAAGCTTTTTACTGCTGGTGGAGGCACCCGCCCTGATAAACGCAAGGTCATGATTATCCTCACTGATGGTCTGCAAAGCCAAGACCCTGATACTGTTCCTCTCCAAGACGCTGCTCGTTCCTTACAACAGCTTGGTGTAAAGATCTACGCAGTGGCTATTGGTGATGAGGTGGACCTCAAAGAACTGCATGACATGACGGACAACAGGGAAGATGTTTTCCCTGTGAGTGACTTCGATAACTTGGCAAATATGGCAAATGACATTGCACTGCAGTCTTGTCGTGTGTCTGCTCTCTCACAAGGTAGATGTGACAACAGATTTGATATTTTTACCTAGATATCGAGGGTAATTGAGGCTAGACAGTCACGCCTGGGTGGTCACAACACAAGATCGACCGAAGGGTCGACCTTCTGTCGTTTCGATGGGTATTTAGTGCATCCACCATATTGTTCGTCATGTCCGATGCTCTGAATGAAGTAACATCCCATACAAGCGAGAGGGCTAGGGGGTGGGGGGGGGGGAAGGAAAATATTTTGCTTTATTCTGGGTACACAGTAATGGACTCTGTCTTTCCAGGGATGAAACTTTACCTGGAGAGAATAATTGAATAGTTAACCTACTTGAAATTTTTTTTATGAACGTTAACGTCCAGACATCCCGTAAGGTAAAAGAACAAAATCAACACTACGGATACATGCGTGAGCCGTTGTCATATGTGAACAACCTCAGGGCCTGCGTGAAACGTTCCCAGTACCGTAGTTGTTTATTTTATTTTGTTTTTGTGTTGTTGTTGTTTTGTTTTTTTCATTTAGTCGCTCATTTATTTTTTCCTGTCTCTCCAAGATGAATGCAAGGAGGACCACATCAACTTAGGTTTTGTTATGGACATGTCAAGCAGTATCACAGCAAAGAATTATCAGAAAGAAAGAGACTTCGTCAAGAATGTGGCGGATGCCTTTTCAATCTCTCCAGGAAAAACCGAAGCTGGTGTAGTCGCTTACAACAACGAGGCCAGCTTATGGATCCGTTTTGGACAACACAACAGCAACGAGGAATTCAATACGGCAGTCGATAAGATCCCCTACTGGGGAGGGAGGACACGAATTGACGAGGGGCTCAAAATGGCGACGGTTGGGCTTTTTGGCAGCATTACGAAAGCGCGTGCCAATTTACCTAAGGTGCTTATCTTGCTCACAGATGGCAGACAGTCTACAGATCACAGGGCCACTCCACTGAATGAGGCTGTTCTACCCCTCCTGCAACTTGGAGTCAAAGTATTAGCTGTCGGTGTTGGAAATGACGTTTCTCGAGATGAGCTGAAGTTAATTGTTGAAAGCGACAAAGATATTTTCACTGTAGATGATTTTGACGACTTGCTAGCCAAGTCACATCAAATTGCCCGAACTGCTTGTGAAGAGGCACGGCTGTCTTTATGTAAGTCGCTTGCTTTCTGTTTATTTTTGCTTGTTTTAGTTATTGTCGCTGTTGTGGTTGTTGTTGTTCTTGCTGTTGTTCTTGTTGTTTGACTGGTGCTTAGAGATGGACATATTACTTTTTCTTCATTCAGCAACCCTCGGTGCGTATTCAAAGCTCATGCATCTTTCGAGGAAAAAGAGAAGGTTGATTTAACCCAAGTAGGACCCCTCTTTCCTAGTTGAAACCCTTCAATTTGTTAAACGATATTTTCCTAAAGTCGCCTGTACATATTTAGTATTGAGGGGCTAATTTTTACTGATGAACGATGGAATTATTATGCGGTATTCACTTACTGTTTTCCTTTATTTTCTGTTTACAGCTTTTTTCCAAGGCGCAGCTGGTAGCCAAAACTCATGCTTTAAAAACGCGGATATTGGGTTCGTGATTGACTCCTCGGACAGCACCACATTACAGGAATACCAATACCAAAAAGAACTCGTCCAGAAGCTCTCCTCGTTTTACGACATCTCTAGAGAAAACACAAGGGCCGGAGTCATCGTTTACAGTGATAACGCTTTCACGACGGCCGGGTTGAACAGCTACAAGGATCTGACGGTTTTCAAGCGCGCCGTTGGGGCCCTCCCTCGTCTCAGTGGTGGCAACAGAAAAGACAAGGCTCTGATAACCGCCAGAAGGATGTTCAAGACGAAACGACCACAAAGCCTTGTTGGATCTCCACAACCATCCCGGGTTTTGGTGTTCATTACCGAAGGAGCGCAGACCTCTGCCGCAAATATGCTCCCGCTTCAACGAGCGGTTCATCCGCTAAGAAAGCACGGCGTGAGAGTGGTAGCTGTAGGGATTGGACCCCAGGTGGTTTACCGGGAACTGAGCAGCATTGCGCATGAAGCTAAAGACATTTACCTGGCCTCGTCTTTGAACGATGTGGACAAAGTGGCAAGTGACTTGATGAAAATAATTTGCAAGGTAAGAAAAGGCTTTTAGAAATACTATTAATTTGATTTAACTATATGGGGAACTAATTCTTATTGTCCAGCTCTATATTGAAAGTGAAGAATGAAGAATCGCGAAGACCAGAGCCATAAACCATACCTTTGTACAACACTTCAACCTTTTTACTCTCACCATCTCAATATCAATTCTTCTTACTGACTGCTATACATTGCTTATAATGTTAGTTCTGAGAAGTTGGTGTTAAATCAAACAAATGCCCTAATTGATTTTTTTCTATATTCTCCATACGTGTCTGCTTGACAATGTAATGATATTGCGAGGGGAAATTAGGTGTTAGTCACATCCACAAGCGTCGAGCCCACTTGATTCTCATCTGTGTGTAAATCACATTCAAACTGGCTGCAATGCTACACTGGTAAATAACGCTTTATAAATTAAATGTATTTTGCTCATAGGCAGTTAATTAACAAACACCTCTCTATTTTTTAATTGCAGTTATGATGGACTTCGTCAAGGTTTTGAGGTGGACGAGTAAACGTGTTTTTCTCAACTCGACGTTTTTCTCAGGGATCACAGTGTGCGGACGTTCATCTTGCAGGATTTCAAACATCTAGAGCAAAAAATGTTGAAAACCTACAATTCGATGTAATTAGAGCGATCTTCTTTGTTGTTTACCTTTTGTCAAAATGCCTCATTCTTGGACAACATTGCACGTCAAATTGCCGTAGAAGCAATCTGGTATTTTAGATTGTTTCTCCAGTTTGACAGTGGCAAGAAATTCTTGTAGAAAGGGCGAAATGAAACAAACATTGCTCTGAGCGCAAAAGACAGTAAATTTTTTAATGAAAATCAGAAAAAAAAAGGATTATTTATAAAAACTGCGAAATGCTAGTTAAATGATGTTAAATGGAACACATTTTATCGTAGTGATAGAGAAATTTAAGCAGTTCAGCGCTGAGACAATCTGTTTTTTAATCGAGCTGCCTGTTGGGGGAAGAATAATGATACAATATTTCTTCAGTGTCTTACTACTGGACGTGTAAAAGAGTTAAAATTTTAAGGAAATGTTGGATCGTAAGAAGGCGTTTAAGTGGGTTTTATGGCCAATCACGGGAAAAAAAAAACATTTGTTTCCAATCAAAGGCAGCAAAAAAAATTGCCCTTATCCTAGCCGTGAGCCATCAGAATCTTATTCATCCTGAAAGAATCACTGAAAACTCGGGTTGTGTGAACAAAAGAAGCAATCACCATAAATCACTGGTATAAAGAGGCTCTCAAACTAAAACCAAAGCAACTACTCTCACCAATCATAAGAGACTAAGACAGCTAAGTGAACTAATCACAATTTGAAGTACTGTCACATGCAATCGGCGCGAAGCGCGGGAAAATATTCGCGAGTGCAACTCGCCATTGGCTGATTCTCATTGGCTGACAAAAGTGGGGTGAGTTTTGTTAACCAGTCACAGAGCGAAATAAAGCAAATGCAGATTACTTCTGACAGTCAATTGAAAACCGTTCGCATTAAAGTCGATGAAGAAAAGTAAGGAGAAAAAGTCTCTGCATACCGTGGCTTAGATTAAGGGGTTGACACACGTAAAAATCCACGCAACGCATGCTACGTATCCTAAAGAAATCTGTTCACATGTTACTTTTTAATTTAATTTGCATACCAATCGTGAGAGCATCTGACCAATGAGAGTTCGAGAATAACTCCCCAACAAACAAACAAAAACACACAGCATACTCTTATAGGCTGTGAGATCTCACTCATTTTTACGATAGCTCGTAGGTGAATATGGTAAAGCTACCATAAATGATATTTAAGCAATTTCACAGAAAAATATTAAGAAAAAGCTTTTTTTAGTGCATGTATAAATTAAGTGAGCTTTAGATAATATTTAAGTGCTGTCACCACGAAAGTTAATATGTAAATTGGCTAATAAAATGTAGTTTGTAAATAAAGTGACGTACGAGAATAAAACATTTCGTTTACCTTAGAGAGAACGTTTGCATTTCTTATGCTTCAAGATATCAACTTCTTGTGACGCACAGCTCCAGAAATGTATCAGACATCATTTCATACCTCAGAGCAAGTAAACTTACATGCGATCTTCATGATGCAATATCCCACCGATATCTGTTTACGTCCATGAATAGAGCAAATCCCCGGGGAGGGGGTACTAACAGATGCTTGGGTAGGAAGGTGCGGCCCAGGCGCTCAAACCCTGACCCTGTTTTAAAACAGAATTCAAATTATTCAGACCCTATCTTAGAAAATTCTGCGGTTTCTGTCTATCTTTTTTTTAGTGCTCAGGCTTTTATAAAAGAAAAACATCTAAACTTATCCTGGTTAATCCATTAGCGATACCCTGCTTAAGACAGAAAGTGTTGAAATCGATACCCCATTCAAGAAACCATACCCTATCGGGCCTCACTTTCCCATTAAGGCCATATAAGGAATTACCCTCTCCCCCACCCCCCCCCCCCACCCCCACTTCCGTCCTTCCTGGGCAAATGCCGATGCATAAATGCATAAATGCGCACTATTGGAACAGAGAATGCTAAAATGCTCACTGAAGGCTTCTTAGCCTCGACTGTGATGCTTTCTCCAACAGACGTCACAGAGTTCAAGACAAATTAGCTGTTCAAAAAAAAAGAGAAATGTTAAATTTACAATGGGCTCTTTTCCTCCCCCACCCATTAAGGCAATGGCTTTTGTCCATTTGGTCTCCCTCTTTGTCTCAAAGATATTAGCATGAATTTGAACTCTTAGTACGGCGGTCTTAGGTGTCAACCTATTTGCTCCTTTCCTTAGGACATAATTAAGTCCAGAGAGGGAAAAACTCTTGCACTCTTGCGACGATGCGGTGTCTGCTTCATCTAATATCCTTCCTATGCGGCTGCCAGCTAAATGAGTGATTCGATCACACTGGCGATCAGTTACTAACACTTCAAGGATCGATATTGAGAACTAACAAGTCTTAGCCTAAAAGGTACTTGTCGGGGAACATTTGAAGGCGCCATGAGTGAAATTAATCTTGAATTTGGAGCAGGCTAAAGAAGTAGTCAAACTTTTGCAGAAAAGAAGGGCATGCCAGTCGCTTCGCTTCCATCTCTGCTGATTGATTTCACCGTACTGACAAAAGACACAAAAAGGCATTCAGCTCAATCATTTCTGTCGTCAACCCATGCAAAACATCTGCTCCAGTTAATTTTGCCAAGCACGTTACACTTCCTGTCAAACAGTGATCACTTTGCCTCCACTCAATTTTTTTTCTGTGTCTGAAAAAGGACATGGAAAACGATGTTTGGCTAATTTATAAAGAGTAAGCCAGCTGTATTGCCAAATGAGATGCTGGTTCAGTGACCACGGTAAACAATATCGTCAGTTCGTCTTACTTACAGTGTAACTTAGGAATGGCAGCCTGTTTGTACTTCTTTCTTGATTTCCTATTAACATTTGTTCTTTGGGGGTATTGGAGTCACTGCGTCAGAGGTAATTCTCGTAATTTTATCAAAGCGATAAACGTAGGGGACACAACTTGACTTAACCTAATGAAGTTATAGTGTTAAGTTTTGTTTTTAAGCAACGCGTTCATTGGTTAGAGAAAGAAAACCAAATTTTCCAAGTTATAAATCGTTTTATGGCATCAACCATAGAAATAGTGGCGTTTGCTTTGAAGTAGTTTGAAAAAAAAGCATCTTAGAGAAATTGTTGAGCTACTTCGATTCTGCAGCTTAATTACATTGTTCATTCAGATCTGCCAGTATGAAATCGAGTTGCTCCTCAAGAGAAAAAGTCATTTTTTACTCTCGTTGGATCGCAGACTTTGAAAGACTAAAATTAGAAACATATTATAAATATTATTTCGGCGACCTCATTCACGGAACAGCTCGTGTACTTTCGACAGGAATTGTTGTCGATAACCAAATACAAGCTAGAACATCTGGTAACAATAGATTTTTGGCCCTTCTATGTGCTAAATGTTGCGGATGGAAGGAATACGGACATCTTTTGCGTTTTACATTTTGCTCTGATGACTGTTTGTCTATTCAACGAGGAACTGATTAGCAAGCTCGGGATGTTTCTGGGAGGTTCTGTAACAGTAATGTTTCGTGATCAGTAGGGACAATAGAACACGTTTTAAACTGGACAAACAGTTTAGCTTTTGTAGAGATCTTCGGATTATAGAATTGAGAATTGTGCAGCTCATTGACGTTCGTAAAAGTAAATTTTTTAACACCAAAACCAAATGAGAGTCACATCGTTTGTTAAGCCCGTTGTCGAGAGGTGTCGCGAAAAAAGTTTCCTTTAATGTACAACGTTTTTCAAGCTTAAACCACTTGTATTGTGTTCTAATAACATAATTTAAAGATGAGATATTTTGTTTTTACCGGTTGCAAACTTTCTCCTTTGCTAGCTGAACAACGGAGTGTTATTTTGTAAAAGAATATTGTAATGTTGAAAGAGATCTAAAACTCCAATTTCTTAAGAATCTGAAAGAACGACATTGTAAATTTTTCGTCACACCTTGAGCCACACAAACAAGGCCTCCTAGCTAACCATCAATTGTCGTTGCTTATGCAAATTTTCCGTCAATTGTGCCCAGGATATTTAATCTAGTTCCAAAGATGTGAAGAAATACTACGAATTTCAATACCTGCTGTTGGTATTAAGCAAATGGTGAACAACCTGTGAAATTGTGTGAAGCTGTCTTCCAGAGCCGTTTGACCATGGTGGTAGTACGAAGTTTGATCACACCTTCACTTATCACCCCCCCCCCCCCCTCCCCTTCCCTTCCTCCCAGTCTTCCACTCACCCACTCAATCACTCAACCGCTCGCCAATTCATCCACTCATCGAACCACTCAATCACTCAGCCACGCATTCGGGCATTCATCCTCTCAGCCACTCAACCACTCACTCACTCACTCACTCACTCACGCGCTCACTCGTCCATCCACTCTCACTAATGCATGGCTCAATTCTACATGTTAGCATGTTCTCCCCGGGCATACCTCCGAGAATTTTTTTTCTCTTGTTGGACGATCTATTCGCCACCCTGGGCAAACAGAAAGAGACAATCCCCAACCCCCGGGGCTCCTCATGGACCACAGATAGATATAATATTAAAGTCCAGAGTTTTTTTTTTTTTAACGAAAGATACCACCCGTACAATATAATGAAAACATTTACACTACATGCATTTGAAAAAGGAAACTGACGAAAAGACTCTAACCGGACTAGTAGAAGGAACATTAATACCACATAAACGTTCAAAAAAAAGTTAAAGCGGAAACCGAGTTTTCCATCATATTTATAATGGGTCTTAAAGTGCTTCTGAGCCAAAGAGCACTGAAATACCTGGCTCTACACAGTTTAAATAGACTGTTAATAAATTTTACAACTAGAGGATTGACCAACATATGTAATTCCGTGGACCCGTACTTGGTATTCTCCGCGGGGTACGGTGCCGTCATGTCAACCGAGAAGTGGCGTACTTCACAAGAACAGCGAGAAGTTATTTTCATTTTACCTCAGCCCAACTACTCCCGGGGATAATACTCCTTTAAGCAGTTCCCCACCCACGGCCCGAAGGACTGGACTTGCTCCGGGGATTTCCCGGAATGGGAGGTGAGGGGTAGCCTTAACACTTCAAAACTCAAATGAGAAGATAATCTTTTTACGCTCTCGTTTCCTGGAACTGAACTCAGTTGGTTTAAAAAGTGATTTCCCAGGGATGTAGCAATTAGGTGTACGGTGTTTCAAATGCCTTTAACATTTATTCCTTCAACTTCGTCCGCAGGGCTATCTCTGCTTTCAAGATGGCAACAAGCCGCCATTTTGAATCTCGATGCGACCTTGTTGACGAGATTGTTCATTCCGTCGACCGTACTGTTGACATGTTGTTAATTTTTAAAATCGAGATAAGACTGAAACGCACTGCGATGTAGACGTCCTCAATGTTATGTTTGCAGGTGACTGTGGACAAATTCGGCGCATAAAGTTTGATCAACCCGACAACGGCCATTATCTTGAAGGCCACGTATTTTTAAATTTGTCCATCAGTACTAAACGACAGTGTGAAGAACAATGTCTTATGCAACAGGAATGTGTGTCAGTCAACATTGGGCCCCCTGTGAATGAAAAATTTTTCTGTGAGCTTAGTGATTCGGACCACGTGCAGCACTCGAGAGATCTAAAAAGGAGATGCAACTGGACCTATAGGGGCATAGAGGTATGGTTTGTTTTCTTAAATAAAACAAAGATCATAAAAAGGGTTTTGGTAATGGTAGTGAAGAAAACGAAGACCCGAAAACGTAGATCGAAGACCGAAGACCCCAAAAAACCAAACCGAAGACCCCAGAAAACGAAGATCCCAAAACCCAGAACACTAAGACTAATGTCGGGCTTTTTAAATTTTAATTTGGTTTTAAAATTATTATATGCTTCAACGCGTTTTGTTCAAAAAAAGCGATTCAAGTTGATATAGAGGGAAAACGCTATTCATTAACAATAACTATTTATTAGATATGTAAATTATGTGTGAAAACCCACGTTAGATGGACTAGTGAAGTATTGTATTTTATTGCCATAGGTGGTGGAGAAGGGGGGGGACAGGAGGCTGTAGCTTCCCCACCCCCCCTCCCCATGTTTCGCACGTTTCTTTTCTTCCTTAAAAAGTGGTAAACGTCAAAGCGACGCTTTGACATTAATAAGTTGATCGATTAACGAACATTTCCGGCTGTCGCGTCTCTCTGCCGAAAATAGATAAGAAGCGACAGCCAGAAATACTCCTGCTCCTCCTCACTGGACCGCTGTAAATGAAAAGAAATACAGTTAGGGCCTGATTACATGAGCCGGGCTGGCCCGGTTAGGCGGGCTGCCTCGCCGGGTGTACCGAAATGACTTTCAGCCCGGTATTACATGAAGCGAGCCAGCCCGGTTGATGGCTGGTGTAATGAACTGCAGGAGACCGGACCGAGCTTGATTTTGGCGCGAGGAAGGTGCGAGCCAGCTCGATATATTCTGGCGGGAAGTTGTAGTTTTCAAAACCGACACTACAAGAATGCGGCGGCGAATGATTATAATTGCCCTTTTCCAGCAGTTGGCTGTAATATCTTCTGCATTTATGCAGTTACACGGACTTTTATATCTGTTTCTGCTATATCGGGACTATATAGAAAGAGGAATATTGATTTGTTAGTGACTCACATTGCGCGGAAGAGAAATTTAATTGTTAAGAAGTGCAGGGAACTGAAACTTCGGCGGCTCCGACGAAAACAGCGGCTTAATGAGCCGGGCTGGCCCGGCAAACGCGATTATATGGAAAAATCTCAGCCCGGTTAGCCGGGATCCCGGCACCGCGATACCGGGATCTCGGCTAACCGGGCTGGCCCGGTTGTCATGTAATCGCGGAGTTGATTTTTGTTGCGTTTAACAAACGTGCCGAGATCCCGGCAAACTGACCCCAGCCCGGCTAACCGGGCCAGCCCGCCTCATGTAATCAGGCCCTAAGATAGAAGTTGGACGAATGTCTCTTTTCAATCAAGTTTATTTTCGCACGCTGATTCCCTAAAAATTTGAAACATCGTTTTCATGTTCAAGGGTCTTCGTTTTCGTGTTTTGAGGTCTTCGATGTTCGATCTTCGTTTTCGGTACTACCTTTTGATAATGACGGGATGACCATGACGATAACGATGGCCATAAAGTGATTTTAGTGACAATCAGTTGATGAGGTTGAGCACGATAATTAACAATTATTCCATGAGCGCGCGTTGGATATGAGAATTGGTCGACGAAACTTGCTTCTTTTTTTTACTTCCCGTGAGAATTTTATGCCGAGCGACCTTTGACGCATTCATTTCCATATAAGGTCAAACGGAGGTATAATGGCTGGTAACCGAGATCTAGTGAACCAATCAAAAAGCTAGAATTGCATTATCTGAGGTTGAGTATTTAATAACAAGAATCATCAAGGCCATGGTTTCTGTTATTTTCTCAACCTCCAGGCCGAGTACTGAGGCTTTTCCGTACTACATTGTTGCGTTTCAAGTTGCAAGTTGTTCAGTGAGAGAATTACCACCCCACGTATCAAATTTTCACGTTGCAAAACACATTTTACTTTTTGTATGTTGAAAATATGTTGTACATGAAACGCGTAGCCACAGATTTCACAGCTCAGTGCCAACCCCAAATTTGCTGTGTTCTCTCAACCAATGAAATTGTAGAAGTCGAGCAAAATGTTTATCCTATCATTCTTTATGGTAATGCTATTCATTACAATGACAAGAGTTGTCAATTTATGATAAAACGTCTTTTCTCCGTCATCAGAATCTCTGCTCTACTGAACCTTGCCTTAACAACGCAAAATGCCTGGTGGGATTTACTGACAAGGGTTATCTTTGTGTGTGTGAGTCAGGTTATACAGGAGAAAACTGCGAACAAGGTAAAAAATCCTCAATACAATGCAAATATATCACACTAAATTTAGCAACGTACACAACTATCCTCCCAGCCATAACAAATGAATTAATAAGGTCAAGCACAGGTTTCGGAAACTAACCATGAAATAAAAATATATATAAAGGGGAGGGGCATTATCTTCAGGTCATTCAGGCATTATCACTGGTTATTGCTATGTGTTCTGGGATTGTTAACACCTATTTAGCTTTAGGGAAGAAGGGGGGGGGGTACCGTTAAATGTTTATGACTTTTACCTTAAACTATAAATAATGCAACTAAAACCAAATCAATCTGTTTGAACCCATCTCAAGTGATCGAGGAACAGAATTCTACAATAATTGAGTTTTTCTCTCTCCGTCATTTTTTCCATCAAAACTTTCAGCTGCCTACATGAAATAGATTGCATCTCTCATTTATTCACTCATTTCACTCTCATCTATCCTGGGGTGGTTGTAATGTGAGTTACTTTGAAAAAAAAACAGCCTCCTGAGCAGGCCAATACCATTCTTCCTTTCCCGTAGTGTTGTTTAGGAGTTTTGAAGAACGGTCTCCATGACGCTTCACCCTTGTGCAGTGAATTTGTACTCTTTATCTTCGTTCTCTATTTCATTTTTACCAGACGTTTCCAGCTGTGACACTCCAGTAGATATCGTTTTTCTCATGGATTCATCTGCAAGTGTTTCAGGGACAAACTACGATCGACTAAAAGCCTTCATTAATGCCGTCGCAAAAAGCTTCGGGATTTCTAAAACTTGGTCCCGCGCAGCCCTAGTGCTGTTTAGCAGCTCAGCATCTGTTAAAATAAGATTCACGGATCACAGCAGTACAGCAGATTTTCAGGTAAATATTCTTGTATAGAGATGAATGATCGAAAACACGACAAAAATTATTTTCCCAGAGGGGAGTTGTCGTGTTCACATTTGAGTCGAGGCGGTAAATTATTTGGAGTTCAATTACATCAATACATGCCGAAACAATTTCCTTACAATAACCTTTACGTTAATGAACATTTCTTTGCCAGATTTACACAGAAACTGCAAATACAGTCATTCTAATTTACCTGAAAATGAAGAAAAATATTTGTATAATTCGTTAGGCTAGGTAGTTTTGTCTTGCAGCTGAGTTATGATAATGAGAATGACGATGGTGATAATGATGATGATGATAATGACGATGACGACGAGGATGATGATGATGATAATGATAATGACAATGACAATGACGATGATGGTGATGATGATGATGATGATGATAATGATAATAATAATGACAATAATCAATGACAAATGACTTTTATTTACCCTCGGCAGCATTCTAATAAACATAACAAGGTTACGAAAGGCAACTGACATGAAGCGAACCAGTTGCTAATTTAAAAGCGTGCAAGGAAAATGTGAGGCTTGTGCGATGTGGCTTAGAGAGGTAAGCTGAAAGCCACTCATTGGGCACTATGGCCAAGTGGTAGCGGGTATTACCCTTTTGTTTAGAAAGAAGTGCCCAATGAGTGCCTTTCAGCTTACCTGGACACATCAATTGTGAGGTATTGTATTCACAAGCGTGGCCAAGGAGGTGAACTCGAGCAACAACTTCATCTGGTGGCCAGAGCGGGACTTGAACTCGGAACCTCCAAATTACAAGTACGGCGTTCTTAGGGCTCGGCTACGCTGCACCCTTCTGTCCCTCCCACTTCCTAAACAAGAAAGGAGCGATGCTACGCAAGGGTTTCGTTTATCTTATAAGTCCAAAATTTCCTCATACAGGAAGCCGTCGACCGTATTCCGCACGAGAGAGGGTACACACGCATCGACAAGGCTCTGGAAGTTGCCGCCAACTATGTTGTCCCAGCCGCTCGCCCTTATGTTCATCAAATCGCTATGGTCATTACAGATGGTAAACAGACCCAGGCCCTGGACGCCAAAGATCTCAAGGTGGCGTCCGAGCCTTTCCGAAAGGCGGGAGTACAAGTGCTGGCATTAGGCATAGGCTCACATGTAGAGCCAGATGAACTGCGGCTTATGGTGGAGAAAGACGAAGACGTCCTGCTCGCCAAAAACTTTGAGTTGCTACTGGATGGCAGTTCTTTCATTGAGTCCATTTGTGATCTGGCAGGTAATTAAACATGCGCTTGAACTTTGTTGAACAGACGCAAATACAGTTTAATTCCTACATTAAATAAAGGGCCATCCTCGGGTAGTGGGAAATTGGCCGCTTCATGGGGTCTGGCTGTTTAATAGTGGTAAGGAGCACTAGAAAAACCTCATCGGAACTCTGGTTACTGACTGCCTAACAGGGGATGGCCACTTAATAGGGGTTCCACTGCAAGATTTATGAGACGAGTACAGTTGTATCCAAGACAAGTACAAACTCGACTACCTACATCACAATTTCTTCTACGCCCTTCTTAAAATAATCTTTTACCCTTTTTCATGGCGGTATGGGCAAAAGCTACACTCGTTATTCCCTCAACAGAAGCCTTTTTCATTCATTATATTTGGGCTGAGTGACCATCCAGCTCAGTAAACATTAGTTATCACAGCAATCCATTTTTAACGTTTTCGGCAGCACTGTTTCCTGATTTCATTTAATTAGGGACCGACCATGCATATGCACAAGAGGTGTTTTCTGAAGTCATTTGTTTTACTTTGCTGCTGTACCATGCTAGAATACCCACCGATCAAATGAAGAATGATCGTTGCAGTTGTGATCTCAATTTTTACAATTGCGTAAAGAAGCCGGAAAAAAATTTTTTTTCAGGCTTCTTTACGCAATTGTAAAAATTGAGATCACAACTGCGACGATCATTCTTCATTTGATTTCATATCCGCAGTTCTCATATGATTTCTTTCATATGCATTATTCACTTTCACGGGAACATATGAACCCATGCCAAAATTGACAAGCGCCCAACATCAGCGGCTTCATAGCTCAGTTGGTAGAGCATCGCACTGGAATCGCGAAGTCACGGGTGTAAGCCCCGTTGAAGTCCTAATTTTTTTTTTCAGGCCTCTTTACGCAATTATAAAAATTACGATCACAACGGCGACGATCATTCTCAGCTTCGTTTGATTTCATATCCGCAGTTCTCATATGATTTCTTTCATACTGATGCATTGTGATGCAAGTGAAGCTTGATAAATTTGTGTTATGTCCTCCATATCCATGAAAAAAAAGTGGAAGCTAGTCGACCTTTTCACTAATGAAAAGTGACAGGCAATTCAGAGAAAAGTACGCAGCTTACACTGTTCGGATCCTCCGACGCTTTCTTAGACCCGGTTCTGTACTTTTCATGAGCCGAACTAAATTGAAATTCGAATTTGGACCAACCCAAATTAACAAAAATATGCCTGTTAATTCAGACGTCGAATTTAATTAGCCGTTCCTAATACAGTTGCAGGAAAACTAATCAGTATTGTCAGTGGTTTTCAAAATATATACGTTATAATAATTTATGCATTAAGTTCGGCACATGAAAAGTTCGGCGTCTGAATCAAAGCCGTTACAAAGTCAAAATTCCCGGCCAAGCCAGGCGAGAAGAACGGCTGATCCGTTTCAAATTAAAATATCCGTTCCTAATAATTGATTCAGACGCCGAACTTTTCATGTACTTCATTCTATTAATTAGATTCCTCTCATGAAAAGTACGGCGCTTGAATTGGGCCTTAGAGGACACATTGCCACTCAATGCAAACCCCCTTCAGTGAATTGGTTCAAAGCGTATCTTACAAACAGAAGCCAAAGTGTTAACATCACTGGCATTCAATCTGACGCTAAACCCATATTATATGGTGTGCCCCAGGGATCTGTCTTAGGGCCTCTGTTGTTCATAATGTACATTAACGATCTACCGTCAGTAACAAAGTACTGTAAAGTTCATCTGTACGCTGACGACACCCTGTTGTTTTTTGAAAGCAGTTCTGTGCAAGCTATTGAAGCGGCTCTGTCCCAGGATCTCGAACATGTCGTCGGATGGTTGAACCAAAACTATCTCATGTTAAATCACTCGAAGACCAAAGTTATGCTTATGGGAACCCACCAAAAGCTGAGCTCAGTCCAGTCATTTACAGTCAATGTTAATGACAAAGATCTTGAAAGGGTATACAAATTTAAATATCTGGGCGTCATTCTGGATCCATGCTTAACATGGAACGAACACATTGAACATATCGGAAACAAAATCTCGTCCCGCCTTGGAATGTTACGTAGAGCCCGAAAAGTCATCCCAAAAGAAGCATGCATTACTCTGTTTAATGCTATGGTTTTACCATTATTCGATTACTGCTGCTGTGTGTGGGACGGTTGCGGACAGGGAAACAAGAACTACCTCGACCGTCTTCTCAAGCGAGCTGCGGGAATAATTGCGGGTCGCAAGGCTACCGATACTGACTTACAGCAAACAATGAAGTGGCCATCCCTACAATGCCGCAGAGAATACCACAAGTGCATACAGGTCTATAAGTGCATCAATGGCTTGGCTCCAGCATATCTGCTTGACGACTTCCACTCCTCGGAGCAGATCCATAACTATAACACTAGAAATAAAGACCTTATCCGCCTGCCTCTTGCCAAGACAACTAAATTCCAAACATCTTTTAAGTACAATGCCGCTAAATCCTGGAACACTCTTCCTCGTAACTTACGCCATGATCAGTCTCTCACTAGTTTTAAGCTGAAAGTCAAGAAGTATCTCAATCATCTTAGTTAATTTTCACCTTCATGAACCCTTCGATTGATTTCTTTTGTTTTTGTTTTTTGTTTTTATTTTTACAATTTATTATTTATTCATATTATTTTGTACAGATCTCCATTTAAACCAGCTATGCTGAACTGGAATTTCTGTCTAAATAATGTACATAAATAAATAAATAAATAGAACCGTTGATTTTCCTTAATTCTTTTTCCTGATTTCGTGCCATTTGTATATCAGCTTCCCACCAAGTGCAAGATATTGATGCTTGCAGCAATAACACCCACGACTGTCATAAATATGCTAACTGCACAAACACTGCCGGAAATTACAACTGCAGTTGTAGAGCTGGATACACTGGGGACGGACGCCTGTGTTCAGGTATAATAACAACCTTACATAAGCCGGGTAATAGGCCATATTCGTATTCTCGGCATTGAGCTGGATCTAGCATGAAGTGGAGGCTCTTGCGGGACGGCTGTCAAGATCCCGGGTGAGGATTTCTCGGCGTCTGTGAAAAAGATCAGGTGCTGAGATCTTGGGGCTTGGCAATTGTGGTTCCCAGGTTATGGAAAACCCGGGTTAGCTGTGAAAACTGCGTTTGCAAGGTTGGGATGCCTGTTGTAAACGAGGGCGTGCGCCTGGCTCTCTGCGTGGTAAACACGCCGGGATTTGGGTTCCAATTCCCATAGATGCTTTGGGGTCTTTGAAATCGAGAGAGCCCTGTGACTGTACAGTTCTTAGGATACACGGAGAACCTAGTTTTACGAGAAGAATAAAAACAACAAAAACAGGAAAAAAGTGAAGATGTGGCATTCTTTTCTGTACATGTTGTGGGAGTCAACTGCATTTGTAAATTATAAATACGCTAAACACATGTTAATTTCATTCATCTCATTTCATTGTCTGTGATGTTTCTCTAACAACCCGAGAGTAGAACATTTTGGCGTTTGTTGACACAAAGAACAAGCTTACTAGTGTAGTTTTTAATTGCACACATAAAGAGACAATTCCCCATCCCCAACCCGCGGCCGCGGGGCTCCTCATGTACCCCAAACACGCCATTTTGTGTAGAAGATAGAGATGACAATATTGATTTCTGTACAATAACAAACCCACTCAATGTAAACGCTTTTCGTGAGTTTAATGAGCAAAGAATACTACCTGTATATTGTATATATATTTGAAACAGAAAACTGACGAAAAAACTATAACTGCACAAGTAGACAGAACATAACACCACTCTAACGGTGAAAAAAAAAGTTAACCCAGAAACCAAGTCTTCATTTACTTTACGATTAAGTGCTTCTGAATCAAATTAATACTCAATAGAGCATTAAAATTTCTGGCTTTTTCAGTCTAAATCATCGGATCGGTATTCGGTATTCTCCAAGCGGTCAGGCGACATCGTGTCAACCGAGAAGTGTCGTAATTCACAAGAACAACGTGAAGTTATTTCCGCCTCCTATGCCCGGGGACAAGACCGCTACAAGTAATTCCCCACTACCGCGCCAGAAGGGCTAGATTTGCCCAGTGGGGGGGGGGGATCTAGCCCTTCTGAGGGTTGGTAACTGGCGTAGAACTGAACCAACTCAGGAGCCCATCACTAGGAGCGTACAATTGCCCTATATTCCTGTCACGGCGTTTTCACAGACCGATTTATTTTTAGATTGAATTTGCCGCGAATATGGGACTCCCGCAGTAGCCCCAAAGACCAATCACAATGTTCCATTATCACCATTCTCTCGTGCAAAACTTTTCCTCGAACTTTCTTTTGTGGCTAAAGTTTATCTGCGAAGCTGAGAAACTTTAGAACAAAAGAAAGGTGATGATGATGCGGCATCATGTGTACCGAAACTTCCTTTTCCGCAGGAAAAGATGCCGCGACATGGTATGGGAGTTGTACGCTCCTAGTAATGGGCCCCTGACGAACGTCAACTTCAACTTTTTATTCACACTGTTTACATGACCGTAACTAAACATATAAGCAAACATTCACAGAAATGTAAACATGTAGGTATAAAAAAAAAAAAGACAAACAGTACAGAGTACAAGTACAGTGGCCAAAGGAGGAGGAGCTTTCGAGTTGGCCACGGTCATGTTAACTGTGGCTAGAGAGTCCAAGAACCATGCATTCTGATCATGAATAACACATCTCGGGGCAAATTTTCTTCACAGCAAAATCTTGCAGCGATTTAAAAAGGCTCGACCCTACCGCAGAAAGTGGCAGTTACCTCATCGATCCTGATGGTGAAGGAGGCTTGCAACCATTTAACGTCACCTGTGACATGACCGACAGGATTGGAGTTGGCGTGACAGTCATCAGTCACGACAGTGAGACTAGGACCCTGGTGAAAGGATATGAAGCCCCTGGGAGTTACTCACGTGATATTCATTACACAGGAGCGAGTCTGTCTCAGCTGGCGAATCTCGCAAGAGTCTCTTTACATTGTGAACAGTTTATCAAGTACGAGTGTTTTTGCTCACGCTTGCTGAGACATGACACAGCCTGGTGGGTGACACGTGATTCTGTTGGCATGACTTATTGGGGCGGAGCATCTGCCGGTGGCAAGTGCGCATGCAAGATGACCAACTCATGTGCAACTCTTGGTGATGGTTGTAACTGTGATACAAATGACGCTGTCTGGCGTGAAGACAGTGGTAACCTCACAGACAAGGCACTTCTCCCAGTTAAACAGCTAAGGTTTGGAGACACTGGCGATAATTCAGAGAAGGGGTACCACACACTGGGAAAACTGCGGTGCTACGGCATAGAATAAGTGTTTTATTTGCTTTTTCTTAGGGGTTGTTTACAAGGAGGTAGGTAGATCCTAGCACTAGGAAGATCCTAGAAGGCGAAACAACTTTTCGTTTGGTTTACATGCAGAAATTTCTGTCTAGGTGGAAGTGGAGAATGAAAGCAAGATGGCGGGCGAGAACAACAAACATGTAATTTGGGTCCTTCTACTCTCCATGTTTGTTTTTTTGTCCCTAGTACCAGGAACTTCCGAGCGAAGGCAGTTTACATGGTGCTAGGATCTTCCTAGCTCACAGCTAGGAAGATCCTAGCACTAGGAAGATCCTAGCACTAGGGCCAAGTACGACCTCTTGCATGTAAACTGAATACAGAAAACATATGGCGCTAGGATGATCCGCCTTTTAGGATCTTCCTAGTGCTAGGATCCTCTACCTCCATGTAAACAGCCCCTTAGTTTAGTAGTAATAACCATGATAATGACGATATCGGCAGCGGTAACGATAACGGTAACGATAACAATAACGATAACGACAACGATAACGGTAACGATAACGATAACAACAATGATAGTGATAATAATGATAATGATAATCAATCTTGCCGCAATAAAGAATCATTGCAAGGAAAGTAAGATGATATTACATTCGGATACTGCGGATGGGATATTTGGATACATACTATTTATGCAATGCTTTCGAGTAGCATACCATGGAATCTCCCACAAGTTACTGTAAGACGCAACGTACAGTACGGACCTCGAACTCGGCTAGTAAGAGGTATGTATTTTCTTCTTCGCAAAGAAAATACAAGTGACAAGTGCAACATTCCATGATATACCACTCGAAAGGATTGTATAACTATTTTAAACCATGTTATAGGAAAAACATAGCCCCACACAATCAATGCTGTGCATGATGGGAAGGTTCGGTGGAAAACCGACAAATATACAATGGATTTCCTGCATTCTGATTGGCTGTATTTTCTATGGCATGATATAAATTCGGACACTGCGGTCGTATGCTTTCACTTAAGCTTTTTAAGACAAATTAATAAAGGGGGTAGTTGCAAAAGAGACTGTGGTGCTGCGTCAGTGGGGAAATTGTACAAAAAAATTTGGTTTTATTAACGGAGTTGATAATGTAAACTAACGTTGCGAGCGGATTCCCTCTGACGAAGGCCTCGAATGGTCAGCTTTTAGAATCCCGGTGTTCAATTTATGTTATCAACTCCATTGTTAAAACCAAATTTTTAAGACAAAGACGACATCGTTAACCCGCAGATTGTCTCATTGCTGAAAACTATGTAATACTTTCCAGTTATAGTCATCACACTAAATATTCGCCGTTCACGCAACAGATATTCAGCAAAATAAGCAGCTTTTCTGCAATAAACGCAACAGACGGTGTGTTGATAATAAACGGTTATCAATCTCAATCTTGCGGAATAACCCTTGATTTTACCCAACTTGGCTTAAGGCCTCGAGCGGTAAGTACTAGATGATATTTCATGCGATTTCTCCGGATCTTTGTAATTCCAGGAGAGGAAATTGTAGTGTTTCAGTACCATAAAAAATTAATTGCTCGTTGGTCCGCGTCTCTATGCCGCTTCAACATAAATCCGCGATGTTGCCTGTGAGGGTTTCATCAAAGCGGAGAAGCTTATCTGGCTTGCTGAATTGAGAAGACAAATTGACCACTCAAGGGGATAGGGGTGAGGGTGGAGGTGAACTTGCATTTTTGCTGGGGGGTTTTCTCTAATTCGATTCTAAAAGAAAAACACCTCATCAGAATTCTGTGCCCTGTACTGTGTTAGTAAAAGATAAGGGAACTGATTCTCCTGCCGTCTTATTCTAAGGACCGACTCCAAGTTTAAAAAGAAGGAGAAAAATGTTTGGTCGGGTGTTTACGTCCTCCATGAAACATGAAATTATGAAGAAATGTACCCCCCACCCCACAGTTACAGTCTTCTTACTGTGGCATCACCATGGCCATAGCAAGACAAACGTAAATCAAACACAGCCAATCCAAGAGAATGGGCACGCTGCCAAGTCCTCATGTATGATTGATCTAAAAATAGTCAACAAATGATAACAAACTTGAAAGAGGAACTATTATACCTCTTGCATTCCAGGTCAGCATGCATAACGTGTAGGTGTTAGGCTCCAGTACTGTATTATTCGTGTATCGGGTTATAGGGTGCTTTCGATTGGGAAATCCGGATTTAGATCTTAAAATCCGGATCTTCGGATTTCCAATCGAACACAAAATCCGAAAACGGATTTCGCGACGGATTTCGTTAATTGAAATCCATGTGGGGGAAGGATTTCAATTAACGAAATCCGTCGCGAAATCCGTTTTCGGATTTTGTGTTCGATTGGAAATCCGAAGATCCGGATTTTAAGATCTAAATCCGGATTTCCCAATCGAAAGCACCCATAGATTGGTTAGACAAGGCCATTTTTTATGAATATTAAAGAAAAATGTCTGCGAATCAAGCTCGCGATTTTGGCTGAAAGCAGACAGAAAAAAGACTGATGTAAATTTCGTGATGGGGCGTTTCACAAGTAGTTCTTCTAACAATGATGAGACTAGTTTTAAAGATAATGTAACGCAACTACGTTCTTATCCCAAATTACGCTTTTAATAAACCTGGCAAATTCATCAATACAGTGAGCAATAAAAATAATTGTTCTATATACCCTTATAAAACTTCAATAAAAGGTACGTTTAACGTCTGCTTCTTTAACAGCTGCACTCTTCAATGTAAGGTTCTGTATTTTACAGAATGAACTTGCAGCATCGATAGTTGTAGCGAATTTGATGTGATCCTTTCCTCCTAAGATGGAACTGAGCTAGGAAATAATTATGGGGACAGTCAACGTTCTGTCTGTCCAAGAACGCTAACACGTCCAACGCGCCATGATTCCAAGCTGTCGTCTTGGCGATACAGTGAACTCTACCGCTGTTGATTCTCTTTGTTAGGCCCTGCACAGAGTAACAAGAAGTCAAAGAAGTCGTTCATCAAGAAGAGGGAACATAAGAGCAGCAATGGAAATTCTTTAAAATAATGTTTTGCTAAAATGTAGTCAAGAGACTTTCTAAGGTTAATCACGAACAATATGATCACGTTTCGTTGAATAATGGGAAGATTCACCAAATACGAAATCAGAGGTGCAAGTTTAAGACCCTGGTGTGTGATGATCTCTGTTACTGGTTAAAGTTAAGCAAGGATTGTCGAGACGTGTGGATAATAAGACATAGGGGCTTGCAAACCGCTGAGAACAGGTGACTCTTCCTAAAAAAATGTCTGTCATTTTAAGCCTCAGCTTAAAAATCTGAAAAAATCGTTGAGCATTAATTAAAACGTAACGATCGAATCTGGGGACAGGGAGAACAATATTTCAAGGAATTTTCTTCAACGTTTTCGTTCGTGATATCCTTCCAGAAAATGACATTATTATATTCTCTCACCTGGACTGCGCTCTCCAGAGTTTTGATTTTCCTGTTGAGATACGTATTCTCAAGCCTAAGCTTGATGTTTGACTGCTGATCTGCTGCCGTACGATTCTGTAATGATGAAAAAATTTCAAGACCATGAATTTTCCCTTAATAATTTTGAAAGTTAAATTTCATCGGCCTTGTTTCCCATTTGGCACGAAGTGGTTGGGCGAAGGTGGAAGTGTGTGCCGCTTACTGGTTCCGCTGGCAAAACAGAGAAATTTACATATCACACTGAGGAAGGGGGAGAGGATGCACGCATCAAAAACTGGCGGAGTGGTGAAAAAAATTCTTATACCTAAAGAGAAACCAACAGAGCAAATCCCCTCCCCTAGCCCTTGTCCTCGCTCTCTCCTTCTCCCTCCCCTCCCTGAAGGAAATAGACCAATCACGAACACACACGCACGTTTAGATCATCCAAACAGGGGTGAGTTCGACAAGTTAATTGCTATTGCCAACTTCTTGAACTTTTTATAATTGATGAGTACAAGAAAGTTCCTTAAGAGTAGATCTTGCATTATTACCCAAAGGTTTGCCAGTACCTCTAAACCAATCTGCCAAATTTCATACAGCTCTCCAATAAAATTGATCGCAATCGGAAAAATCCTTAATAGGGTTACGTCGGAGATGAATCGTCTCTTCAAGTTTAATTAAAATACAGAAAAAGTGGTTTTGGAAAGTAACAGGTTGTGCGATCTATTTACGAAGGAGATTGCAACAGATTAACGACTACAAATTAGATTTGAACTTGAGAGAACTTACCTTTATTGTAGGTAGCGATGCTCCGAAGGAAATGGCCAAGAAAAAGCCGACACTCAACGCGGGAAAGAAGCGAAACATTGTCGGGCTTCAGATCAGACTAAACGGCCTGAAATAAGCAAAGAAAATCCAGCGTTATGGGAATAATTTTGGGACCTCGCTGGGTAGGAACTGCCAAAACCAGATTCTTGTTAAATGTTTTTAATTGTTGGACCATAAGTGCATTTCACCAACAAACAGCATTGACAAGAAAATCGACAATACATTACCAAACTAGTTCAATTCGCAGAAGTTTGATGACCGATTAACAGGGCTCGGTCCCTCTGGTTATATTACGTCTTCAGTGACCTTAAGCTGTAGGCCGTAAACTCGTCAAATTTTCGTATTTCACTGTGCTAATAATTTTTGACGTCATCTTCCGGTGGCGGAAAGCTCACTGAAGCGGTGCGTCGCGTAGAATACCCGATCGCATCTGGGACTTCAACAGGCCATGCGGTGGTCTTAAAAACATAGCAGAATTATTGAATTTAACGCTGCGATCGCGGAAAAAAAAGGCCATTGATTGCTGCAAAAACCAAAATTCAGCGATCGATGTAATTTGCACGTCCGCTGAAATACATACATACATACATACATACATAGTTTATTTAAAGCAGGTTGGAAGTATTGGCAACACAAGAGTCTTGATGTGGACCTGCACTATCTCCCTAAAAATTTACATTGAATAAAATATAATTAATTAACATCGGTAAAAATGATCTAAAAATATTTGAAATCTGGAGACTTAAATGAAACAATACAAGAAGCTTTATCGAAACTTATAGAATTAAGAAAGTTCTTATTTTCTTTTAAACATTTCTTGAAATAACCAAGACTGGAAGAGCGTTTACATGAATTGGGTAGGAGGTTCCAACACAAGGCTGCTCTGTGCTTGAAGGATGACCGGCCAATTTCAATTCTAGGACTAGGAACTTCTAAATTGGCAAACTTTCTAAGATTATAGTTGGACGTGGATTTTACAATTAAATCTCTAAGAGGGTCTATACAAGTGTCATTGTAGATATTAAAACTGAATAATAGGGGTCCAGGCAGGTAAATTCCTAACATCAGTGCTGTGGATATCTCTGGGCAAACTATAAATAAATAAATAAATAAATAAATAAAGGCCATTTGGGAAAGTTCGATCGCTGCGATCACTGCGATCGCCACAATCGCCGAAATAGAAAAATTTCTATCTCGGCGATTGCGGCGATCGCAGTCGCTACGATCGCTGGAATAGTAGAGCAAGGCGTTTCCATATGATCGCTGCGATCGCTGAACACGTTTTTCGGCGATCACAGCGATCGGAGCTTTCATATGGAAATCAGACATTACTGTGACTGATTCGTTATGACTTCTCAATGGTTACCAAAAGATAGAAATGGCAAGAAACATAGTAACAATAATAACTTTCAGTTTAAGTCTCAAATTTTTCTAGCTGACTAAACTGAGCACAGGTGCTCTATTAATTAAGGAGACTTTAAATCAAATGAACTCCAAATCAACTCAAATGTTGGTTTTGAGGAGAGGGGAAAACTGGAGTACCCAGAGAAAAACCTCTCGGAGCAGAGTAGAGAACCACTGCGCCATCCCTGCTCCCTAGAACAGATTAGTAGTCGATCAAGATCTTACCTTAGATTAACGCCCAGTAATCGGATAGCTTGGATGTTAACCGTCAGAATACAAGCTCAGTCTTGCCATTTTGGTGCGGCAAAGCACGTTCGAGGACTTTCATGGAGGGATTAGACCAAACTTCGCGTAGAATCATAGAGATGGGTACAGTGTGGAAATGTTGGCGTCTATATTATGCCTTCAAAACCCTTACAGTCTTTCAGACCCAGCACTGTTATAAAAAAAAAAAAAGGGTTTTTACTTTCTTTTGAATTTAGCTTGAGTCCACGAGGGGAAGTCTGCTTGAAGGGAAACTTTCAGAAAACGATTTGCAAAGTCATTATGCACCTATCAATGTTTAGACGGAGAGGGGGGGGTACGGGCAAAGGTGCGTCATTTGAATTTTCTTGCAATTTTTTGGTCAAATTCCCGACCCTTGGGACTGGAAATAGTTTAACAATCTTTTATAATATTTGAACTTTAATTAGTACAAGTGGTCAAATTCCCCAGAGAGGGGACAACAGAAGTGTTCAAATGCCGCATCTTTGCCCGTACCCCCCCCCCCCCCTCTCCGTCTAAACATTGATAGGTGCGTTAATATCGCGCCGCCATCTTGTTTTTTCATGTTTAGGACCTCGTGTAAGTCTATATGTGTTATCCGATACTTCATGTATGCTTCATGTACTGAATGTCACGCGAATTTTTTTTTTTTTTTTTTTTTTTTACCGCTCTGGTTGTTTTTGAGGTTTTGGAAGACTGATAAATACCAGTTAGTAACCTATTTTTTTTTTGGTTTCACTTGAAAGTTGCTATTTGTTTTGCACAGGAAACCCATCACTGTTTTTCGGTCCTTGTCATCCCATTTATTATTGCATTAAAAAGTTTGAACAGGATGTTAACTGCCTCAGGGTCGTAAGTGGCAAGACTACTGATAAAACATTTAAATACACAATCACTATAATTCCGTTGCCTCTAAAAGCAAATTATGATAGATTTACATTCTGGGGAGGTAACGCCAAGAACAAGATAGAATTTCCCAGGTGGCATGCTGCACTTTCAAGCTGTGTATATTCGTCTCCCCTTTCAATACAGTTCAAAATGAAAATGTGTGACTACAAAGAAAGTTTTAAATTGGTGTGACACACTTGCTGCTCATCTAGAAGAGCTAAAGAACATAAAGACCCTCCGAGAAGAATATGATGCTAATGCCAGGGACCGCGGAAAAAAATGTTAAATTTAGTAAAATACATATTAAAAAATGAAAAGTACTTTCACGGGATTAAAGTTGTCGGCTAGAGCTGGCAGACCTCGCGGGAAAAAATACAATTTTATAACTGTTCCTGTAACCGTTGTTGGAGTCAGCCCTCTCCCCTCAGTTAAAGAGCCCAGTGCGCCCCCCACGCTCAGTTAAAAACTGCTCCACGGGCCCTCAATGCGCTAGAAAAGTTTGCCGATGTAAAACCAAGAGCCGTAATCAATCTGAAAGAGGATGACTACCAATCAGACTTAAAACTTTGTACACCATCATACTCGAGACAATATCAGAGAGGTTGCTGGCTCAGTACCGGCTACAGATAGATGAAAAGGGAAAATCAAGAGTACGAGTTTCTTGAGAAGCATTAGGATTGGATAGCAGAAGGAGCGGAATATCGTGTACAAGCTTTCGAAATTTATAGAAATGGAATCGGATTCGACGCAAAGATGAGAGAGAAAACGGTGTCCCTGAGACGAAGTGAAAACAGCTGCGCTAAATCGTTTGTTTCAAGTAGGTGAAGATTCAGAAATACAAACTCTTTGGTCAGAGTCATCTGATCTGGCTCTGCGATGTGTTCACGGTTGGAGACCAGCAGAGAGACGATAGGAAACGGATAATTTAATAAGCGGCTGGGGTTCTGTTATAGATATCTTGGTAGTGGTCATCTCAGAGAAGGCAAAGATACTCACCACCGACTACTACAACGTAGAGAAAGCCTGTTTCCAGGTACAGAGAAATAAAATGCGGAAGTTCCAACGGAACAAGTCCTTTATCAAAGGTGGTTGGTAACGAATTAGAGAACTGAAACAACCAGCCAGGAAAGCAGAGACGGTACCAGTAATGTTAACCACTTTTTTATCTTTTTTTTTGGTAGTGTTGACCAATTTATCTCAAGAAAGCGCAACTTTCCAGATCACGAAGGGGGATGCAAGTACACACCGCAGCCATAATCACGGCAACCTCGGTCCCAGGGTCTCTCCTCTTCCCTTCCCTCTCTCGCTCCAGGGGAAGGGAAGAGGAGAGACCTCGGGAACGAGGATGCTACAATGGAACAGCACAGGTGGGTAAAAAGGTTGTGTAGTGCTGCAGGCGGTCCATTAATTCTGAAGAATGAAAACAAGACTCTCGGTGACCAAAGAAGTGACACAACGTACATTAACGAAGATCTAGTGGAAAAACTGTGTGTAAGGCCCGGTTCAGACGCCCTACTTTTCCGGCATGAGCCGAACTAAATTCGAATTTGATACAAGTGATGGAACAGAGAATTAACTCTGAAGTGTAAATTAAAGTGCCAATAGAAACCCATGAAAAACCTACAGGGCGCTAGCCCTAGTAAAGGGTATCAGGGAACCACACGAGGCAAAGAAAAATTCTTATGACCTCGGTGGGAATCGAACCCACGACCTCCGGATTAGATCTACCGTTGCTCTGCCGACTAAGCTAGTAGCCACGAAATTCGAATTTGAACCGACCCAAATTAACAAAAATGCGTCTGCTGATTCAGACGTCTAAGTAAAATTAGCCGTTCCACAGCCGTTCCACAGCCGTTCCTAATACAGTTGCGGGAAAACTAATCAACATTGTCAGTGGTTTTCAAAATATATACCAAATAAGGTATATTCAAGTTCACACTGCAACCAGGTGGACAATCAGACATGGTTTGATGCTACTCTGGTTTGAAATTTGATGAATGTAACTTAAAAAGTTACAATTCACGACCCAACGTTTCGACACTCCTGTCTAGTGTCTTCATCAGGGGTGATCTAGTGTTGCAAAAAGGAGCCTTTTATACGCTTACTAATTAACGACCTTTTGTTTTGATGAGGTGTAAATAGGTGTCAGGTAAAAGGCCGCCATCGTCACGGTTTAAAGGAGCGTGGGCGGAGTTGATGTGCCAAGCTTCCAAACAAAGCCGTTGATGGTACCGCCGGTTAGTGGTGATAATTTTGGAATTATCCCACGCTATTGTATGGTTGGTTTGGCAAGCATGTTCCGACAAAGCGGAATTTTCCTTTTTGCAAAGAAAAACTGCTTTTTGATGCTCTTTTAAACGCGTGCCAAGCTGACGCTTGGTCTGTCCGATGTACTCATGATCACAGTCATTGCATGGAATAGAATAAACAGCGTCAGTTCGTTGTTCTTTCAACACAGGATCCTTAGGTTTGGCAAAAATATGACTCAACGTCTGAAAAGGTTTTTGTGCAACTTTGACATTGTGGCTAGACAAAACTCTCTTAATGGGTTCTGTAACACCGCGGATGTACGGGATGACGGCAAAACCTGTAGCCGAAACCTCGTCCCCGGAGGTGTTAAGAGAAGGAGTAACTGGTTTTAAGCAGTTACGAAGGAAAGTGTTTGGGCAGCCATTGACCTTTAGGACGTCAAAAACATATTTTCGCTCTTTGGCCCTAGAATCACATGAAGATGGCAAACAATCAGCCCTCGTGAGCAAAGTTCTGGTTACGGATTTTTTGTGGCAGATGGGGTGGTGGGAGTCAAATGCGAGATATTTGTCGGTATGCGTGGGTTTGCGATAAACACTTGTCTCTAAATTTCCCCGGTGCGCCCTATAGACATTCAAATCGAGAAAAGACAAACGTCTATCATTCTCACGCTCAATGGTGAACTGGATAGACGGCTCAACTGAATTTAAATGTGAAAGGGGGCGCTCCGCTTCATTTCCGGATACCACAGAGATGACATCGTCGACATATCGTTTCCAAAACAAAGGCTGGATCGGTGAGGAAGCCAGAGCCCTTTGTTCCACATCTTCCATTACCATGTTGGCAATGACAGCAGAAACGGGAGAACCCATAGTCGTACCAAAAACCTGTTGGTAGTAGGTGCCATTGTATGCGAACTGAGTGGTGTTATGTTCAGTAAGAAGTCTCCTGATAACTCAGGTTCGACTCTGAAAGATAAATGGGTCTTGAACCTTTCTTCTAAGGAGTTATCTGCGTTGGAACGGAGTGGTTTGGAAAAAGGCCTTAAGTTTGCTGTTGCTCCCAGCAAAAACCAACTGCTGAGATCGTCGCTGCCGTCGAGGAAGGTATTTCTCGACTCAACGTCGATCAAAAGCATTTGATAAGAGCTGAAGTTAGTAGCATTCTTAGGCGCGCCAAACCGCCTCCCAAAAACATCAGCAATGATGTTTTCAAGGCGCTCCTAGCTCTTAAGAAAGATCCGGATAGGCTTGTTTTATCTGCTGACAAGGGCAATTGTGTCGTGGTTATGGATAAAAAACAATACGATGAAAAGGCCTCCTCTCTGCTGAGTGACAGGAATACGTATTCTATCTTAAAATCTGATCCTACCAGCAAGACTTGAGAAAGCTCAACAAAATGTTACTTGATTTGAAAAAAGCTGGAAAGATTAGTGAGTCTACGTACAAAATGTTATACAGTAGTGACGGTCTATGTCCTCGTTTTTATGGCTTGCCTAAAATCCATAAGACGGGAATTCCTTTGAGACCCATTGTCTCTTTTGTTAATTCTCCGACTTATGCGGTTTCGAGTTATCTCGCGAAAATCTTGTCACCTGTTGTTGGGAATACTGATTACAATGTCAAAAATTCCTGTGACTTTTATGCGGATTTTATAAGAGGTAAAACTCTTGACGCAGGAAACGAGTTGGTTTCTTTTGACGTTGTTTCTCTCTTCACCAAAATTCCGGTTGATCTTGCCATTAGTGTTGCTGAAAAAAGACTCAAACAAGACGCTTCATTGGGACAAAGAACTACTTTGCCCGTGGAGGATCTTATAGATTTGCTGTCTTTTTGTCTCAACACCACTCAGTTCGCATACAATGGCACCTACTACCAACAGGTTTTTGGTACGGCTATGGGTTCTCCCGTTTCTGCTGTCATTGCCAACATGGTAATGGAAGATGTGGAACAAAGGGCTCTGGCTTCCTCACCGATCCAGCCTTTGTTTTGGAAACGATATGTCGACGATGTCATCTCTGTGGTATCCGGAAATGAAGCGGAGCGCCCCCTTTCACATTTAAATTCAGTTGAGCCGTCTATCCAGTTCACCATTGAGCGTGAGAATGATAGACGTTTGTCTTTTCTCGATTTGAATGTCTATAGGGCGCACCGGGGAAATTTAGAGACAAGTGTTTATCGCAAACCCACGCATACCGACAAATATCTCGCATTTGACTCCCACCACCCCATCTGCCACAAAAAATCCGTAACCAGAACTTTGCTCACGAGGGCTGATTGTTTGCCATCTTCATGTGATTCTAGGGCCAAAGAGCGAAAATATGTTTTTGACGTCCTAAAGGTCAATGGCTACCCAAACACTTTCCTTCGTAACTGCTTAAAACCAGTTACTCCTTCTCTTAACACCTCCGGGGACGAGGTTTCGGCTACAGGTTTTGCCGTCATCCCGTACATCCGCGGTGTTACAGAACCCATTAAGAGAGTTTTGTCTAGCCACAATGTCAAAGTTGCACAAAAACCTTTTCAGACGTTGAGTCATATTTTTGCCAAACCTAAGGATCCTGTGTTGAAAGAACAACGAACTGACGCTGTTTATTCTATTCCATGCAATGACTGTGATCATGAGTACATCGGACAGACCAAGCGTCAGCTTGGCACGCGTTTAAAAGAGCATCAAAAAGCAGTTTTTCTTTGCAAAAAGGAAAATTCCGCTTTGTCGGAACATGCTTGCCAAACCAACCATACAATAGCGTGGGATAATTCCAAAATTATCACCACTAACCGGCGGTACCATCAACGGCTTTGTTTGGAAGCTTGGCACATCAACTCCGCCCACGCTCCTTTAAACCGTGACGATGGCGGCCTTTTACCTGACACCTATTTACACCTCATCAAAACAAAAGGTCGTTAATTAGTAAGCGTATAAAAGGCTCCTTTTTGCAACACTAGATCACCCCTGATGAAGACACTAGACAGGAGTGTCGAAACGTTGGGTCGTGAATTGTAACTTTTCAAGTTACATTCATCAAATTTCAAACCAGAGTAGCATCAAACCATGTCTGATATACCAAATAATAATTTATGCATTAAGTTCGACACATGAAAAGTTCGGCGTCTGAATCAAGGCCGTTTTAAAGTCGAAATTCCCGGCCAAGCCAGGCGAAAAGAACGCCTGAGCCGTTCCTAATTGATTCAGACGCCGAACTTTTCATGTCCTTAATTCTATGAATTTGCTTCGGCTCATGAAAAGTACGGCGTCTGAATTGGGCCTAAGAGGTGTGAACTCACAAACGTATCACAATGGAAATTTGAGGAATCAGCATATATATGTTTGTTACCTGGTCGTTGTTTACTATCAGCTCTGTTTCAGATAAACAAAAGAGTACAACTTTCCCGTTTTAAGCTATTCCTCTTCTGTTTTCGTACCTTTGAAAACATGTTTGGATACGACTTGAGCGAACAGCTAATGTGGACTTATTTCTGTACAATGATATGAATTTTACGAAAACTCTATAGCGACAAAATGATAGTTTAGTCAGCCTTTCTTAAAAACACACAGCGGGAGGCACGTTTCGTGCGCGTTTCCGTGTTTCGTTCGGGTTACCATCATAAGAAAAAGAGACCATTCCTAGTGCATAACCGAAAAGAACTAATAAATGGTCATAAATTGCTTAGGTACGTCCGTCTGTTCCCTTTCTAAAGTACTGTAGAAGCCGATACAAATTTACAACAACGTTTGTAATCGTTAAGAAAGACAAAACGAAAGGAAAGCCCGAGTATAGGATCGAGAAATTAGTCCGCACAAATTTGCTGTATTTTTAGGTGTGGCCCAAAGCTACCTTCCTCAATCAAAACCACTGGGGTAGGGTGGCATGCCAACCGCTGGACTGAAATCTCGAGATTTTCTCTTTTGCACTAATCAGCATTATTTGGCCACCCACCCACTCGAGCCCTTGAAAATAATCCTCTGCGGAAAAATGGGACATTTTTGTTGTGGGCATTTACTGGTTGGACGTTTATCCAATCAGATGGTCCTTTATATGGCAACGATGACAAAAACGGATCTTCCTCTTTGGTTTTTTGTAGTAAAGGTTTGTGACAGATTGGGTGAGATTTCGCAAAAACGCAGCCATGAACCAATATTTCTTGGAATTATTGATAATTTCGACTGAGATATCAGCTTCTTCTCGAAATGTAGAAGATACCGGGACAAATATAGAGTAACTCTGAAAAGGACTGAGACCAAGAGTGCTGCGCAAGTAATTGTGGGATTGTTTTGGAGGACACAAAGGTAACGGAAGACATTGGTCTTTGGTATTGATAAATGTTAGATCTGGGGAGCCCCTGAAATCAATCGTAAGCAAAGGCACACAGCAGCTTGCATGTTTCACCATGAGTCCCCGAACGCTCCGACGATTGCTGCCACAACCAATCTCTTTTGATATTTTTCCTAGTACATTTAAGGTACAGTTTAACCGACCGGCCATACCCTAATTTAATCTGTTTAGTGAATGCAATCAACTGGATGATATGTGTGGCTTATATCCCTTTCATATTTTCTCTACTAATATTGAAAGGAACTCGGCATTGAGTTGGTCTTTGCATAAAGTTAGTGTCATGAACAACAGTGTCCCCCTCGCCACTCAATCTAGCACTACATTTACCCTGGTCTGAGTTCTTCAAGCCTGGTAACACTAACACTGGATTAACCGTGAGTATCACCCAGACGGTTATCATAGTGTTTACCCCGGATTAGTCCCAATAAATTATCGTGGTTCAATTAGATCACACTGACTTGACAAAAACAATTCAAAAGGTAAGAAACATGAAAATAAATGTCAACACCAATAAATCAACTCATCATTTTATTATAAAAGTTCATAATTTTTCTTCATAAATAAGCAATTCAGGTTGCAAGCAACCCTTGAGACAAATGCCAAAGAAGCATTCTGCATACAATTTGATTTTAAAAAATTCAGCATTATTCATATTTTTCATTCCTTTACTTTGCCAACCACAAAACAATTTCAATTCCAGTGTTCTGAATGGCAAAATCCACTCTTAACAATATAACCTAGAACAAGCATTCCCCCCAAAATCATTGACAGTAATAATAATTAGTAATACTACTAATAATAATACCCTCCTTTCAACAAGTAGACAGGCTCTGCTAGTTATCTGTGAACAAACTATTCTGTTTAGTTATAAACCCTTCCCTATGTGATAGACTGAGTTGGTCTACAACACGATTTTTGTAGGAAGGGGGATCAACTGTAATATCACAGTTGCCTAAAGGAGGTGCCTTCCAGAACCTTCAATACACTTCAATATCCATATTTAACGATTGAAATTGCAACATTACAATTAAATGGTGAACTTGCACATTGAGTAACGTTTCCTTTTACAAAAAAACTGTCATAAATTTAAAACTGGGCTTGTCACATTTACAGTAAATGACAAAGCCAATGACCCCTCGGCTGGGGAGTGTATAACTTGTTATGGGTTACTAACAGTACTTTTATACTCTTTCGGGCCTAAATTTCATGCTTTGATGACCAAATTTTTCAGTAGCTCAAATCTAAACCCAATGCTGGTACGAGTAATGCCTGTAATCTTACAATGTAGTAAATTGGAAAAAGTTGCATTTTATGGCAGTAGAAATAATGTGGAATTGGGAAGGAATGTCACCTACACCCAGCATATATGTTGGGTGCAAAAACTATAATTATTTCCTGGTCACCCAATGGCAAAAGTAAGTTGCCAGGGGCAGCCACAGGCTCCACTAGAGCACAGTGCTGTGTTAAGGAGGTAAAGATGATGGAACGCTGACTATTTCATAATTAAGGTACTAACTATGGTTTGTACAGCTTCATCAAAACACAATAAAACAGAAAATAATTTCCAAGCACCAGATCTTCTGACAAACATTAACTTCAAAGAACATGTACAAAAAAAAATTGATTTGCTGTTAAGGTTTTGGGAACAAGGAGATCAATAATTTCAAAATATAAATACTCTTTGTATTAAAATCGCATGCTTTTTGAGGAAAATTATAATTCCCAAGCTTGTCAGTGCTGAACAATCCACAGGTCTGAGACAATAATTCCCATTTTAAAGCATGATAGTGTTATGACAGTAACATTTTGGGATTGATTTTAAAAGTTAAATACCAAAATAATAATAATTTTTCCAGGGGTGCCTCATATTTTGTGATAATTGGTTTCAAATACTTCACCTCTGCATAATCGGAGTTCAAACACAAAAACTGTACAATACTTAACAAGAAAAAAAATCAATAAGTACATGTAGAATAGAAAATCCTATTGACCAGTCATTCAACAACTTTTTTTGTACCTTAGAATCCTGTCTTTTCTTATTGGATTAACACTTAAAATTCTAAACTCTGGAAAAACCAAAATAACAAATGCCTTATCATTTAAAGAATTAGGATAACCTTGCTATTGCTGGGATGTAGTTTCTTCTACTGACACATTTGAAGAGACTAGCAATGGATTTTCTCTTGATGGTAATTTGCAGTCATCTACATTTGTGGCTTCAAAAGCAATATCAGAACCCATGTCAATACCACTGTCGGCCAATGATAATGAGTCTGGATCAACAATGCGGGAAACTTCATCACACTGGTACGTGCACAATCCAGCGTCACTGACATCATCCCTACTTCCAGTCATAGATGACGCATCAAGGCTTTCAAAAGAATTTTCAAATTGATTAGCATCTTCTGAGCTTGCTAGTTCCACGTTATCATTGTTGTTCAGTCCTTTGTTGCTACATAAGGCATCTTCTGCTAAGTCATTTTCATCCAGTGTTCTCTTTTGTTGTTCCTTACTGTAGCATTCCACATCATCCACAGCAACTTCGCTAACCAGGCCTTCAGAAGAGGAACAATTTCTTTGCATTTCAATGTTCTGTTCACTGTTACTGTTAATTGCTAGATGACCAACATTAGGGCTTTCAGGGGTGTGCTTCACTCTTAGCCATCGTCTTACACTCCTTTGAATCACAGTTGCAGCTTTTCTTAGCTTCAAAAATCGCCGCCTTTCTAGGAAACGTTTGAAAGCAGCCTGGATGACCCTTACAGCATTGTCTAATACTGCTTCTTGAAACTTCTCTATTAGTTTGATACAGGCACTATAGTCTTCTTTAGATTTAGTGGATTTAGATTCATCACGGAAATTGCTCTCATTGTCAGAATCAACTGCTTGTTCACTGTTCGGCTCCAGGCAATCCTGTTCTACCTCTTCAGAAGACTGTGACTTACTTTCATTGTGTCCATCTATATCTAAACTGGTGCTGTTATCATCAACTTTGCTGGTATCATCTTTTGTGTTTTCTCCTTGCTCCAAGATTGGTTGCAGTGCCCTGAATTTTAAGAAAGCGGTGATAAGTTAAACCTCAAGTATTTTAATTAACATCATCTGCTTAAAACACCAATTGAAATAATAATAATAATAATAATAATAATACATCTTATATAGTGCATCTATCCATAGCAATGATCAGTGCGCTTAGAATAAAAATATAGATAAAAATTAAGACTAAAAATAAAAATATATACATGTAGAAAAAATAATGGTCAATGTCAAAAGTAACTATGTTTAAAAAGGTACGTCTTGAGCTTCTTCTTGAAAATATCGATCGACGTGGATGTTTTTAATTCCATTGGAAGAGAGTTCCACAAGCGTGGGGCAGCTACGGAGAAGGCACGTTTACCATAAGACTCCAGGTTGTAATTAGGAGTTGAATATTGGAGCTGTTTAACACAAATAAGGCATTCATCGGTATATAGAGTGTACATTAGGTGAAATCTTAGTTGAACAAAGCAAGGTATGCAACGTAGTCTTGGCTAAGTGGTGAGGGCATCTGCAGACTTGCTGTCATGTGAGTTGAACTTGTTACTGATTCTTGCTGTACCTGCCATAAGAGTTATTTCTCCTGGCACTCTGATTGACCTCTTCTGAAAACCTATCCCTTTCAAAGTTTAATTACTACCTATAATACAAATGTACATTTTGTAAATATATCATGGCAACTTATGACATTTGTTTTGTGCATAAGGCAAAAAAGTCAAGTACTTTCAAGTTGTTTTATTTGAATATTCACTGCATTAAACAAGACAGAAAAGCTCCAAAAATAGATTTTTCAGACTCAAAGTTGTCAGATTGGACAAGGCTTTTGAAACTACAATAAAACTGTTTATTATAGACAGACAGACTCCATTTACAGTACAACCAAGAGTTGAAGTCTTCTCTCACTTCAAAGTCAGTGAAAATCTTCCACAAAAATCACTAATTATGTTTCATGTCAATAATAATCTTCTACATGTACACTGGATGATCAAACAATTACTGAAAAACTCTAAGGTGATCTGCTATTATTTATTTATTTATTTATTTAAAGACTGTACTGTAATTGATGATAGTTAGGATCCACTGGCCGTGTTTTCACAACAGCCATTGTCTTGCTTAACATTCCTGGAAGTGGTTTGTTTGCAGACTTTGTTAAGCAACTTAAAATGATACATGTTTTCAAATGAGGAGAGAGCATGTGCCAATACACAATTTGAATAACATGGCGGGAGACCCAAACAAATAAAAATAGCATGCCTTGTGTATTTCTAAATTGAATAACTGCAAGCTGCTCCTCGCTGGCCGAAATTAATTACCCACTCGCTTAAACTACCTGGTTTGGTGGCTTAAATTTAATGAGACTTTGATTGAAATTTGCAGACTCACTTAACTTTAAGCAAGTTGAAAAAGCAACTGTTTTCACACGATTTCTGGTTGTCACTTGCTAAGCAACCTGAAAAACCGCCAACCTCGTTCCCAGGGTCTCTCCTCTTCTTGTCCCCTGGAGCAAGAGAGAAGACAGGACAGGAAGAGGAGAGACCCTGGGAACGAGGTTGAAAAACCGCTCATGAAAACACCGCCACTGAAACATGTTAAAAAGCAAGATGCAAGTTATTTCAACTTACATCTGTTTCCTACTTAATCATTTAAACCCTAAAAGTAATCAGCATCAATAATAATAATAATAATAGGCTTTATTTAAAGAGGGTAAAACACTTAACAGTAGTCCTAAGACACTGATGACTCTGTGGCCCTCAAAGCATCAAATTTCTCCTTGTAATTTCAACGTTTTATAAAACAGAGTGGTCATGAGAATTAAGGACAGGATCACACAAGATGAATTTGCTTCATATTTAAACAATGTCTCACTGCTATTTCAATAGGAAGTGTAGGGGCAGCAAATGAAAATTTAAATTTTGCAGAAAGGTTATCAGCTATTCCCACCATGTTACCACTAATTCACTGGGATATTTATATTAAACAGAGTTAAGTTTTAGTACTAATATCAAATGACATTTCAGCACAAAGGTGCAATTGTAAATCCCCGGAAATTGAATAATTCCATAGCAATTTAGTTGTTACGTTGGCACAAAAGCAACTTCCCACCAGGATGTCAGCTCTGTGAATGCTCACTAAGGAAAGAGCTGATGCTCATATAACATATACGCCGCTGAGGAATTTCAAAATCTCATGAAAGTTCCCATGAAATTTGGCAGAAATTGTCATTAGTTTGATAACGATTCAGTAAGGTCACTTCAAAAATAATTGCCTGCGACCTCCATTAATTGCCTTCACTGAAACACTTAAAAGATGAACCAAAATAAATCAGCTGTATCTTAGTTCATGGAATTTTTAAAGACATCTCCCTATCCTGAAAAATTGAAACAAAAAATCAAAGGCAAAAATACATGTAGGTTAAGTTTTACTATTCTCAGGAAGGCACAAATCAAAGCTGCCATGTTTGTACTTTGAAAATTTGGCAATGTTACTTTGTTGTTCAAACATACAATTGTTTTATACTGTGAATTATAATTATTTTACATTAATTTGAGGAATAATAGTGAAAGCGATTTTTTAGTATTTTATGTTTAGTACGGGTAAGAACGTCAATGAGAAATCAAAGCGCGAGTAATTGATTTACCCAAAATTTCACACTTCACAGATCATTGACTCGCTTCAGGAAATCAGCCCGAGTGCGCCCAGGCTTCAGAAGCAATGTGCTTTACATCAAGTGTCAACAATTGTTAAGCCCAATAATCGATATATGATATGTGAAATGTAAATCTCATTGTTTTACAACAAACCAAAAACACGTGCTTTTTATCACAACAAAACTTTGTAACATACGTGCTTTGCTTTGTTTCGCGGCTTTGTGTTGTTTTTCGCAGCTTCAATACAAGATCAAGTGGTTGCGCCAGTGAATAGCGGCTCAAAGAATTGGGTGAAACAACTAGACTGTTCTAACACCGTCGAAACGATTTCAAAGGAAGTGTTTTGGTGTTCACGCGCGAGCACAGCACGAAGTGTTCGAGTATTTTCAAAAGCAAGAGGTCACGGATAATCTGGAAAATCGAGTGAAGACGTGAGAGATTTTACACAAGGGTTAGAAAATTCCGAACGGAAAATGAAAACTTGCTCGGGAGTCTTAAGTCATTAGAGGTTCTTATTCACGACATGCATAAAACTGTTTAGCTTTTGTGGTGAAGCAAGCTATAAAATATGGACAGGCGGTCGTTTGGGCTTTGAGAATGGATGAATAACTTATAAATATTAACCCCGCATAATAATATCGTTTCTATTCTATTTAACAGGGTTGCGGGCAAGAACTTTAGGCAAGCTTATATAAGCTTACGACGTTCATGCATTCGTAAATAAACGCCTACTAATACGGAGAATTTCTTCACGAACAAATCGCTAGAATTTTAAGCAAGTTAAAAAAGGTGCTGGCGAGAGATTTAAAGGAAGCAAAATGTGCACAAAATACTGGATAAGCGGACCGTAAACTGCATAAAAAAAGCGAAGGTGAAGAAGAACCAGTCTGATCTTGAAGGAACCGCCTGCGGGTAGATGTTATTTTCCGGGAGCTAGAAATAAAGAAAATTTTCCATAACCGCCCATTATCAACCAAAGACTTTTGCCGCAAAACTACAGCCTCTGTATAGGAATATCCTCCGAAAATAAGCTTACCGTGAACGGGTTCTTGTCCAATTAAACCACAAGTACAACTAATAAGTAATATTGCTTTGTGACATGATTTTTGGCTCTGAAAATTACTGGGGGTTTATTTTCCTAAACACAGTCCAGGTGAAGTACAGTCGATGATTATTATCGTTTGCCGCCTCGAGCGATGTGAACTTGTTGTTTACCTTAAGTCTGAAAGTTACAGCAGCCAGGAATTTAAACATCAAAATGCGCGCCACTCAGTGAGAAATATAAAATCGCCAAGGCCTACCTCGTGAAATACTTCCATCTCCACCTCCAGCTGCATTGTTTTTGACGAAACGTCCGTTTGACAGTGGGAAAGCATCTCACCGTACTCGCATCAAGCATGTTCGATTCAATTTCTTGCGGCCCGAAGTCTCCTTTAGTTTTAAGCTTGTCATTTTCGTCTTGAGTAGAATTCATTGAACCTCGCAGAAGCGATACGAAATGCGGATGAACACGTGAGGAAAGCCAGGTTTAGTGTGTGTTGTGATCCAGAGTGTTCCAGTGCGCTGACAAGACCCGATGTTTTCAAGAAAGGACACACACCAGTGCCCAGTGGGAGGGATCAAGAGCGAACTTTGGACGTAATTTGAAATTTGAGTATTTCCTGCCCAGTCTCCACGCGTGTGGGACTAGCCGATACCTCTCATCGAAGGTCAAAGTTTCGCCCAAGGTGAATATATTTTGGGTTTTTTTTTTTTTCCACTGATCGGATTTCTGCGCATAACAGTTGTAAATGTGTCATATTTCTCACGCTACCAGATTGTCCTTAAAAAAATCGACTCTTTTTTAAGTGTTTTCAACCAAAAAGAAAGTAATTACTAGCTTCCAGCTCCCTATCTCGTACATGTATCTTCAAGATGGCGGCCAGAGGACCTGTTGCAGAAGCTGCTATCGCTGCAATGAGTAAGTTCATGTGGATAATTTTATCTTAAGAGCTTAAATTTCAAATACCAAAGGTCTATGCCCGGTCTGTGTAATTCCTCTACTTTATATGCGTTTGGATTAAATTTAAAAAATCCGCCGTAGCGACTCTAAAGTTTTTCATGTACTTTCGCAGCACATCTCAGCCGTGGGGAAAAGGGCCACTTTCACGCTCACACCTTTAAACGATTGTACACAAAAATTTGTTTTACCAGTGGAGTTGATAATGTAAATTGACCACCGTACAGGGTTTCCAGCTTTTAGAATCCCTATACGTTGGTAAATTTGCTCCATTGATAAAACCCAATTTTTGTGTACAACTTCCCCACCAACGCAGCACCACAATCCCCCCTTTCTCCTTTTGAAGATTGGATTTACTGCGTGATGAATGGAGGCATTGTGCCATTTTTGGAGTACAGTTTAATTATCACAGCCAATTTTATCTGTAATTTTATATCCTGTTTTTTTTTTTTAGAAAACCTCAAACATGACACCCCCACATTAAAATCACAACATGGAATCCTGATCACTTAGCAAAATCATGTTGATCAACTCAAACCAGTGGCAACTAAATCCACTGTCTGGATTGTCAACTTGCCCACTGCTCAACCATCCATGCTTCTCTGTACAATATATATAATATGTCATCATGCCAATATGTCAAGAGTGAATGAGTAAAGCAAGTAAATATTATAATATTATCTAAGATCAATAAAATATATATCATTGGTCATCAATAATTGATCTTTAATTATAATAAATGGGAATTCATTGTATTCCTATTTTTCATGTTGCTGTGTTACCTCCAGTAGCGTAGCCCCTTCTCCACTATACAAATGACACACAACCTATAATTCCTTGATTCACTCTGATGAAGGGCTGATGCTAGAAACATCAGCTTTAAGAATCCCTGTACGGTGGTCAATTTACATTTATCAACTCTGTTAATAAAACCACATGTTATACATGGTTGATTTTCTTTGTTGGATTTCAGCAGTCATACTCTAATCTTCCAAATTCTGGCCTATAAATTGAAAAATAACTGCTGCCCTTTCTGCAACAAGTCCCTCAATATTGATTCTGTGGGTGAAATACTTCAGATCAAACTACTGAAGAGTTGCTAAATCCTGTGGTGCTATTTATTATGTAACTTACAAGATGGGTCTTCCTATTGAGTCTATAGTTATGTGCTTCCTTTGACGCTGCTTGTTTATTATGTCTGAGAACTTTTGTTTCTGATTTTGTTTGTTCTTTAGGACTAGAAAACGGGGGTAGTAGAAAGCTTTATTAAATAAGATATTACCACAGTAAATTGACACTATTGTTTTGTCATATTTCAAGATGCTGAGATATATTGTGTAACATTTACAAGTGGTGGTGTGAAGAGATCCATGGTCACCGAATAAAAACAATAGTGCAGCCTATTATTAGAATTACTCTTATTCATCTTAAAGACTTTGCTTCTCTACCTCTGAATCCCATTACAATGGGTCCTTATGTTATAAAATAAGCGATGCTCTAACAATGGCCACAGGCATATCAGTTTATTTTAAGAACATAATGTGTGGTTCCAGAAAATATCCATATCCTCCCACCCCCACCCCCACAATGAGAGCTTTTATAGTTTTCTGCTTTTGCCTTTTACCACCCCCTTCCCCCTTGGAGTTTACATTGACCTTCCATGGGGGGGGGTGCTATGGATATTGTCTCGAACTGTACAATTTATTTAAAGTTGTGGACAGTTGCTCTTTTTCTGTCATCTGTCATTAAAATATAATGTCATCCTTGGTTATTACCTTCTATGTGATTTACACCAGATAACTAGAATTTAATGACTGTTAATTTTGTGATTTTCTTTTTCATCCCTTCAGGCGTAGAGCAGGGTGTGTGGCCAGAAGATGTAGAGCTTTATGAGCCTTGCAAAGGTGACCTTCATACAATACATGCATGACTTCTACAATCATTAAGCTGTGATTATACGCTGGTGTTGTGACCTGTAGTACCTGTTGGATTTGTCCAATTGGGGTTGATCAAGTTTACAAGCTTTTCTGAAATATGGGTCGAACAAATCTGTTATTTTCAAAAATGCACAAAAATGTATGGAAAAATTTCCACACAGCGTCATATTATTAAATAATACATGCAGCATCACCATCATATGATTGTAACCCTGTTCCAAAACTGAATAGAGATTGAGTCACAAAATGCATGTTTTATATAATGTATGGGGCTGTGTGGAAATCTTGCCAAATGTATCTATAGTTTGTGAATAGCCTACTTTAGAACTATCAAAATTCATCTTTATAGCAAGGCCCAGGGGACAAAAAAAATAGCAATGAAGTGTGAGGAATGTGAAATATGATTGGTATAACGTAAATGTGTTTGTCCTCTGGGCCTTGTTATCTAGCCGAATTTTGATAGTTCTAAAGTAACGTATTTAGAGTGGCATGATAGATGGTTGATGTTTGATAGTAAGTTTTGATACTGCCATTCAGTAGGAAACATCTTTCTGTGTTACTCACTTGCAGTGCTTTCAATAAGCACCATTGGCCGATTAAAAGCGTCGGCTACTTCGCTTAGAGAAGTCGGCTACTTTTCCCCTAAAGTTAACTAATTAAAGAAAGATTCTTTGAAATTAAATTAAAGTAAAGTCAGTTACTCTTCTCTAACCAGCTGCCTACTTCAAATTTTATTGAAACCCCTGCACTTGTGCTATGACTTAACCCTTTAAACCCTAAGTGTGATCAGCATCAAATTTGTCCTTGTGATATCAATGCTTTTTAAAATGTGGTGGTTATGAGAATTAAGGACAGGATAATACAAGCTGAATTTGCTTGATATTTTAACAACTCCCCCTAACACTTCTATAGGAAGGGGCAACAAATGAGAATTTAAATTTTGATCTTAGGCTTAAAATGACATGTAACAATCCAAGGCTGTCACTTTTATTTGAAGTAGGTGGGGATATGCAAAAAAAGCCAGGGATTCAAGTTGCTGTAATGAAGTCAACATGCTGGTTTTATGTCAAAGTAGCCATCGATATACCTCAAAATCCTTGGTCCCAACCCTTAATGACAGGCCTGGTTTACAATCACTTAATATGTTTTAATTGATAAAATCGTTCATGCTGAGCACAGGTGGTCTACTAAGTGGGGAGACCGTAAATCAAATTAACACTAATTCAACTAAAATTAAAAGTTGGTTTTTGAGGAAAGGGGGAAACTGTAGTACCCAGAGAAAAACCTGTCAGAGCAGAGAACCAACAAACTCAGCCCACTTATGAATTTGGGAACCCAAAACCCAGGACACATTGGTGGAAGGTGAACAATCCCACCACTGCACCAACCCTGGTCCCCCATGAAAAGCTATCAATGTTAAGTCTGGAACAGGTGTTTTAATATCAGTAGGAAGGGAACAGTTACAGTTATTTTGTAACATTGCAGCTAAAAGATTAATTTTGTTCAGGTTTCAAACAAATCCTCCTTGGTTGTTTAGGTGGCTTACTACAGTTTTTTTCTGCTACCAGCAGCTTCCATGCACTTGAAGTTCAGTAAGCATTACACGTGAGCTAGAGTCACTTCAACCAACCAAGGAAACACCTGGGAACAAAAATAGAACATTAATTTTTAAAACATTTCATCTGTGGCCAAAAGTGATTTGTGGGGTATCCAAGAAGGGTGTTTAAGTAACAGGGGGAGGGGTACAAAATAAACCAATTTTCCTCAAAATCTAGCTGTGCAACCCCATGTAATAATTTCAGGATTTGAAATATGGATAAAAAGAAACATTTAGAGAGAAGAACACGAAAATGTTCAAGGCACAATTTTTGCAATTGAGGAAAATGTTGAATTTTGTCTATTTTTAAAATTAATAAAATTCTGTCTGACAGATTTTTGAAAAAAAAAAAATCATACATCTCCATTTTGGCATATTTTGGCAGATACCAAAATTTGAACATAGGTTGTATGGCTAGGTTTTGAGAAATTGGGCAAAGAAAATGTTTCTTTTTTAGGTTTTATACAACCTCCATTAAGAAAGGCATTGAGCATGCATTTGCCAGAAAAAACCCAACTGCTACAAGCGCAAGTGCTCTCTCTCCTTTTCTTTAGACTTTTTCTCGCATGACCTATGTGTTAGCTGAATTAATGACACTGTATGGAGAAATTATGGTCACTGTTAGGGCTTCAAGGGTTAAGCTAGACCAGACAATCCAGATCTTTTGTCTTTCAGATACCATTTTACTTACAGATCTTGCCAGTTGCAAAAGTACAGAGGTAGAAAGACAAATGTATTGCTTTGTGGAATTATGCAAATTTATGTAGTAAAGCAATTACATATTTGAATCACAGTAACTCATGCAATAGCCTGCGTGACAGATGCCTTTTACGGCTCTTGTTTCACACGCCGAGAAAAGAAACGGCGTGTGAAACAAGAGCCGTAAAAGGCGTCTGTCACGCAGGCTACTCATGCAAGTACTAAATTCTTGCATAGTGGAACCTGCAAGTAGCTTTTTCTTTTGGTGATGGTATGGGTTCTTTACAATACTATCAACATGAAAAATGCATGGAAATCCCTCAATACTTTTTAGGTAACCCCAGAGGATGGAAATCCCTCAATATTTTTTAGGTAACCCCAGAGGTCAAGTCCTTTTACCATAAATTAAGAAAGAGTTTCCAGGCAAATATTATTTGTCACGTTTCTGTGGTTAACACTCTCTCGTCAAGGGCAGTTGTGCAGGATAATAAATGCAACTGAAGCATTGAATCTCTTTTGGCTTGTGTACATTTTATGTCCTTAATTACCAGGCCCCGGTTGTTCAAAGGCTGGATAGCGCTATCCACCGGATAAATATCTATCCAGTGGATAGTGCAATTAGCTTTCCCAATACTTATCCGCTGGATAGTGATTTATCCGGTGGATAGCGCTGTCCAATGTTTGAACAACCGGGGCCAGATGTACATGTGCACTAATAATTTTTCAGTGGTGATCCCATTTGTTATCAACTACAAGTAATAAACATGTAAGGTTTGCCTACGCAAGCAATATGACGTTTGTGATGTAAATTACAGTAGGTACCTGGAACTTGAGCTCAGTTTGTACTATACCTGTTTCAAGTCACCAGTAGCACAACTATAGTTGAACTACAACAATTTCCACTTTTCATCTGAAGGCTTATTTGAAGTTCTGTGGTTTAGCTCATGAAGTCAAGTGCAGCAGAAATGCAGAATTTATGTCCCCAACAGGTACACTGCTTGAAGTTGAATTTTTAAATATAATAAAATAATCACATTAAATTTGCATATCTACCACAGGCTGCCCACTTAGCTAGACTTTAAACACAGTAGTACTGCTTCTCCCCCCAGATTACATGCAAGTCAGACACAAATGTTGTGCATAACTTAGGCAAAGTACTATATCAGGCTGGATACAATGAGTAAAACAGGTTCTCATTGAAAGACAACGACAAACAGCAAATGCTATGCTTTGAAGAAGTCTTCAGAACAGACATCCCATACACAAACCAATCACTTTACTCTGCCATCAGAAACAATTAAAAGCAGAGTATTCCCTAAGCAATAGGAAAAATGGTTGAATGAATTTCTGTTTACAATGTAGGTTCGTATTATTTGATTTTTGTGGTTATTCAAATGGCAAGCTTCTTCTTTTTTGAAAATGATGCAGAATCATGTTTGATTATGTTATTATGATCATTGCTGTTGTCATAATCACTGTTGTCATTGAGTTTATTAAAATTTCTAATATTTGTAGATACAGTTTCTTGGTAACAATCTAATGATCTATGCCTTACTGAAGTGTTATCAATATTGTTAAAGAATCATAATATATATTGTTCTTTATTTTTCAGGTAAAGTTCCCTTCTTAAGGGCTGACAGGGAACTAATAAGTGATTTTTCTGGAATAATAGCATATATTGAGGCTAAGGTATTTACTATGAGATTGGTTTGTTTCACATGAATTTTGTCAATCTGACGTCCCCATAGGTATCATTCTCCATCTGATTCCTGAGTAGGTTGTCTCTCCTGGTGCTCACAAACTTAGGTCTGAAATTCTGAGGTTTGAGTGCTCTTTTTAACAGGGCTTCTCTACAAGTGCAGACTTTGAATTGAAGGAGAGAGCAGAAATGAAGGCATATTCATCCTTGGTTGAAAACTCTCTGCTTCCAGCTGAGGTAAACAGAGTTTAATCGTAACACGAGTTAACTTTGAGCCTGAGTCAAGTATACCAAGGATAGTTACTTCTTTGAAAGGCAGCTGCAAACAAATACAGGAAGTAACTCACAATTGGTAGAAGAAAAGAGTCAAATCTTGTTGTGCTTGTACCTCTAGTACATCATTTTCACACAACAATTAAAACACAAGAAAAGAAAACTTCACTTGAACTTAACTCATGACTCAAACTTGGCTCAGGGTTGAACTTGACTTTTGCTACAATTAACCTCAGGTAAACAACTTGAAATAATAGGTGTGTCAAACAGACTTATTGATAAATTGTTTGTTAGATTGGCATTAAGAACAGTTTCATTGGATTTGCTGATGTCTTTTTCTGTTTGGAAGTTTCTCACAATTTGATTAAAACACCTGCATCCTTTACAGTTTGGAATGCCTTAAAAAATCATCTCAAATAATTAAAGCCATTTGAAATAGTGGTGAGTGTAAATTAATCGTACTTCCGTATGTTTGCGCATCCAACACATTTTATCCATTTTGACCACCACCACGACCTCAACCATTATCATCATCATCATCATCATTGTAATCATCATCATTATCATGATCATCATTATCATCATCATCATCATCGTCATTGTCATCCTCATCATTGTCGTCGTCATCAGTATAATTATCATTATCATCAACAGCATCCTCATCTTCATTCTTATCACCATCACCAACATTGCTAAGTCATGGTCATGATTCTTATGATTTTGTTGTTAGTATCATTGAGCATTGAGATAGCACTTAAATATGAGTCGTATTTTAGTGCATCTGTTTCAAGAATCCTATTTTGATTTCAATTTTAAACCATGTTTAGCTGTACATGTTATGGTGGAAAAAGGACTGGGCAGTGAGAGCAAGACAGCATTACGGCAGTCAGTTTGCTGCTCCACTGAACATCATACTTGGCTATAGGAAACAGTGGCAGGTCTGTCGGCATCTTAAGGTTCAAGGCTGGCACCGTAAGACCAACAATGAGGTACTGATGGTTTGATTGTGCTTTTGTAGATTAAAAACTCGAGGCTCTTTTGAGTTGGTGGTCATCTCTGTTGTCTTTTGGGGCAGGAGCGCTTTTCAGTTGAGTGTTTTAACACCGAAACCAAAGCAGTTACTGTAATCAGTGACAACAGACACAAACAGCAGAATAACGTAGAATATGATTCAATTACTTATAGTCAAGCTCGGGAAAGTACATGCAAGCCAGTCACAATTGGATTTGATTTTCCATCTCATTGGTTAACAGTTTAGGGGGCCTCAGGTTGAGACACTCAGCTCAGTATCACTTCCAAGATTGTAGCTAATTGCGTGGTTACCAACAGCTTTCTTATACAGTCGAACCTCGCCATAATGGCTACCTTGGGGACGGAGGAAAGTGGCTGTGATAGAAAGAAAGCCGTTAGTTATGGGGAGTTAAGGATGTAATGTGACACCTGTTTGTTTGGGGGGTGAGGACATTTTTAGTTTTTAAAAGATGCTGATTGTGGCATAAAAATCTACAACTACATGATTTCAGCACTCGGCAAAGTCCCATTGACTTATGGCTGTTATGCGTGTGGCCTCATACACCATAAGCCTTTTTTGGGATATCACGCCAAGCCGGCCACTTGCTGAATAGAACAGGGCCCGGTTGTTCGAAAGCCGATTAACCTAATCCAGGATTAGCGTAAACTTTGGTTGCGGTTTCAACTTTTGGATGAAAGTCGTTTCTGCTGCTTTTTGTTCTTCAGGATTGACTTCCCCTAATCTAAAATTTTGCAGAATATCAGCATTAAACAACGTTTGGGGATAGAGAAATAACCTCCTTGATTAACTTTTAATCTTGGATTAGCGTTAATCGGCTTTCGAACAACCGGGCCCAGGTCAGCACTAGGGGTGGTCACAGCCAGGGCTCGTTAAGTCCCTAGTTGTTCTTTAACGTCCCACAGAATCAATTGTGAAGAGTTGTGAGTCCTTATCAGAGAAGACAAGAAAGTCTAACCATTTGCGGATGCAGACAAATAATTAAAACAATGGCACCTTACCCTAACACAATACCGGGGGAGGTGTAGAAAGGGGAGGAAGCGACTAGATTTGAGTGCAAGGTATTTTGTGCTTTTCACTTTCCACTTCGTCTCGCTACATCTCTCATCTCATTGTGTCTCCGTTCTTTCTTAGGTCTTGGAGGAATTTCGACGGACGTGTCAGGCTCTTTCTGAAAAGCTTGGAAGTAACAGGTTCTTTATAAACGATAGGTAAATGTCTTTTATTATGTTAAGATGTCATGGTGTATGCAACACTGTCATTAGCCTCTCAGTGCCTTATTCCCACCCTCTTGGGATGAGCTATTTGGTGGGGTGGGGTGGTGGAGGGAGTGGAAGATTGTACCCTCTAAATCCTTTCCACCAAAAATTGATGCGCTGAACATTACTCTCTGTAAGTATTGCAGACGCAACTTATTCCTTTTGCTTATTTCTCCATGAAATAACATTTTACTAATTTGCTGGCGTCAGAAAATTGGCATTGCTAAAGAAATACCAGTCAAAGGGCAGCTCTTCTCCCAAAAATATGTCAGTGTTTGTAAAGTTTTGTCTGTTTTTTACCGAATAGCACAAGCTCAAAATGGTTTTTTTTTCTTTGCAGGCCTACTGAGTTAGATGCATTGGTTTTCGGGCATTTACATTCAATACTAACCAGATACCTCCCAGATGACTCTCTTAGCTCTACTGTCAGAGCGCATAAGAATCTTGAAGACTTTGTGATAAGAATCTTAGGAGATTTCTTTCAATAACAACTACAGGTTTATAACGCTGGTTGGGTTCTTGAGAAGGAGCGACGGGGTATCAACACAGTTGAAGAGCTTTTATCGTTTTTTGAAACAGTCACAAACGTTCACGAAGCTATTCGTTCAAGCGAATAGTGTAATACCTTGGATAGAGTAAAAGCCTTTAACACATTTTTTTTGTTGGGGGAACAAGTTTCCTCACCCGTGTAAACATTGAAGCAAGCTGATGTGCGTACTCAATCGTATGAAACAGACTAAAGGCCTTTACAAAACACCGTAAGGGAGGGGGCATCAACTGCCTCTAAAGGCAAAACGTTCCATACTCTTATTGTTCCAGGAAAGTGTAAGCATTTGTAATAGTCGGTATGTGCAAGAACTCTGTCAGCGTTCTTATTTACAGTTTTAATTATTCATGTCACTTATTCGTCAAGTATTCACTTGTCACCTTAAAAAGTAGTACATTCTCACTACACATGAATAAGTTATGCAAACCCCACCCCTTCCCCGCGATATTACGTCCTTTGGCGATTAACGCCGGAGAAAGCCAAAAACAACATCCATACCTTATTAGCCTCTCCAAATACTCAGAAATCAAATATATGAGCTAGCAACTACTATCTCAGGGGAAGCCAAGGGGCCAACGACGGGTAAGGATCCCGGACAACCTCGCACATCGAGAACTCTCTCTTAGACCCTTATACTGCTGCGGCCTAGCTGTAAAACTCTCATGGAAATGAAGAGCCGGCCCATGGAGAAGACAACAAAAGAAAAGAAATGAAGGCAAGCGGGATTGAGACGCTGAGAACGACCCCACAAAGTGAACGGCATCTCTAGGACTGTAAGGACTAAGGATGGCACAGAAACATGTAGGTCAAGTAAAGAAGAAGTTCTAGTCAGGTGCCTTCTGAGTGAAGCCAAGATTGCTACCGTGATTTCCATTGCTTTCCCTTGCTCTTTGGTCTTTACTGTATCTATAACCACCAGATTATTTTCCGTTGTTGTATTTTCTGTCTACCTTATTCGTACTAATTTTCGCGGGCACTTAATTTCGCGAATTTGGAACACGAATATTTCGCGAGCATTAATTTTCGCGATTTTGCAAAAAATGATAAATTTAGGGCATTTAATTTCGCGAAAATTGACAAAAGACAGACTTAGAAAACCGTTTTTTTATTGATTGATACTTAAATAACGATTGATTTACAATTGTGATTTGCGATTACGTAAAAGAAATAGCGTTGATAATCAGACAAAACAAGCAAATACTGCAAATCAATCAGATGCTACTGCAATATTGTACTAATAAAAGTCAATTGTAAAAATATAATTTCAAATGCCTATGCCACACAGTTCTGTAATGATTATAAATGCTTAACACCCTTGAAACAGAACAAGAGCTTGTGTTGGCTAATTATAAAGAGCCTGACCTCAATGGACATTTTGATGACTGCACGAAAGATGTTTTAAAAGAGCTACATGTACAAGAAGAAGAAATGAGTGATTCGGATGAAGAAAGTGTTGAAGTAGATGATAAATAGACTGATGACAATTACCATGTAGCTGTGAACGCAGTTAATCATTATTTAAAGCAATTATAGGAGTGTATTAAATTTCGCGTGTTTAATTTTCGCGTATCCTAATTTTAGCGTGTCTTTAATTTCGCGATTTTTTAAAAATCGCGAAATTAAAGCCTCGCGAAAATTAGTACGAATAAGGTACGAGGTAACGTTTCTCCTTGACCAATCAAATCAAAGCTACTAGGTAGTACTTTCATGTTACTGTTTATTATGCTATCTTTAAGATAACGTTTGTGTGTGTGAAAGATTTTAAGTGTGACTATTCAAATGGAAGCTACAGAGCAGCACTTTCCTGTGGTACTGATTGCCTTTGTTCGTGTTTCTAGCGGTTCATTGCCTCGGACATAACCACGGAAACTGTTTGATTTTAACGTTATTTTCCAGTCACTAGTTGTTCGTGTTTCTAGCTGTTTATTGGCTGAGATGTAAATAACCACGGAAGCGGTTTGATTTCAACTACCACACTATTTTCCAATCCATTGTTCGTGTTTCTAGTGGTTTATTAGCTAAAACCATGAATAACCACGGAAACTATTTAAGGCTTCTGGAATCGTACACCTTCATCCCTAGCTTTCATCAAATTTTTCTCCCTTGAACTTTTAGGTTTATCACATAGAATTCGAGGAAAGATTTAAAACGCCGTTTACCGTTTTCAAATATTTGCATTGGTTCCAGAGATATTTGAGTTTGAAAAATGTATAAAATATGCAAATGAGTGGACTGGTGACGTCACAAACTCAACCCAAAATTTACATCAAGTATATAAACAGAGCTATCTCACTCAATTTCAAACAGAGACCATTGAAAACTTGACAGGCTAATTGTTCTACAGGCAACACACCTACGACTATAAAAGACAGTCCGTTCGCCCCCGACCGGGTTTCGCCCCAAGTCTGTTCGCCCCCGACCGGGTTTCGCCCCAAGTCTGTTCGCCCCCGACCGGGTTTCGTCCCAAGTCTGTTCGCCCCCGACCGGGTTTCGCCCTTAAATTGTTTTTCTCTCCTCATTGGCCGTCCATGAACCTGTAGTTTTTATTTATTATTAAAACAACTCTTCTACGATTCTCATCACAAAGTCTTCAGGATTCTTATGCGCTCTAACATAAGGGCTAAGTGAGTGACATCACCACTGATCGTCACAGTATAGCGCCCCGATGTGGGCGAAATGCTCTAGAACGAAACGCCGGCAAGGACTAAATGACTCGCTATACTGTGACGATCAGTGGATGTGATGTGACTCACTTAGCTCTTATGTTAGAGCGCATAAGAATCCTGAAGACTTTGTGATGAGAATCGTAGAAGAGTTGTTTTAATAACAAGTAAAAACTACAGGTTCATGGAGGGTCAGTGAGGAGAGATAAACAATTAAAAGGCGAAACCCGGTCGGGGGCGAACTGACTTGGGGGAAAATGAGTGACAGGCCTACGCGGACTCCTCATGCGGTTTTTGTGTGCGCCTCGCATTAGAGCCTTAGATTGTATTTTTGCCCTAACAAGCATGTCTAAGAGATTTACCTCTTTTGTATGATATTATCGGAGGTTTCAAATAGATTGTCTTTAACAATGGCTGATTTTGTATAAGACCCCAGGTTCCATCATTGTCTGTTTAAGACTGTTAACTGCTGGGTGGTACGTAGTCACAAAAGGCGGAACCCTCGCGTTAGTTTTTTTGGTTTGTGTTAGAGCCGATTGTGTATAGGCAAAGTTAACCCCTGACAGAGACCTTTCTATGATTGTTTTTGGATAGCCGCGTGCTCTCAGGCGTTGTTTAAATTCCACAAGGCTCTCTTCAAATGTTGTTTTCGAAGAGTTAGTCCTAAGCAATCTCATTGCTTCACCTTTAATGAAATCACTTTTTACGCCCGGGGGATGGCATGACTTGAAGTGTGTATATTGAAAGGTTTCAGTCGGCTTGTGGTGAGTTTTTATGTCCAGGATGGAGTCGTTTTCGAATCTTTCCCCTTTGAACACCACTGTATCGAGGAAAGTGATCTCGTTCTCTGATATTTCGGCCGTGAATTTGATGGTACTGTGGAATTTATTAGCTTGTTCATTAAAACAATCCACGTCGTTTTTATTGCAGTCCCAAAGCGAGAGGATATCATCGATATATCGTCTCCATTCTTTAGGCTTGATCTCGCTTTGTCGTATAAGCTTTGATTCGATTTCAGCCATGAAAATATTAGCAAATGATACTGCCATTTTAGTTCCCATGGCCGTTCCATGTGTTTGGAGATAGTTATCCCCATTAAACTGGAACGAGTTTTCTTTCAGAATTAGACCAAGCATTTCCCTTAGGAAGCGTGGTGGGATCGGTGGTGTGGAACGTTTCGTATGCCTTGCATACTGTTTCTGTTCCCTCTTCTTGTGGTATATTGGTGTACAAGCTAGAGACGTCCATTGACACTAAGATTGTGTCTTGGCCTATCTTTGTCTTCTCTATGAAACTGATAAAATCAGTTGTATCCTTAATAAAGGATTGTTGTTTCTGTGTGATAGGCTGGAGCAATGTATCCACAAATGAGGATATTCTCTCAGTAGGGCCGTCACTGGTGAAGACGGTTAATGAGGTCATTAACCCTTTCCGTTGTGGTTTTCACCATTGGCGCTTTTAGAGGTTCATAGTCAGGGGCACCCAACAGATATTTTCGGAGAATATTTGTTCGGAAGACGATTTGACATCTAGAATTTTCGGAACATTTGTTGTAAAATTTCTTGCTTACCTGCCTCTCCTAAGATTTTCGAACATCTAAAAACTACTATAATTGCCCATTTTTAACGGATTTTTACCGTTAAAACGTCACCTAGAATTTTCGGGAGCCTTTTTTCTGGCTGAAATTTTCGAAAAAGTGAGTTTTGATCCCTATAATTTTCGGATCACTAGACTTTCAGCTAGGAAATCCGAACAGATGAAAAATTTTTAGGGGATAAAAATATGCCTATATCTACTGTTTAAATACTAAAATAAGTTTAACAATGTTATGTTTAAGTGGTTTTGAACTATATTCTCGTTGGGTGCCCCTGCATAGTGCTCTCTGTTGTCGAGTTGCACCTTGGCCTCGTTTATTTTCTCTGTCTTATTCATGATGACTGTTGTTGTCCCTTTGTCTGCTTTTTTGAGGTTTATAGCAGGATTGTTTTTCAACTCCATTAGAGCTATGGCCTCGTTGCGTGACAGGATATTTTTGGGCTTAGTTATTGGGATCTCAGCAAATTGTATTTTGACATTTTCCAAATAGCTCTCAAGGGCAACTGATGGTTGAACCTGGGGCATCCATTTTGATTTAACATGAAAAGGATGTGGTTCTTTGTTTTGCCCGTGAAAGATGTATTGGAGTCTCATCCATGCACCTTGCGAATTGTTCAAAATCTCGCAACAGTTGTTGCCTGATTTTAGTTTCGTTAGTCGCGGGCGTGGGGATGAATTTGAGTCCCTTATTAGATAACACGCTGACCTGGTTGTCAGTAAGTTTATGGCTTGATAGGTTCTTCAGGAATTTTTCATTTATCTCCCTTTATTATATAGATACTGATGAAATACCAGGATTTCTCCTTTTACCAAAAAATCATATCTTCACCGCGCGCAGTTAAGATACTATTTTTATCTTTCACTTGTGAGGATATTGGTGTGGCCATGGTTACCAACATAATTACCCAATTAGAATAGAGCTTCTCGCTCAGGCGCGCGGTCGGTTTTATGTGGAAATTTCATCAGTATCTATATAATAAACAGAACATTACATGGCCGCTTGGGGATACAAATTTTATCTTCTCGTGCTGAAGTATCTCTCACTCGTTCGCTGCGCTCACTCGTCAGAGATACTTTCAGCACTCGACGATAAAATTCGTATCCCCGCGCGGCCATGTAATATCCTCTATTTCTCTAGCGAGTCGCCTATTTTTCAAGGTGTTTCTACGCTTTTTGCGCCTTAATAACAAATAAAAACTACAGCTTCATGGAGGGTCAATGAGGAGAGAAACCCGGTCGGGGGCGAATTGACTTGGGACGAAACCCGGTCGGGGGCGAATTCACTTGGGGGCGAAACCCGGTCGGGGGGCGAATTGACTTATGGCGAAACTCGGTCGGGGGCGAATTGACTTGGGGCGAAACCCGGTGGGGTGGAACCTTTTACGGGGGCAAAACTTGATGGCCAAACGATGGGTGAGGAACTTTTTGGATACGAAACTTTTGGGGTTGGAAGTTTTGAGAGGCAAAACTTCAATTTGGGTCCGTAACTTTTTGTTTTTGGAGTGCAAAACTCTCACTGTAGTACAGGTACTTCCGGGGCATGATTTTCGTCTCAAAGTCCTATTTGTTTTTGGAACAAGGTTAGTATGACAGTGATGCATAATCATAAAGGGGGCTGTGCGGAAATCTTTCCCTCTGCGCTCAACCAGCTTCATATTAGATAATAATTTCATTCTGTCTATACTGATTCACTTGAGGATAAAATACGACAAATTAAAATAACCAACAATTGTGCCCTACAAACACAATAACAACCGAATTTGTAGCTGAAAACACCATGATGTGCAACGCGCAGCATTGATTGTCCGTCATCCCTGTAGACAAATTAACGAGTCGTCATGAGGCAACCCAAGGGCTGCATTGTTCCACTATGTTTTATTGTGCTAGTTGAAACTGTCCAGTTGTCGACTGATAATCGTAGCAAGACGAAAGCAAGTACTCTCTTGACTTGAGTAAGCAAACATCGCATCCAACATTCGCAGTGTAACCCTATTTGTTATCACTTTCAATCTGTGGAAACGTTGTCAGTAGTGTACCTGAACCACGTAAATTCTCGCCAGATTTCCAGGCGAAAGGTATAGCACTAAAAAAGTACGTATCAGAATTATTTGATCCAATGAGACCACAAGGAGATGAAAGGCAGTGGCTCCCGTAGAAATGAAACCGAGCGCTCACTTCCGTTCAAGCCAAGATCCGAACTTAACGGTCGTTTAGAATGAACTGTGTGAAGCTGGAATCGGCTGTTTAATTAGAATTTACAATGTTTAATTCCATATTCTTTTCTTAGTTTTCGTGAATTCCAAGGTGACCCAGAAGGCGCCGGAGTGGTCTTCTATCAAATGTGAGTGACACCATATCCCACAGGACACGAGCGTTCATTGTCTTACAGTCTGAAAACATGGTTACACCCACGAAGAAATTCATATTTTAGGCAGACTGTATTTTTGAGTGTATTTTTTTTATTCACACCTCAGAATAGCCTATTTTACAGTTGTGTGACCTTCGAGTAGAAGCGAGGCTGGGGTGACCTTGTTTTGATACTTCTGTCTTTTCCGTGTAAATGGGGATTAGTTAGCATAACAACAACATGATTTACATGAGAAAGGCGGTGAAATTTGTATCAAAAGAAGGTCAACTCTAGCCTCCCACGCAGTCGTTTTTAGGGGAGTCGTATTTGTGGGGTGGAGGTGAAATACGACTTCCCTAAAAACGACTGCGTTGGAGGCTAGGTCAACTCCAGCCTCGCTTCTAATTAGCGTTCTGCACATAGACGCGTTTTGCTTGTGTGTTTGATTTGAGCGTAATGATTCTTTCTCAGTTGTTGCTGTTGTTAGGTATGCCGCCAACAAGCTGTTAGAAAAATCCAGAACTTGGTAAAGGTTTGTTTATATCAAACAAAATCATGCAATTATAAAATACCCAAAAATTAACTATCATATCTCTGTTCCAGCTTTGATATTTTTAAATAACAATTTCAACCTGCCCATACTCATCCACGCGAGACTAAAATACGTCAAATTGATATTACCAAGAATTGTGATCAACTAACACAATAGCAACCGAATTTTTAAAAGCAGTTTGTGTCGGAAAACACCATGAGTGCAACACGCTGTGTAACGATGGAAACTGTTGCTGATTACTGTAGACAAATTAAAAGGGACAAGAGGCACTATGTTTTATTGTGCTGGTTGAGAAACTGTGATTTAAATGATGGTCGTAGCAAGACGAAAGCACTAACTATACACTCTCTTGATTTGAGTCAGCAAACATCACATCCACTAGTCGTCGCAGTATAGCGCTATCTGTTACCACTTTCAAATAACAATCGGAAGTGACAGGGTATGCCGCAGTTACTCCAAAACGTTGCAGTTTAATTGCTGCGGAAATCAATTTAAATTGGAAGATTAGCAAACCTGTTTGAATTTAAATTAGCCTTTACTCGTTCACTGTGAGGTTATCATACTGTAGCAGCGTTTCCATTAGAAACGTTTTATAGCTGGCTTTGGTATAAACTAGGCCATCGATACGATATGTAGGGGCGAACATTGAAAGCAATTACAATGTTTGGAGATTACGAGGTAAGTAAACGTTATAAAAATAAAAGAAAGCTGACTTACAAGTTTTCAAATGTTCGAAATATCCGTTAATTATTGCATGAATTTACGGGGGGTGACAACTCTAAAAGGGCCTGTTTGGGGAGAAAAACAAAATTCTTCCGGCAATCTGGAGATTTTGTCGGGAATCGGGAGACTCGCGAATTTTTTCTGGGAAATATGTCATAGTTCTGGGACATTGCAGAAAAAAATTGGGACATGAACAAAATTTGTATTCTGATCGCGGTTAAAACATCGGGAGAATCTTCCAAATTTCCGGAGGGTTTTAGTTTAAGTTACACATAGCGTTGCTCAGACAGAGTTGAATTTCTCATATCCATATATTGGAAGCAACGTTTCATTATTCCTGAATACAGACCAGTCAGCTTACCAGTCCTTACTGTTGCCAAACTTTCATAAATTCGAAAAGAAATGTGCAAAACAGAAAAGAATAATAACGTAGAATCCCAGACGAACTCGTACGGCGTGAAGGCTTCGATGTAGTCGATCGTAATGAAGACCATTGACATTCCGTGAATTTTTTAAGGGAATCCAGAACGTGCAACAAAAACAAAACTAGTACAATGTTTCCTCTCCGCTACAATATAAAAGACAAATGGAAAGGCTAGGTTGTTTTGTTGTTTAAAACTAAAATCAATTTTAGATTATTTATTGGCCGTAATGGCGGCTCACCTCGCGAACACGTATCTTAGTGCCTTCCTGTTATTGAATCAGCCAATCAGATTTCGTCCAAATTCTGGACGAAGACACATGGTGCGTTCCTTTGGGATGATCCAGATGAGGATAGATCATGGTGCATCAAAGGAACTGAGAGATCCACTACCGGCAAGGATTCCACGGTTCCTTTGATGCACCATGGCCCGAGTGATCCTGATATGGATCATCCCGAAGGAACGCACCCACAGAGACTTTGTATCAGGCCCAATTGTAGCGAGCGCCGACATAAGAAGACATAAAAGCGATGGTTCAACTGGGCCTAATCGCAGGTTAACCTATTCGAGACTTGGATGCAAGACATCAGTGTTTTGTCAAATGAAGTGAAAATTTGAGCGCTAGATAAAAATATATGGTCATATATTCCCAGACTTTAGAGGGTGCATGCTGCCTCTTCATTTTTCATTTCATTTGTTATACTTGTTCCCAGGGTGGCGCTTTCACTTATCCGCGCCGTTCCCTGGGTCGAGCATTGGAGAGCGCCATTTTTGAGTCGTTTTACTTGCCGACTCGATCGAAAGAAAACCCATGGTGAAAACACCTCTTACCACACGAAACGGTGATGAAAAGAGCCTGTGGGGGACATGGAAGGAGAAAGAATCCTCAAGTCACTTCTAAACGGAGAGACGGATGGTCTGTACGATGACACAAAGGTTGGTCTTGATTTGCAGTGATTTGTCAAGTTCTCTTTGGAAATTTATGCAGGTTATAGGCTGCATTGTTTCTGGGAAATTATTCTTTATTTCATTAGAAAAAATCAGGAAAACTTAGCAAAGATCGATACTTTTCGATAAAGTTGTAGATTTATTACTGAGGAAAGCGACGAGTTTCTGTGTTTGTTAGTGCATGTACAGCAGTCGATGACCTGAACCGGTGCATATGTGGGGTCATTCCATTTTTTATCCGCACCCCCCCTAAGGATGGCTGAAATCCGAATCCTAAATTTTTTGTCGGCACCCTTTGAAAAATGAAATCCGAAGGGTTGATTTTTTGTCGGCACCTTTGAAAAAACTGTCCTAAGGGTCAAAATTTTGTCGGCTTCTTTGAAGAAAAAATCCGACCCCCCCTTTGCAAAAACTAGCCATCCTTAGGGGGGGTGCGGATAAAAAATGGAATGACCCGTGAAACAACATTTCCAACGATAAGCTTACCTTTTTCTTCCAAAGCTAAAGGATTTTTTAATTCACCCAATAACGCTGGAATATCAAAATTGCACGCGAAAGAGAGTAAAAGAGGCACTTTGAAGGCTCGTGTATTTTAGCAGATTCGGGCAGTCGAAAGAACTAGGACCTCAGTGTTTTCAGTCTGCTCAGTTAAAATGCAGACTGCAGACTGGGAACAAAATGCAGACTAGGTATAACATGCAGATTGCAGACTGCAGACTGGGTATAAAATACAGACTGACACCAAAACCATCTCTGTCAAAAAACACGATAAATTTTCCTAACCCACGGTAATGTCACGAAATCGCCTTTCCGTGATCAGTCAAAACAGTTGGTTTTCTTTGGTTCGATTTGCTAGCGTTCATTTGATTGGATAAAATATCATGTTAGGGGGTGACAAGGCTTCTAACTCCGTTTAAGAGCGAAAGAGGCCGCGGCTTTCCCGCGTTTAAATTTCCTGCCATTGTAATTCTCGGCCATGGAAACTCGGAAAGGCGATTGCGTGACACTACCATACGTTTAAAATATTGAAAATTTATGGTGTATTTGACAGGGATGGTTTTAGCACCAATCTGCATTTTATATTCAGTCTGCAGTCTGCATTTTTTTTTATATACTGACTGTCTTCAGTCTCTGTTTGATGGCTTGTGTAGCTCAGACTAAACTGGTCCTGTATTATGTAGTTTAGTCAAACCTGAGACTGTATTTAGCCATCACAGTTTATATTTTAATTGGTTGCAGAATTATCTCTCTCCACTGCAATCATCATTGAACAACAAAAATAGCTGCAAAGCAGGAACCAAAGCTACTGAAGAAACTATCCCCAAGTATACTGTATTTTGTGCCAAGTTTCTGAGATGTGCTGTTGAGACTTTGAAAAAAGTGAAAGCAAAGGGAAACAGTCTTGATGAAATAACTAGCTCCTTGAATCTAGGTGAGTTTTATGCTGAAGATAATGGAAATATTTCCACAGCTCCATATACACTGTTTTGATCAATTATTTTTATACGTACATCACTGTCATACTAACCCTGTTCCAAATACGAATAGAGTAAACTTGAGTCACAAAATGCATGTATAATAAATATATGGGTCTGTGCCGACATCTTGCCAAGATAATTATACTTTACCACTGGCCATCCTTTCTCAATCCTACCTTTCAGTGTCTGTGAGAATTATAGACAACTACAGGCCTTAATCCAGAAATATAAAGTCTCACATCCATGAGGCATTTCTCCCATATAGTATTTTCAAAAGCTCAATAAGCTTTAGCTTTAAAATATAGAAAGCAATGTGAAAACTTTTAGTTTGCCAATATTTTTGCTTCAGAAATGGTTGGAACTAAGGCTGTTATTCAGGTCCCTGGGGCACTTGGATTTCTCCTTGATGTTCTGAGTTAAATCCTTAGCTACTTTGATAGAAAACAACCTACAGTACAACCCTGCCACATGACCACCCTATTAATACAACCACCCGGTTATTATACCTACTTTTTTCCAACCCAAACTGCTTTTTATCTGCTGACATCCAATCTCACCCTACAGAAGAATTGTAAGCCACCATGAGACTATGTGATAATTATGCGCAGAATAAAAGATGCATTACAGACAATAGCCTACTCATTTTCTTATCTGAAAACCCTGTTAATCTGACCACTTCATTACAAGTATTATGACCAATGGCCACCTTTTGGAGTCCTCAGTCATTATTTTCTTTATAAAATTATCCTGTTAATACAACCAGTCAAAATGTATGGTGAGGCTGCTAAATGAATACAGGCGAAACCGGACAAACAAAGGTTGTAAAGCTGTCAATTAAATGTAAATAAGGTTGATTTATCGTAGGATTAAAGTTATACACTGTCCCTGTAGTTGAAAATGTGTTGCAACAAATTACACTGTAATATGGCCCTACCCTGTTAATATGACTAAATTTCCTTAGCCCAACAACAATCATAGTATTGGGGTCCTTCCACTGTAATAGAAATTGTACTGAAGCAGAAACTACTAAAGAAGGGACTTAATACAGTTCTGGTCATTTAGCACCAACTTTAAATAATTTGTTAAAATTAATAATTATTAAAATGATTATTGTGTTCCCTTTCAGTGGGTACTTTGCTGAACAACACCTTATGTAGTCACAATGGAAACTACCTCAAGTTTATACCATCACTGGACCAGCTTGGCAAAACAATATACCTAATTGTTGTCCAGCTCATTGGCAAGGGAGAGTTTGACAGAGCTCTGGGCCATGCAAGCGACCTCCTCAAATTTATCCAACTGCTTAAAGCATGGAAGAACTACGACAGTGAGAAAATGGACAAAGAACTTGCATCACTGGCCTTACGTGTATCTGATGTACTTCTGCAAGGAGCAGGGAAGCTAGAAGAAATCAAGATAACTCCTGCACAGCGAGCATCTCACTTGTGTATTGTGTTAGAATGGAGAAGGTTTTCTATACTCTTCCAAACAGAGGCAATTTTGCATTCTTCACTTAAATCTATAGTGGATAGAACTCTGAAATGTGGAACAAAATATCAGGTGGATTCTGGACAAAAGAATGTTAATTTTAAATCCCTAGCAGGGTTTTTCAAATCAATTTTTGATGCACTGTTGTCTAGAACAGAGGAACTGATCAGTGCAGGGAAAGATTCCTTACTCCTTTTGGTTGAACTTGGTTTTCACTTTGGTAGAATTTGTAGTAAAGGTGGAAGCTCAACACAAGCATTGGCTGTGTTTGATAAACTGTTGGAACTCTCTGGAAATACTGGCCATTGCAAAAATGGACATACTAAACTCCAATTGCCTTTGCTAGTTTGTTGTTGTGTATGTTTAGTCTGTAAGGCTGCAATTTTATTACTCTGTGGAAATGCAAAGTCGCAAACTAAAGACACTTGTCAGCAGTTGTTATTCGAGAGCCAGAGAATCCTCTCTCAGATACTGAGATGTAAACTGTTGCCATCTCCAATGCTGAAACTACTTACAGATGCCTTAGAATATTTCAGAATTATCTTGCAAAATGTGTGCAATAAACAAACTGATACTACTAAGGAGGAAATCCCCTATCTGTCATGGAGAGTATTCCAGGGGACAGAACAGTTGCTGCAGTCATATATCGTTGTCCTATCATTGCAATGTGAACGACTCAAAGCGGAATTAAAGAGAGTTAGCAGTGATGATTCAGTGGCACAATTGAGGCAACAGCTGCAGAAGACCACAGATCGGCAACTGGGGGTGCTGAGCTTCCTTATTTCTTCATATCAAGATCAATTGAAAAGTGACAAAGATGCGAAAAATTGTAGCAAAGAGTCAAGGTCAGTTGTCACCCATGTTTGCTTTGGACGCAGACAGAATTGTAAAATATCAACATTTCAGGGTCTCCATGATGCCATTATCAAGACTAAACAAAGAATCAAGCGATGCTGAAATGTTGACTCTTCACTTTTCTGTTTGCATATTTTGCTTTAACAAATTACTCCTTGCAGAGCTGTTATTAAGGGCCATGGGTTGGGGGCTGGGGGCCGGGGATTTTCCCCTCATATTTTGAGGTTTATCCTGGCTACTTCATGATATAAAACCAACATGTTGACTTCACTACAGCAACTCAAATCCCTGGCTATTTTTTTATATCCCCACCTGCTTCAAAATTGTCAAGCTATTAATCAACTTGTAGCTGACTTCAGATTCTAGAAATCCTAAACCCTTCAAGCCCTAAGAGTGATCGGCATCTAATTTCTCCATGTAATAACAATGCTTTATTAAACAGAGGGGTCGTGAGATTTAAGGGCAGGATCACACAAGATTAATTTAGTTGATATTTTAACAATTTCTCCCCATTACTTCTATAGGAAATACGTAGGGGCAACAAATGATAATTTAAATTTTGATCTTAGGGTTGGTTAAGAACAATGATCCTATAAAATCCAACTTGGGGTTTCAGATGAGATTGTGGTTGGTTCTGCAGGACTGTTTTCAAGATCTTTTTGAAGATTGTACTGGATTCCAAGGTCCTTCAGCATCATTCTACTAAATCTTAAGCCCCATTCACACCAACTAAACATGTTTAATTAAACCAGGTTTTTAAAAAATGAAAAAAACGATAACGAAAAACTGAATGCAAGTTTTTACAAGGGATTCAAATGAACTTTAACATGTTCTCTAATTTGAGCTGAATTTCAAATTGATAATAGCCAGTAAGCAGCTTTTGTGAAGAAAACAACTTTTAAACCTTGTTTAACAAAACAGATTTTAAACATGTTTAAGCATTGGTGTGAATGGGGCATTAGATACACAGGGCTCAAAATACAACGGGAAAATCCCCAGCCCCAGCCCTTAATGACAGCTCTGTTTCAGTTCTCAGATTGAGAATGTGATCATACTGTACCAGGGTTTTGTATTGGATTTCATCCAGGAAAAGAAATAGCTTTAAGTTTGACTACTTGACATTTCAAAGATCAACTTGGGTTTTCTATTGTTTGTTTGTTTGTTTTACTTTTTTCCATGTGTTTTGGTACTTCTTGTATTGTAGCATTCCATCATACAATAGCTCCTGATAAACCTCCTTCAGGAATCACTAATTATAATCTACATTAAATCTACTAGATATTTCTAGAATTGCTAGAAATGTTTGGCCAATTTTCAGTCTTTGGCATGCAAAGGCAACATTACTTAGCAAGAACAAAATGGGACTGTGGCCTCTACACTGTCCAAAGTACACTGTAGGATGGACCTGATGGAACAGACAATTTTGCAGATTATGTTATAAAAATTCTACTTTATTTCTGTGTAAAGTACTCACTTAAAAGTTTACTATTTGTGTGCAGACAGAAACTGGGGATGAGTTTCTGCACTTACATGAAATTTTTCTTTTACTTTACACTCAACGGAAATATTTACAGAACTACACTGTAGGTAAGGTAAATTTGAAGTGACACACAAACCACAGGTTATGTATTCTCATTAGGAATGGTTGGTCTCTCATTGCAGTACTGTCACTACATGCAGTCAGAAAGCTGCTTGTGTCCCCCATCTGAGTTTACACAGACAGTGGGGAGTGATAATAAATTGTTATGAACAAAATATCAGACATGGTAATAAGTCTGTAGATGTGTTGCATGCTTTATATTTTCAGAAACCACATATTAAAACACTGTCCAACAGTGGCTCAAGAAGCAAGTACTCTCATTCACTCTGCCCTTGATGATCCAGATATTCCAGTTTCTCCAAATGAGCTGCGATGGCTTGGCTGTAATGTCTACAACTTAGGTTGTGTGTCTTATCAGAGAGACTGCTTTGCTGAAGGAGTGCCTCTGTTAACAATGGCTTGTGAGGAGCTTAGAGTCTGGTGCTTAGGAGCTGAGAAAGAGGTTGATATCCTCTCTAGAACGGAAGAGGTGAGGAAGCAATTGAATGAGATTGTTGCAATGCCTGTTATTGATTCAAGAGCAGGGGCACCATGTGTAAAGGGATGTGTGCTGTTTTCTTGCTAATCCAAGTCAATGGCAATTTGACAGTTCTTTTCAAGCATTTTGCTGGAAATAAAATGACAAAACGCTCTTGAATTCAAACTACAGTCCTGACTCTTTCTAAGTGACCACTTACCTTTCAACTAACCAAGTCTTTTCATGGTCAAACACCTTGGGGAACAAGACCCCTCCCTTAAGCAATTAGAAACTCAGAGTGAAATAATAGTAGTAACTTAGTAATTGCTCCATTCCATCAGTAAAAGAAACTGTCAGTTGTAGATCTTGCAGAAGAACCAAATCAGTACCATGATCCAACTTTATATTAAAGCAGCAGTGCATCTTTTGTCCTCAGTTGTGGTTCTGAGATTAATGCAATCTTCCTCATATGGTTGAAATCCATGAAGGTTTCACTCAGCCCTTCTTTTCAATTATTTTCCATTTCGTAAATGGTTTGAACCCAGGAGTCATATCATAATTAAGTGGAGTACGATCGTCTGGGTGAGTGTAGTCCTGAGAAGGACTGTTTGTATTGACATTGACTGATGTTTTGACAACCTGAGTCAAGTGATTTGTGTAACATCAGTAGATGGTATAAATACTCTGGTCGTTGATGTGATTGGTCAACAAAGTCGTCATGTTATTGGTCGACTGTCAGTGAAGCCTAGTTGTCATTTCCATTTGGCATCCAGTCTAGAATGATTTGTGGACTCTGTGCCCATTTTTAAGACATGACCAAACCAGTTGTAATTTGTATATCAGCATTTATACCATGCCAGAGAAAAAACAGCCAATCAGAGTGCAGGAAAGCTGTAAGTTTTATATTTGTTGGTATTCCACCAAGTTTCCCATGGTGAACTGTACATGTATTGATTGTACAGCTGTATAAGGCTATGTGTTTTCTATGACACAATATAAAACAGTCATTCAAAGCTTTTTTATCGTGATATACACTGTGTTGCCGAATATCCCACTTGTCACTTGTATACTTTTAATTTTAGTTATTTTCTTTGCACATACATGCACTCATCTTAAAAGGCTTGTGTGTAATTACAAGGAAAACACAGCTGACATGTGGGATATTCCATGGTATACCTTTCAAAAGCATTGCAGTTATGTACATGGAGTAAATGCCTAAAATGGTGTAGTTGACTTCGAAGAGTGAGTCTGATATGGACTTACAATCATGTACCAGATCAGATGCGTGTACACTCAATCTCTTCTTGTCTATTTTGTTGCGACACTTTGTGGTCTGTCACATGACATGTAACCTCAATATGGTCTCAACTGCAGAGGTGATGTATTGCATTTGTGAATATTGGTGTCTTCTCAGGTTAAACTGTTCACAAAGTTTGCCCTGTTGACTGACTGTCAAAGAAGAGCTGGACAATTAAGAGATGCACTGAAGACAGCTACCAGTCAGGTCTTGATATCAGTAAGAACAAGTTGTGATGCCGTTATTATAAGACAGATGATCAAACAGTGGACCACAGTGAAACATGAATTAGTGAAAAGTCTTCAAGATGAAGAGAAAGAGGTTGAAAGATCAAGGTTTGTATGTAAATGAAACTGGGACCTTGAACTTCAGCATTGCTGGGTAGCTAGTTGGGTAGCTTAACAATGTTTGTTGTGCCTGATTGTCACAAAGTCATAGGATAGGATGCATAATTATTATTCTGAATAACGTTTAGGTCAATGTCAAGGTTTTGTGATGTGGTCAAGTGACAAGTAAAAATGAAATGTAATTATAAAACTGTATTTCCTATGTTGCTTTGATGTAGAACACTGTGCAGTGCCTTAGCAGAGCAAGAGGATGCTGAAAATATTGTTGGTCATCAGCTGTGTTTTGTCCTCCAAGAAGAACTTGGTTGCTATAAAGTAAAGAGGTAGGACACTGTGTGCTCCAGAGATTTCCTTCTTCCGACTTAGATACTGTAACATGTGTAACATGTCCAAGAGCACCATCTTTCTGTCCAGGACACTCTCTTGTGGAGGTGTCAGAAGAACTCCCTCTTTTATGTCTTGCCTTTTTGAAATTGCTCTTAACACTATAATCCCCAAAATCAACATTTGTATTCCTTACGGTTCCTTACAGTTCCTGCATATTTTGTATGTTCCATGCAGAGAGAATTTATATACTGGTTTTAAACTTCAGGTCAACTGATCCCTGTTGATCATTTCCTGTATTCCCATGCCCTGTATTATTGACGAACTACTGATATTGTAAGGAGAAGTTAGATGGTGGTCGCTACACTGTATTTAGATATAAGGGGTACAACAATGAAGCTGAAGTAGAGACCACCTTCTAATACACCACCCCTATTCTTCCTGGCTGTTCTTTGTATTTGGCAAAGTCATCATGAATTATACCATGCTTACACCATAGGCAAAGGAGTTAGACACTGTTATTTCAAATCAAATCAATATTTATTTAAGCTTGATAGAGTGAGGAGTGGTTGCCCAATCTCCCAAGCCATGGGCTCATGTACTAAACATTCAAGCATTCTAGATCGAATTTGAATTTAGAAGTGTTGGTTTTTGAGGAGAGGGGAAAACCGGAGTACCCAGAGAAAAATGTCTCGGAGCAGAGAAGAGAACCAACAAACTCAACCAGTATATGACGTTGAGTCCGGGAATCGAACCCAGGCCACATTGGTGGAAGGCGAGTGCTCTCACCATTGTGCCATCCCTGTTTCCCTGTAGACCCAAAAGTAGACTGCATATTTAGTTTATACATGAATACCCTAACAGTATAATAGCATCTTTGAAGCAATGAGCCCTCAATAACATACTGTTCTACATGTAAGGTTTTAACCTCTTAGCGATTTTCTCCAGTTATGACACTTCAGTTGAGCAAATTGCAGTAGTAAAGCAGCTTATGGAGTTGTACATTGTCCAAGAGGATGAGTTTCATTATGGCTCAAGCATGTTAGAACTCGCTGTTTCCCTGCACAGTTTTGGAGACCCAGGACTAGAAGAGGAAAGGTATGTAATTGATACATGTAGTGAACTAATGCAGACTGCAGGCTTCCTTTTGACCTACAACCTTGATTAGACCTTACTAGGCTTAAAACATTATTATTCTACGGGTACTGTACCTTGGAGGTTTTGAGCTAGACTGAGAAAGTTCCAGAGTCCTGTAGAAAGATTTGATGTTGTGTGTATGTTGCAGGTTGAAATGAAGTTCAGGTTGAAAGGATTTCAACCTAGTTTGATTCTCAAATTATTCCATTTGTCTCCTAACCCTAATTATTCATGATCCTTGAAAAATTAGTGTTAGAAGACAAAAGCATCCTTTTCACCTGAATTTTATTTTGACCTACAAAAATGCAGCTATAGCCTGGCAGTTCAAAAGTCTCAAATTTATGATACAAATCCCCATCTCAAGCTGGACCAATGTGCTACTATTTTCGTATCTAACTTGCCTCAGAGTCTCAATTTGATTTTCTTTGATTGTAATTGAAGGTCTGCACTGGACTACTGCCAAGAAGCTGTGGCAATTCTTGAGCAGTTTGTAGACAAAGTAGCCAGTACAGGTGAGGACAAGACCTTCTATTCATCAGCTGTGCAGGACAGAGTTGCGGCAGCATATTTGTGGCAAGCGCTGTTGGAGCACAAGGTTACAATAGAAGAGAAACAAACAGGACAGTCACCAGGACTCTGTGAAAATTTTGAAATTGATGAAGTATGTGGATCATTTGTTGTAATGTTAAGTATGAGTTAAATAGGAGTTTTAAAAATGGTCAAGCTTTTGATGTGCTTGTCCATCAACACCCCCCTCCCTCCCCCTACTTTTTCTGGATTCAACAACACCTCTAGAAGGTTGGACAGTATCTGGAGCAAGGTTTTTAGCAAAATTTAATTGATGCGTGAGACATTATGTTTCTTACTAAATCTTAAGTTAAATCTGGACATCCATCTAGCTTAATTGTAATTAACTTTTAACTAAATTAAGTAACTTAATTGTAATTAACTTTAGTTAGATTTTAACAGATGAAGAGCCACCCTGTGGAAATGCTGTTAATAAAGTCTTTATTAAATATTATTATTATTATTATTATTATTATTATTATTATTATTATTATTATTAGCTCAAACCCATAGTGCTCATACTTGCCAAGTTACGGGGATGCAAAGGGCATTATGTTATTAGAATCTCCTGCAGTGGTACATGTGTCCCCCCCCCCTTCCCTACTTTTCCCTCCCTGCTGGTTTAAACTGCACAGTTGATTGAACAACGTTGTATGTTGTCCCCAGCTTGAAGGAATTTGCCTGGAACAGGGGTTCATGTCATCCCTTTATTCAGCACTGGAGATGTGGACAATTTTAGTCAACAGATCAGTGCAAAAAGGGCCTAATGGAAAGGTTTGTGATTTCTTGCTGGTGCTTTCATTGGTTAACCCTTTCCCTCCTAAGAGTGACTTTATAGATTTTACTCTAGCTAACACCAGACAATTTTACTCATCAAAGGGAGAGCCCTTACAGGGCAGGGTTAACAAAGAGCTGAGTTTTACTGTCATCAGTAGAAAAAACTGAGCAGATCCTTTAGGAATGAATATTGCAAGTCATAATGGTGATGGTCGTATCTACGAGGGTTTCTTTAAATCCACCAAAGAAAGGGTAGAGTCTCATAGCAAAGTCTTGCTGTCTTTCAGTTTAAAAGGGTGCATTGCCACACTTTGTTAATATGACTTGCTTTTTGAGGTGAAATTTTCTGTCCAACTTAAGAAACTTAAACATGGACAACTGTTAATTGACAGCTTCAAAACATGTTCAAAATTATATCATTTTTCACATTGAATACTTTTCCCTTTACTTATGAAATATGGCAAGTGGAATTTAAAATACAGATTGTCTTGCTATTTTTAACAGACTAAAACATAAATTATTATTCCATATCTATATTTTATGTACTTTCCTTCATTTTCAGATTGACTTGCAGCATTTTAGCAACCCAGAGGAATCTTGCCATTATCTACTGATCACTGCTGGCATGTTTGGTGTTTTAAACCAGGTAATCATGGTGAACATAATTTTTTCATATTCTGCAAGTCTTAAATTTGATGACTTGACTTCATGCAGTCATGTTTCATAGCAACAGTTTTTATGAATGCTCTTGGAAAACTACTTTTTTCATTACATCACAGCATTGGACATGTACCTTGCAGGTGCCATACCACAGGAGTTGTGTTTGTCCTGAACCTTACTTACAATACTACTGAGGGTTATTGAACACCTCAATAATTTAACTTTAGGAAAGTAAAAAAAGCCCTGGCAAATCATGTTGATTGGGTTAAATAACATAAATTCACCAAATTTTTATAATTTTGTCTCTCAGAAAACACTCTTTCTATCTAACTGCTGCATGCAAGTTTGCTTGTCATGTACATGTGTATGTTTTTCTTTAGTTGGAATTTCCTTACCTAATAATTTTCTGTGGTCCAATAATTTTATGCTACCTATCTGGATGAAAAGTGACAGTCGTGACGAAAAGTGACCGCCGACCGGTTGGCTCAGTTGGTAGAGTGCCGGACTACCGTGCGGGAGGTCGTGGGTTCAAAGCCCCGGCCGGACCAACACTCAGGGTCTTTAAATAACTGAGGAGAAAGTGCTTTCTTTGCAATAACATCTGCAAATGGTTAGACTTTCTAGTCTTCTCGGATAAGGACGATAAACCGGAGGTCCCGTCTCACAACTCTTCACAATTAATTCTGTGGGACGTTAAAGAACCACTAGGGACGTAACGAACCCTGGCTGTGACCACCCCTAGTGCTGACCTTGTAGAGGGCCACAAGTTTATTAGTTGCTTCAACTATTCCGTGCCACCCTCTTTAAATAAAGTGTGTTAACAGTGTTGAAGTTAAGTTTCTTGACCAAGGAAAATAGATTATAATAAATTGGTTGGTTGGGTAAGTGAAGTCCAAGGAAAAGAGATTATAATTAATTGGTTGGGTGAGTGAAATGTGCCATGAATTGTCTTGCTGTGTATTAAATTGCACAAATCTTGTCTGTACGCAGCCTATTAAGAAAGTGTGTGCTCTTCACCTTGCTGGCATCATATCCCAAGCCATTGGCACCATCTGTATGTTGGAAAATGCAGTATCAGCTTTCAGCGATGCTGTTCATACCATGTGTGATCTGCTAGACATTGATCATGCTAGTGTTCTGTTGCATAATGCCGCTGAAATGTTGGATACCTTCGAGTCAAGTGCTGCTACAAAAGTTCTGTTCTTGCTGGCCAAGAGTCACTATCTGTTGATCACAGGAAAGGTACACCAGTAAGAAGATTAAATTAACCCTTTAACTCCTGATATCAGCAAAAATATTGCCGTAACTGTTTTCAGTACAGTCCCTATGGATTGAGTTGAGAAATCAAGATATTTTTGTTGGATGATCATTTCCTTGATTTGCACGACCTGTGTTTATGATCATGCATTGATTTTGTAAGGAGAATTCACACGCTGGTCACTGTTAAGGCTCAAAGGGTGAAATGTAAAATTAGACAAGTGCATGTGATACTCGCAGTGGAGATGTATTACATACCACTTATTAACTGAGAGTGGGGTCATTACAGGGAAATCTCAGACCAAGGCCTTGATGTATTGACCGAGCAATAGCAAGGCCGAGGTCTGAGATTTCCCTGTAATGACTGAATGGATGAGGTTAATAAGTTATTTATTATATGGCCTTTTTAGCGATACTAAAACTCCCTCTCGCTGTGGCTCTCTTCATCACTCATACTAAAGAAGTATCTGTATGCCAGTTTTTCTTTCAGTTATTGAAAATATAGTTGTACTTTGTCCATATTTTTTGTTGTTTTCACCCATGTGCTCGTACCTTTTACTCACGACTCAAAAGAGCTGTTGAGCCGAGAAAAATTTTCATAATGCCCGGTCATTACAAGAAAATCTTGCTCGCTAAGCAGCTAATCAGAGTGTGTGTACTATTGCAGCCATTTAATAAAGGGTGTGAAAAGCCATTAGTTTTGTTAGTTTACATCCACTTCTTAAACACTGTCTGCTTGAGGTATGATACAGTTATAAGCCTGAGTTAGAACAACTACAGCGTTACAAAATAACACCTTTGTATGTATAGAGAAACCTGTTTGGAACAGCTATTTGACTATACTTATAAACAAAGAATGTAAAAAGGGTTTATACCTGGTAAATACTTTGTCAAGCATGGAAATTAGAATTTCTACCTCCCCAAATTTGGTGAAACAATTGATTTTTCACTTTGCAAAAGTGTCACTGGCAGGTTAGACTCATCACCAATTGATGAGCTTGGAAGCTGGTGCCATACAGGTTGGCAGGATCCTAAGCAATTCAGGTGCAGCAGGGAGGTAACCATGGCAACCCGGTGAGCAGGAACCACCCCAGCAAGCAGCCGCCAGCAGGCACTATCACACTGAAATGAATTCAGTGGAATACTTACCATTTTACCATACTTACCAAACTTAACCACTAAGGCTCTCAATTTCAGAAGATCAAGTGAATGTTTTCTTCATTTCTTTTAGTACTCAGAGGGTGAGGATTGCTTGAAAGAAGTCCTACAGAGTGATGTGCACACACACAAGTCCTACAAGACTCACTTACTAAAGGCTAACTTGAAAAGTCTATGTGCAAAGTACTCTATGCTTCCTGCCAAACAACATGTGTTCACTATTTCCCTTGGTGAGTCCTGCTTTTTAACAGCACATGTATTGGATGGTGCAGTCCAAGTGGCACGAATTTCAGCTATTTTGTGCATTGCTCACTAAATGGCAGAACTTAACAATATTCAACCTCTGGGGAGATGAAGGATACCATGAAATAAAAGAAATAAAATAAATTAAATGTATAATAGCCTAATGGTGTCCCACTATTCTGACTCTTACAATCTCAGTAATCATTTCTATCACTTTGCCATTTCACCATTCTGGAGATGGTGCTTTCCCTATCCATAATAATATAATAATGATAAGAAGAAGAATTAATAATAAGAAGTGGCACAGTCACCACCAACAAAATGGCTCTTAAGTAATCTGAAAGGAGAAACACAGGAGCTACTAATAACAGCTCAAGACTAGGCAATAAACACCAGAAACTATCAGAAAGTAATATTGGTATGTGGCCAGCAAGTGGAAAGCAAATGTAGAATGTGCTCACAACCTTCAAAAGATAGCAGACCATATTGTATCTGGATGTATGGTACACTGTATTAGCCAAAACAGAGTACATCTCCTGGTACGATAAAGCTACAGCATACATGTATCTCCACTAGAACATCTGTAAAGATCAGGATATTGAGGTTATAGACAAGTGATCGTGTATGCACAATAAAGACAACTTCACCACCATGTGGAACATGCCAGTTAATACTTAACTATCACAGTGAACAGACATTGCACTGAAAGAAGTATAAAAAAAAAACAAGTACAAAGACGTAGAACTAGAAATACAGAGAATGAGACAGATGAAACTGAAGTGATCCCTGTGGTTGTTGGTGTGCTTGGTACAGTAAAGAAGGGGATGGTAGAAAACATCAAGGGAGTATCAGAGAGAGCTACTGTGACAGAGACCCATCAGCACCAATCCTCAGGAAGGTGCTTAATTAATGTACAAACAGAATTAATGACTTGAGTGAGTGATACCTCAGGTGCATGGTTTGCACCCAGCTGATGCATGAAATGAACACAAGCAAAGATTGTGATAGGAGAGATAATAATAATAACAATAATAATCCATCCACCCCATCACTGAAAAGCACACATGCTTTTTGCTGAATTTACTTCTTTTGTAAGAGACATTCTGCCCCACACAACCAAATAGACATAAACCAGACATGGTGGATGCAACTATTATCATCTGTAAACACGATTGCATGTATCTTGATGCTTTATCTCATCAATTACCGCAGATCCTGTTCTTGGTTCCATGACTGCTTTGGAGTGTGCCATGGATGGTTTTCAAAAGTTGAGTCATATGGCTGAGGAAGTCTTTGGAGAGGATGTCTTCAACAGTGGCAAAAAGAAGAATCAACAGAAAGAAAATGCACCAGGTAGAAGACTTAAAATGTGAAATTAAATAGTTGCAAATAGTTAAAACCGTGTTTTGAAATGTTGTCATGTTTTCATTCATTTTAAGAAATGGTAGTATTAAATGCTATAGGCAAGAGCTAGAGAATGCATTGAACATACCAGAAATAAGAACCAAGTTCTTAGAGGGAGTTGAAAACAGGTAACTATGGGGGACAATCACAAAATCTAGATGTATGACCCAATGCTCAAAATTTGTTGCAATCTTTGGGGACTTTAACTGTAGTTCCTTCATATCCATTCATTTAAAACAAATGCACCACAGCTGAAGATTTCAAGCTTTACATGCAGCTCTTTTAAACACATACTGTCATCTCTCTAGCTAAATATGCTTTGAAGGCAAATTAATAGCTGTATAGCTTTAGTTGTTTATATTTAGTAATTTTGCATGAATTGTTTGACTGCCATGTGCTTGCTTGCCTTTTGTTCTGCAGGAGAGGGATCATTGATTATGTCAAGCAACAAACAGAGTCTTTTCCTTTTCTCACTCCTTGATGCACTTCTGTCTTCACTGTTACATGTTGGTCAACTTTATGCCTGCCAGGGTGCTGTGAGGGAAGCATTCAGGCAATTTGTTGATGGTGTTGCCCTCGCTAGTCACTTTGCCCTCTCATATAGGTAACTTACTCACTTACGCTACAAGCAAACTGATGAAAAGTAACACAAGATGTGTATATGAAAACTCCAACATAATGTAATCCACTTCAATGCCTGGTCTATGTAGGACATAAGACTAGAAATTAAAGAGAACAGAAAATTACAGACAGGCAGACATCTAGATTGTCCGATGAACCACTCAGTGACACTGAGCAGTTCAACTGGCGATCTAAATGTCTGACTGTCTGTCATTTTTTCAGGCTGGTATATCATAGTAGACAGTATTTATTTTTTTGTATGTGTTTTACTACCCTAGAAATTTAATTGCCTTTATACCCAACTTCTTTGTAAGATTCCCATTAAGAAATTTGTCTTGACTTTAAGTGGCTGCATTTGATACTGCAAAACATTTCAGGATTCTTGTGTAACTCTCAACCAAGCTTGATTTCTGACTTACGTTTAGCTGATTGTCTTCATTTGTTATTCAGATCCATCACATCTGCTTGTGGTTGTCTGTTTTCAGAATTGCAGAATTTCTTGTCAACATTTCTCAGCTGGAACTAAGGCAGGGCAAGACAGATAAGTGCCAAAACCGGCTTGAGCAGCTGAAGGGAATATTAAAACCAGTTCTTGAGTCCTCTGGTGAAGCAGAGCTTTATGAGGAAGGCACTGAAGAACCACTGTTTATTCGGCATCCAGAATCGTGTGAATGTGTCAGCTGTGATGACCCAGCACTTCACGTAATCTTTGTCAGTTACTTTATGAGTCTCTCCAAGTATTTGTCATCTGTCTCCAGACATAAACAAGGTGTTTACATCTTAGACATGACTGAGAAAGTTTGTGAGTGCACTCAAATGAAGATGGTGAAAAGTCTTGGGAGACTTGATGCCATTCTGCATGTGCATTGTACTGGAGCTGTTGAATTGAAGGTAAAAGATTCAAGGAAGAAAGGCAGAGCAAAGGGCAAGAAGCAAAAAGTAGATACAGCTGTGAAAAATGTTACTCCTCAGTTGATGTTCAGTCATCATAAAGTTTCTTTGTACTGCATGAAAGCACAGCTGATGCTGCAGAGTGGAACAGTTGAGAAAGCCAATAATGAACTCTCAAAAGCAAAGGGAATCTTGCAGTGTGTAGAGAATGTTGTTGGAAATGATCCAGTGTTCTTGTTAACTGAGAAAGCAACCTTGCTTTATCTTTCTGGTGTAGCAGCAATGATGTCAAACAGCGGATGTTCTGGTAAAGTTCACATTGATTACAACTGGTTCACTAAGCATCCCACTGACATGTCAGGGGAAGGGACAGCTGTTGTCATGGATTCTGTGAAGGGTGATTCACGTGAAAATGAGATTGAGAAACAAAGGACAGGCTCAACTAGGAGGGGAAGAGGCTCGAAGTCCGCAGAAAATACACATGTTGAGGATGACGGCAAACCAAAATCCACAACAGTCAAGGGCAGAGGAAGAAGGAAGAAAGTGGAGGAGACTGAAGGGGAATGTGATAAATCTGATGCAGATCTCCAGCAGAAAACCAAGGGGCGCAAAAAACCAGCAAAGGCTACCAGAACACTTAAGGATGTGCCTGATAACAAAGCAGGTATAATAAATGAAGCTGAGCTGTCATTTTACCCTCCAGACTTAATGTATTGGTCTCCCTCAAGTTAGTGCTGTTTTATTTTGTGGCCATTTTATGGTTAGCAATACACCTTTTTCCAAAATGGCTCCCATTCTAATATTCGTTTGTTTTTATTCAAATTAGCCCTTGTTATCTTGTTCTTAAGAGCAAAATTCAAAAAAGTTTTTTACCTAGAACAAGGCAATGAGGGCTAATTTGAATAAAACTAAACAATATTGAAATGGCAGCCATTTTGGAAAAAGGTGTATGTAAAACTGTAGGATTACTGAGCAATGTTGTCTTTTGCCATTCTGGTTATTGTTGACTTCGTAGGTTCAAAGGAGAGGGAAATAGACTCATTCTTCTAGAACCGATGTTTCTGATGACATCTACATAGGCTGTGAATATGAACCCTTGTTTTTTTAAAAAACAGCCGGATCTTGTGTCTTATAGGGGGCCTCGATCGATGGTAACAGTCGATATGTCGATCGACTCATGGTCGACTGACGGTCGATATCTCGGTCGATGTATCCACCGAGGATCGGTCGAGTGTCGGCCGAGTAGCAGGCGAGTGTCGGTCGAGCATCGGCATCTATATCGTTGATGTATCAACCGATCATTGGATTACCTTCGGTCGAGAGATCGACCGACAGTCGGTCACGATAGCATCGGCGGTGTGTCGGCAATATGTCGGTGAACCGTCGGTCAAGTATCGGTAAAGTATCGGTCGATGCATCGGCCAATACCCGATCGGTCGACACGAATAGGAACGAGGATTTTGCCTGCAACGTATGAGTCCGCTTCAAGAATAACAAAGGAAAAGACAAGCAAAGTGTAGTAGGAAAAGAGGATCCTGTTTTACGTGCCCCTCAATGCGTTCATGTACAAGAAAGGAACAGCACATTGTTATATAATAATAAAGTATACGATCGCTAATGCATCCGACAACCATTAAAAAATTCCGGCAGTTTTTACTCACGTTTGTCATGAACGTGAAAACAAACTGAAAACAGCAAACGTGAAAAATGGCGCGAAAAATAGCGAGGAAATGAGATCATCTCAACCGTTTGCCGTAAACGTGGTGCTTCATTTGTCTAACACCAGTTGGATAATAAAGTATTAAGAAAGTCAACAAGATTGTCGATCGAAATAAGGACGAAGTGACCGATATATCGGCCGATACTATCGGCCGGTAAGCGGTGAAATATCGATGAAGTATCGGGGATGTGTCGGTGAAGGGTCGGTGTATTGCTTTCTGTATCGGCCGACAGCCACCTCGGTCGATACGACGACTGCCATAGCGGTACAGCATCGATCGGGTCATCCCCAATTATCGACCGAGTAATGACCGAGGCTCGACCGATATATCGACCATGAGTCGACCGTCATATCGACCGAGTATCGACCGTTACCATCGATCGAGGCCCCCTATAAGACACAAGATCCAAACAGCCTTCTCACAATGTTGGTGAATTTGCTGATCTGTTTGGAAAATAAATTAATTTCTTAGAACCTTTCTCTCTAGCTCCAGAATGGGTTAACAAAGCCATCCATAACTGGAATGAAGCATTTGATCTTTGCCAAGCTTTTCCTCCACCAGCTCTGTTCTCTGAGATCTGTCTGAGGTTGGCATTATGTCACGGAAGATCAGCACCACACCTTTCCATGTATTACCTGAATTTGTGCTCGTCGCTAACACTGAGGCATCAGGCTCTAACCAGCACAGGAAAGAGAATTAAGTAAGCATGTTAGTAGTACAGATAAACCTGAGGATCTGCTCATGGAAACTCTGTGTCAGTAGACCTCTTTCCTCTATATGCCTTTGAATGTCTTCTGGAAGGTGTTCTCTTAATAGCATCGTTCCAAAAACTTTCAGGACCAGGGTTCACAGGAGATTTTTAAGGGGTCAGGAGACATTGGTCTTCCCAAATTTTCTTACTCAACAACTCTATGTGCTGGGTCAGAAACCAGCTTTCTAGGCTTTGACAGTTTACTTATTGTGCCTGTAAAATGAATTGAATGGCCTTAAATACTGTTGAAAGATTAATTTTTATCCCTGGAGAACTCGGGTAAGGTAGCTACAGAACTGTAACAGCGAGTAGCGTACATTCAAAAGCATCTTCGCCATCATCAGCAGTGACAGCATCATCTCAGATTGCCATTTTAAATCTTGCCTGCTTTTCATTTTACCATAGGAGAACAGCAAAGGAAGTATCGGTATCCTCCTCTGGGGCAGCTGTAAGTAGTTGCAGCATGGAAATTTTTGATTGCTTTTTTTAGCTCAGGTTTTAACCCATTCCTATGAGTCAGCAATGATTGAATTATCCATCTGTTGGTTTATTACACTTTGCATTGCCCAGGTATTTGTCTCAGTGGGTTTGAGTAATGAATTTTTTGTTAATATTTTTTCAAATCAAAAACCTAAACTTTGTAGAAAGTTGATGAGGGTACATGTATTTCCATTTTGTCTGTAGTGAGTAAAAGGATAGCAGAGAACTTTTGAATATTAGGGTAAAAAATATGTGGTGTAGCTTTTTCACTTTGCCCAACTACTTTGCACTTTTTTCTGGTCAGTTGCTTTATCCTGGGAGAAGGTTACATACAAAGATTGCAGACAAAATCCCCTATAAGGTGTTTTTGAAAGTTGCTGAAATATGAATTTAGTTTTGAGGGTCTTGGGGTGAAACATTTGCAGGTGCATCTTCTCCAAGTTATGTTAAGCAAGGAACTTAGAAGCTACTCCTCTTATTCTTTGTTTGGAGTACACTTGGGTGGGCTTTTCCTGGGTTTCCTTGGGATGCCAAAGATCAACCCATATGATGACATCTTCTCTTATAGAGAAACAAATGCCAAAACAACGTTGGGTACTAATAAATTGATCATTCCCTCCCCAGGAACGCGGCAAAGACATCAACCACTTGGTTGAAGGACTGTTCTCCTTGTCACTTGACAGTGATACATCTTCTGAAATTTCTCTTAAAACTGCATGCAAGTTAGAAGAATATGTCAAGATCCGAAACTTGATGAAGTTCAACTTGCTTTCTGACAGAAGTGCCGAGTCTTCTTCATACCCATTCTCTCATGAAGAAATGGGTCTTTTACAGAAAATTCCAAAAGGTGAGGTAAATGTGTGGTATTAAGCTTGGGTGGAAAAAAAGAGGAAAAAGGACCACAACATCTTGCAGAGGATGTGTGCAGATACAGCTTTTCACTGGATTTTAAAGGGATTTGTATACACGCGCACTGAGCGGGCAAGATTTTCTTGTAATTTTAAAATGACAGGCATTATGAAAATTTTTCTCAGCTTGACAGCTCTTTTGAGTTGTGAGTAAAAGCTACAAGTGTGTGGGCGAAAGCAACAAAAAAATATGGACAAAGTACAACTATATTTTCAATAACTGAAAGAAATCTAGCATACAGATACTTCTCTAGTATGAGCGACGAAGAGAGCCACAGCAAGAGCGAGTTTTATTATCGCTAAAAAGGCCATATAATAAATAACTTATTAACCTCATCCATTTGGTCATTACAGGGAAATCTCAGACCACGGCCCTGATGTATTCGCGGGGTCAGTACATCAAGGCCGGTCTGAGATTTCCCTGTAATGGTCTCACTCTCGGTTAATAAGTGGTATATTATGATACAAATGGTGGCAGGACTAGCTGGCCTCATCACAGGTCCCTGATGAAGTCCAGTGTTAAACAGCTGGAACTTTATAAAGTGTATCACCACTCTTTCCTGGTGAGGCAATCAGGATGCTTGATTTAACTGTTTTAAGTATTTTGTTGGTTGAAATGTAGATGAATTTACAGTAACTCTTCAATACCGGACACAAGAATTTGTTGCCTAATAGTGTGCATGTAATAATGGTTTGTTAATTCACAGAATGGACAGTGTGTACCCTGGAGACTTTCAAGCAGCCAGGAAGTGAAGAAACAGAACTGATCATATGTAGGATCAGAGCAGGTGCTGAACCTGTGCTTGTTAAGATTAACACAACTAAAGGAGAAGAACAAATCAAGGAGAATGAGGTGTGTCCAGGCTGTCATTAGACTTAACTCAATCCAGCTTGACAAAGAAAGTAGTTGTTTATACACTGGAAGATACTTCTGTCCATTTTGTTTACTTAAAGACTAACTCTGTTATGTTGGTCTTTTTAACTTCGTCTCTGGCCATCCAGTTTTGCCAGCTACAATTTGCTGGTTAAAAGAGAAAATGTAGGGAAAACATGGTTTTTGCTACCTCTGAGTGCCATCTGTTTTCTTAGATTCTGCCTGTACTTAAAATCTTTTTCAATTGACAACCCTGGCCATCATGTTTGCTTCTTAGACCACTGAACATACACATTGGGCACATTTGATCATCATTTTTGGTGTTATTTACATTTGAAATGTCACTAAACATGCTGTTCAAACACAATTATCTGATCAGCATCAAATTGTCCTTTTCATATCAATGCTTTAGAAAACAGAGTTGTCACAAGAAGTAAGGCCAGGGTCAAGATGATCGGTTGATATCTTAATAATTTCTTCCTACTACATCTGTAGGAAATGTGTAGGAGCAACAAAAGATAATTTAAATGTTGAAAGGGTTAAGTGGTTAATAAGTCATGGTCATTTGTTGATACTAATCTTTGGCATCAATTTTTTTAAGTCAAAAGATGTAGTTATGGATCTCACTAAGCTGTTTGAGTACAGTCTGATGGAAGAGTTTAATGACCTCATGAGTGCAAATGTCAAGAGCATGAGTGTAGACAATACTTCAGAGTGGTGGGCTCAGAGAACAAGGCTTAACACCAAAATGATGGTGAGACATTTGCTTGCAAAGTGCCATGTAGTATTGGTTACAGTTCCACAGTCCTGTACAAAACTGTTACATTTCTGTTAGTTTTTACTTATGTTCGGTTTATAATCAAACTCCAACCAATCTCTCAGGAAAAATAGGGCTGCAATCCTTGTGTGAACGACACTGGTGTCACTGAATGTAATAACCATTCTAGATGAGATGCTACCCCATATGAAGGTTTTTTTTTTTTTTTTTTTTTCACTTTTTACCAGTACGTTTTTAGCCATTTGGGTGGAAGAAGCCAATGTGGAGTACAGTATATTGTGTACCTGAATATTAACAACAAAATCAGTATGTCTCCAGGGGTGTGGTTGAGAATTTTTTGATTTTCCAAATGCAGAATTTCATGTTAATCTTTAATCACCAAGGTGACTGTTGTATGAAACTTCTACCCTCAGACTTTCTTGGAAAAACTTGAGGCTTCCTGGCTTGGAAGATGGAAAGGAATTCTTCTTGGTCAGCCAGTTGGCAAAGGTTGTGAGGATTCAGCTATGAAAATTGCCAGGAAACTGCAGCAGAGAATTATGTGCATGTGTGGATGTGAGCCTGATGTGCAAATGCTTGAGGTATGCTCTGTTTTGTAAAAATGTGTTGTTACCTCCACACCAAGGGGTATGCATGTCTTTGAGCCCTGTTTCTTCACTGTTTCCTACTAAGGATTTTATTTTCTTTGATACATGTCTATGTACATCTCAGTATTGAACAGGATTATGCATTTTTAGACATTCTACTTCATTTTGCGTTTCTTTTTTTCAGGTTCTTGTAAGCTCCGCATCCCACTTATCAAGAAAAGAGATCAATGATGCATTTGCTGAAATCACCGGCACAGATCCTACATCTCCATCCTTGAGTCAAGTAAATATATTGCTGTTTCTTGCCTGTTTTGAGTCCTTTAAAACAGTGACATTTCCACACTTTGTTGGGGACTTAATGTTCTATTGTGTTGTCACCTTTTTGTTGGCAAATTAATTAAATAATAATAATGATAATAATTATAATAATAATAATAATAAGTTAAACAAAGTGTCAGCTTAAATGGAAAAATTATTTTTTTAAAGAGCAAGGCCAATGTGCATGGCCAACAGTGTTGTACTTAAAGCTGTCACAGATGAATTAGGAGGATATGATTCTTCAGTCTGTAACACTGCAACTCCAGACTGCTTTACCTCTACACTAACTGGTGGATTTTTTGTTATTGCAGCTCCTACATGAGTTTGAGGATCTCACTGATGGCTTATTTTCATGTGGTGACAAGGGACACGCTCAGCACAGGTGTGAAATGTAATTCCTCATTTTTTTTTTTTTTTTTTGGTAATTTTGTGCTGTCATATTTTTTTGTTGTAGAGGCAGTGTGATTGAATGGTAGGATGAGCTGGGAATTATTCCCAACGGCTGTCTGTAGACACTTGCTGGCTTTGTAACCTAAGTTTTGTAAACTGTCCACAGCTAAATGGCTAGTCACAGACTAGTCGGATTCCTTTCAAAGATTTACAGAACCTTTTGTGGCCAATTCAGTGCATAATATCCTTATGTACTTAGTCCGTCAAACTGATTTCCCTTTGTAGGAATGGAAGCAGCCCAGAAATGGTTTCTCGACATCCTGTCATTCTCATTCTTGGCAAGGTAAGTAGCACTGTCAGTCTGATAAATAAAGAGCACAGTTATAGTTACCTACTGTGACAATGCTTTTGTGCCCTCTAAAGTTGAGATTGTGTCACATTATCATGCAGGATATTCAACACCTTCCTTGGGAGAGTATACCCATGTTGTATGACCACCCTGTGACGCGTGTTCCATCTCTGCAGTTTCTACTCTCAAAGGTAAATACTGTAAGGTACATAGCTGGCATGCCATAAGATAAGTGCACCTTTTGCTATGCTTGCAATGGAACAGTACCATATACCTCTGGCCTGACCAGGTTCTTCATGTTGTGCAAATGATGGTTAGTTGCCCTGAACAACTCTTTTCAATTCTCAATGCCTTAACAGCATGTCTTGAGTAAATTCACTTTTGTAGTCGTAACATTTTGTCATTTGTTGGTATTACCTCAAACTTTCTTTAATTTGTAACTTAGTCAAGTTGATGCTGAGTTTTGAGCACAGTAATTTGTACACTCCTCTTTGTACTGGACATCTACCATGTAATTTTTTTTATGAGGATTTAGTCAGTGCTTGTACTGGTGAAATGATGTTGCACATTTTGTATAGAGCTCTATAAGATGTATGTCTTCCCTCAAAGGCATAGTCTTAAAAAGAAAAATGTAAACTGCATCATGTTAATACCAAATAATTATATTTACTTTGTAACAGTCATTATCTGATCTTTTTAGGTTGCCTGTCAGATGCAATTAACTCGTGTGGATCCTGTGAAAACATTTTATGCTCTCAATCCTCAAAATAACCTCCCTAACACACAAAAGATGTTCCAAAAGTGGTTTGAAAGGTAAAACGTAAGCTCTATCTTTTAATTTTTAACATCATGGCTTGAGGACCTTCCATCAGTAACAATGTACTGATTGTCAACACGGTGAACTCCTTACCTGCAGGAGTAGCAGTTATCCTTGACCCACCATATGGTGAAGCCTTAGAATAGCCCTTGGAAAGTCTTTCTTGAGTAACTTTAGAATTTTATATCATTGAGAGATTCCCTCCATCTCGTCATTGACTAGTCTCCTTCGCAGCCATTCTTAGGGTCGTCACACAACGGTCCTCCCCAATAACTAGTGGGGAGGATCGAGCATTACGTGATGACCCTAATACCCGCTGCAAAGGAGACTAGCCATTGACATAGTTTTTTCTTTTGCTGGCAGTGAGCATGGATGGCAGGGCATCACTGGAAAGGCTCCAACAAAGGAGGAGTTCAGTAAGGCATTGACAGACCATGAGATGTTCATGTGAGTTTGATAAGAAAAACATCTTAAGTCTGACTGTCAGTTGTGTGGTTGATTTCATGCATATTGCAGACAACGTTGGGGGTTTCAATAATTTTCGAAAAGGTCATCTGAGCTAACCAAAGTAGGCAGCGACCTGATGAACACTTTTTAATCATTTGAGTGAAAATCTAGACAGTACACAACGGTGAGAGGTAAATTCTGGCAAAGTGGGTGGCATTTTTCACCAGTTCTCAGCTTCTAATGAAACCCCAATAATGTTCACTAAATATAAAATTGACCAGTGTTTTTTGTTACAGCTATTTTGGCCATGGAACAGGACGAGAGTTTCTTCAAGGGGATGACATTCAGAGACTTGATTGTCAAGCAGTCACCTTGCTCATGGGCTGCAGTTCTGGCAAACTAATGGTGAGGATAGATCTCATCTGTCAGTTATTTCTGTACCCATTTTCTTACAAGGTGTTTTTTTCTTAGGTTGGTGGTGAGTGTGAGCCTAGGGGAATGGTCTTAAACTACCTTTTAGCTGGCTGGTAAGTGTTTGATGCAACAACTTAAAAGTTGACAAAATATTTACAAGGCTAAAATGTAAAAAGTAAAAACCGAACGTTTTTCAACGCTAGGCTATCTTCTTTTCCATTCTAAACTCAAGCAAATATTGTGGACAACTTAAAAGTTAATAACAACTTTGTAGAATTTAAAAACACAGGCTAATACACCGTCAACTATTCCCCTCCTGCTTTTGCCCTCGGTGAAAATCTTCGAAATATGATTATTAAATCCGTTTCTGTTGAATGGTTGGAGACGTAGAGTCTAATCAATGGCTTACATAATTGCACTTTGGATCAAGCAGGGGGTTGGGTTTTTTTGTGGAGTTTGAAAGACAATCATCTGTCAGGTATACCGGTGAAAATTATCTGTGTCAGTTACTTAGTGAAATCTAAACAAAACCATGGCAAAAGGAAGCTATTTTTCAACAGGCGGTCTGACCACTCATGAAAATGTTGAAATTAACTGAGGAGACTTCATCACAAGCACCCAATTTGCCCCTAGTTTTCTTGTCATCAAGACCAATGTCAGTGAGTCCAATCGTGACAAGTGGTACAAAATTAAAAATCAAAACAGAGGTGTTGTAAGTTGTAAAATACATACAGATGCTAATCCTTTTAAAAAAATGCATGAGGGTGTGATCTTCCTAATTAACATTGGTTACATTATGAAACATATCTGGAGCATTACGTGGGCCAAAGGGCACAGCTCGGCTAATGTTCCTTTTTTTCACTCTCAGCCCAGCCATTGTTGCCAACTTGTGGGATGTTACAGATAAAGATATTGATCGCTTCAGTGAGTCACTTCTAAAGCAGTGGCTTGATCCAGACACGTACTTGTCACTACCAGAAGTGTTAAGCCAATCTCGCCAAGCATGCAAGCTGAAGTACTTAATAGGAGCGTCGCCTGTGCTTTATGGGCTCCCTGTGCACATCAAAACATAAACAAAAGCATCCATAAGGAAGATGTGGGAATGATTTTAGTGTCAACATTTCATGCAAGCCTGATAACACAAAGGGATGTTTTAAGGCAAACTACCACAAAAACCAAATACGTATGGCCACTTTCAGATGGATGCAAGATACAGAAGCTGATTTCTCAATGGAAACTGCTGCTAATAAGATGGAAGCAAATGACTAGGACATCACGGTTAAATGTTAAAATTGTGTAATAAACTTGTACAAATATTATTTTTATTGGTTTTACCTGAGCAGATAACTGTACAGGCAAAACAGTAATCCAATAGTAGTTTAACATTTTGTAATGATGTTGCAATAGGAACTACAATGCTTTATTTGTTTTGTTTTTCTTTTTTTTTTGCATTAAAGCTTGATGATTGTCATGGTAGTATTTAGCGTGAGTAGGATCTCTGCCTCTAGCTTTTGGCTTTAAGATTTCCCATATTACTGCTCTGGCCACAAACAAGGAGATACAATAACCTTTTACAGTTTTCTAACTTATGGCTGGTTTAGGTATAAGCTAGCTGCTAGCTTATCCTCAAAGTGATGTTGCTCAAAAACTTGTTGCATTTAGCCATCCCTACAACGTACTACAAGCTTCCAAACCCTGAGAGGACTGGCGGGCCTGTAAAGAACACCATAAATAGAAACAGTGTAAAGAAAAAGTTCATTTTATTTGCATTTTAACTTTGCTTTGCCACATGTACAGTTCCTGAAAATATTCATACCTTCCCTGTGGAAGGTGAAAGGAAATTCCAAGGGGGAGGGGGTGGAGCTAAATTTAAATTTCCAGAGGGGTGGGGGGAGGTGCAAACCAATAAATCCTCTGAACGAACTAAATATATGAGCATTCTAAAAAAATGTCTATTAAGACACCACTCACAGGAGTGGAGTAATTTTAAATACTATTGTTCGGTAGCTTCTGGTTGTACTCTTGAACATATATGCTTAATTGATATTTTTATCAGAGACATGAAAATGCTGTACAAAGCCTTGAATATGAAGTCGAATAAATTGGTTAAAGAAGCAAGTGTTTGGCACCAGGTTCAACTTTGTTATTTATATTATTACCAGCGTTTAATAACAAAGGTCTGAAGTGCTCATTGACACTTTAGATGGGCTTCCCAGCATCTTTTTAAATACACTCATTCATTCAATTCAACCCTGTGAGCCCTACCATCAACATGGACATTCTTTTAACTGGTCCTCTCATATTTCTTTTACTACTAGTTCAGAGAATTTGGTTAAACATCAACACATTTCATATTTGATGAGCACTTCCTTTATCCTCATAACCTGTGTTTGCTGGAATGGGGATATTAATTTTATATACTGTAAAGAAAAAGTACCAGTAGGCTCTGGGGCCTTTTTCTTGAAAGTCCTGTAAACTTTTCAGGTGTGAAAAGACATTTCAAAAACTGCGATCCGCTTATTCTAAACACCTGGCCTTTCACTATAATTTCAAGATATGAAAGGGCAAATTTGTTGAAACATAGCACCCAAAAAGTTTCTGGAGTTTTCAGAAATGGGCCCCTAGCCACTTTTAAAGCTCAAATAGTTGAAGAGTGTATAGTCTTTAATCCAGCAAATGATTTGCCATCTAGTGCATTAAACATACATCAATACAGATTTAACTACTTAAAGTCACTTATCCTCTGGATAAAACTATCCATGCATTGCACAACTCGGGCCAGAATGAGGGTTTCAATGGGACTTAATCATCCAAGCGTTGGAAAGGTACGTTAAGACAGTACGAATTATGGCTGGATGCTAAAAATTGCACCTTCCTACCCTTCCTTTATCTCAGAATCGCATAGCTAGATGAAGCAAGACATTCAGAGTGGAATTGCAACTTGAAAACAAGGCAAGCCAATATTGCACATAGCAATGCAGACGCAATTCAAAACAATTACGTTTTCAAAACCATCATCTCAGTTTACAACGGAAAAACCTACTTGCAAAGCGAGGAAATATAATGATGAGTAGCACAATCATGACTCCATTTTGCGTTACATAAGCGAAAAACCTTTAAAATGCTAAAATGCTTTATTCATTGTTTCTCTGTGTCTACTTTAGCTTTTAATGTTTGCTTCAAGCAATATTCATGAAAAACTACAGTTATTTGATATAAAAAGCAGTTTTTCTATTTACCCATAATCCTTTGTGGGCGTGGTCAATTTTTAGATTCTGGCCTTTTTTCTAAAATAAAGCATTATTTACAAGCAAAAAAGTTATAATTCTACATATTTAGGGTAAATACATGTTTGCTTTGATATTTAGGGCTGCTATGTTCTGATTCTGAGCAAATGTTTCTACATCTTTTTTGTTCAACCCTCAGCTGTCTTACAACAAAAGCAATGATTTCTTCATGCTCAATAAGGGAGAGTTTGTAGATTGGCTTCTTGTTGCACTTTTTTTACTGTAAGGTCACTACAGATATGTCTCACAGTTGCTGGAAACACTGCTGCAACTCTTTTAGTATCTAGCGTATACGTCATGTCATGAATGTTATCACGCCAATAGAAGTGGCCTTTCAACACCTCGCTTCCCTTAGGCCAGGTTTTTCATATCTTCTTTCCTTCACTCTTTCGATTATTTTCTGCTTATTTTTTTTGGTAATGAAGCCTATTCCTTTCTCTCTTTTCAACCTCTCTTCGCTCCTGGGCCGCTTTCTTGCGCGAAACCGTACCGTAGACCGACTTTTTTTCTTTTGTCTCCATACTTGATTTGTTAACCTCCGCATTCACTCAAAACACGTGCTTCGGTCACACTGATTCTAGCCCTTAAGAATCCCTTTAGACCCCCCGATTGTTTGTCACAAGAACGAAGCAAAACGTTTCAACTGCACCGGAGTTATGGCCGATCTTCGACGGGAGATTTTCAAGGGTAGCGTGCTTCGCTACGCTCAATGAGCACAGCATCATCGCGCAAAATGTTTCAGCATCGCTCAAAGCTAAAAATCTCCGGCTTCAGCGAATGAAAATGGCTTAAAATGCTCACAGTTGTCGGTTATTACAAGCCCACGATACGTTGCCCAATCAAAGTGCAATACTCGCTTCAGAAACAGCAAAATATTGAAAGGAAGTGGTGAGTCCGTTGCTGATTTGGACGTTACCAGTGCAGTGCAGAAAGTGTTTCAGTCTTTTTCAATTTGTTCTAAATTGCTTCTCGATTTGTATCTTGACTTTAAACTTTGACATATCGTCGATCACATACAGCCCATTCATTTCACATGTTTTATTTTGTATTTTGAGACATGTGCCGAGCGGTATCGAGCAATTTTAGAAAATGCCTTTCAAAAAAATGTGCAGCGTTACAACGAAGGGTCGGTATAAACATGTAGTTTTTCAAGAACTTCTAATAAAGAAAAGTATCTGGAAGTTATTGTGTGTGTGTGCCTTTGTTATTCCGATTTGTAACCAGAATTTGGTAAGATTTGTGTGTTTGTAAGTGGAGAAATTATTCAAAATACACTCCCGCAGCTATTGTCTGTGTAACGCGTTACACGTACATTTAGTCATATTTTTTGGAAACATAAATTATTTCCAGGTTTATTTTGAAGCGGATACAACTTTTTATTATTTGTACATCAAGAAGACCTATTTGCATGATATGGGAAAAATTTTCAGGGTGAAATAGCCTTTACAAGCCGAGATATTGCAATTAATAAGAAAGTATCCCTAGAATGTAGTCACGACCGTGCTACTCATCAATATTTTCCTTGTTTTAATTTAAAATATTACTTTCTCGGGAGATTTAACGAGAAGCCATTTACACTTACCAGCACGGTGGAAGTCTACCTCAAACAAAAAGAATGGTCGAAGGAAGCTTAGGTTTTTTTATAAATAAGAAGCTATAGGATTCAAGAAAAATTAATCATCTGACTCATGAATTCCACGTTAAATTTTACATGATCGGTTTTTTGCATGAAATTTAACAAGAATTCCCTCATCAGGTGATTAATTTTTGTATAGAATGTAGATCAAGGTTAACTGTACTGATATTTATTATTAAAATAGCATAAAAACTATAATATGATTATTATTCCATGAGAATGGATTCAGCATGGAACTCATATACAAGGTTGGGTTTTACTACGCAACTTCAGTTGACTACCGGTTGATTATCAAATGAAGCATTTTATTGCCAACATTTATTAAAAGGGGGAGTGCGACTTATCTGTGGAATACCTAGGTTTCCTCCTTTTTTTCGTCAATTAACTGTTTAAGACAAATGTGATTTCCATCCATGCTGAACTGTATTAAATATTGCAAGAATGGTATATATGGTGTTTTAATTGTGATGAGCAGCTTAGCACAGACATTGTTTCCCCAAATTTACATCAAGAGTCTTGTGGTGTTCACATTACAGTGCAAACCTAACACTCCCTCTTTCAAACATGTTTTTGATAAACAGTATTAAAAATCCTTATCTACATAAGATCTTAATTATTGCTATTTTTATCCTCCTTGAGAAACTGGAAGACTGACGAAAAGTCCAGCTTGCCATATCCACCATTGCACATTATTCTGTAAATCTGATGAGCTAGTGATCCCATTGGTGTTGGAGTTTTGGTGGCTGTGGCAGCATTCTGAGCAAGTCCCAGATCCTAAAACAGACGAGGGACATGTTTTCTCCTTTAACAATCATCACTTGATCAAACTGATATAGCATGAGAATAGAGGATGATCACCAAATATGCTATCTTTGCTCAACTACAGGTTAACCTCGTGCAACAAACAACGCATCTGCAGTTGCCTACAGGAAGTCAGGCCACAAGGGGTCTACATTTTACAGCAATATACACTTCAGCACATTTCTTTACTGTCCTACAAAATTACAGCATGAAATGACTACATTTTAGGTTTTGTAGGGAAAGTGAGCTTTTCACATCATTTCTGCCAAATTAATTTCTGGACAAGCAATGAAAGTGTAAGGCTTGTGGGATGTGTGCATTACCCCTTAAATCTACCAAATAAAGTTTGAGCCTGAGCATTAGCAGCCGAGGACAGCTGTTTCAGCCTTGTGAGGCCTCGGCGGCCTATTAGTGCCAAATGAGTGGCTTTCAGCTTACCTAGACACATTAATTTGTGAGGTATTCTTACTTCTGGACAGTTCACCCAAATTCAACAAATTGGAATAACACTGCAGAGTGGTTTAAAAACTATTATTGGGTATATGTTTCCAAACAATGTTTTTGTTTACATTGCAATCTGATTGCCTACCTTCACCATCAGCTGTGATGCAAAGCCTCCTTGGTAGTTATTACTTGAAGGAATTCCTTCGATAATTCCAGGACAAGGGTTGTATGTGTCACTTGACCAGCATCGTCCACTGCTCGTGTTGATCACCTTGGCAATCATCTCTGGTTCAAGCCCAAGTCGTATTGCAAGATTAGTTGCTTCTGAGACTCCTATCATGCTCACAGCAAGCAGCAAGTTGTTACAGATCTTTGCTGCCTGGAGAAAGGACATTTCCTTGTAAGTGCAAAGGTAAGAGGGCTGAAGACATAATTTTGTTGGAGGGGCGGCATGGCCGGCTTCTGCCAATGTGATTTTCTTTTATGGCCAACAAAAGAAGGTTTTGTTTCAAGCCATGCAAGGTGTTCCAAACTGATAAACCATTTTGAGCCTGCAACAACACAAAACCCATACATCCTGCCCTACAACATACCTGTAGAGGACCAAAAGACTTAAGCAGACAAATGTTCCAAGCAGAGAAAGCCACCAGGGTTAATCTCTTCTCAAAATATGTTTCTCACCAAACCATAAAATGATTATTGTGTGGGTTGTTGGAATATATACAAAAAAGGCAGTGACTCAAAGTTTTGTTGAATGCCCTGATTACTTCTCTTTTCATAACTGGAGTCTGCAGTTCTTCTTAACACCCTTTTTGTGAGTTCCCTTCCCCTTTCCCTAGGTTGTAACCTCCCTGAACAGTTTGGGCAACAAATCATAACAACGGAAGAACCAAAGCCTTGCAAAGTGAAACATCAAATTATTCCTACCTGGCCAGTACCACAAGGGCCAGTGTGTATAACATTCTTGCCCATGTGTTGTAATATTTTCACAGCCTCTTGATAACTTTCCTCTTTTCCACCAACCATAAATGTTAAGGTGCCCCCTTTAGCTGCTGTTACACCTGTCATAAATTCAGTTAAAGAGGATCAACCAATATGTCAGTGTACCACCTAGCTAGTAGGAATGTGCAATTTTTTTTTTTTTTTTTTTTTGTACTCTATCAATTATTTGAAGAACAGTGAAAGTTACTGAGAAACTTTAGACAAAAATATTTAATTCATTTCCTTGAGGTAGTAACAAGGCTGTGTGGACTTTCCAACTGGTGACAGATGGTCTTTTCAAAATCTTTTCAAAACAGCAAATTGTTCAAAATTCTCATGGATCTCAAGAATTAATTGACATCTTAATTTTTTTTTTTTCGATAGCCATTTGGAGCATGAATTTCTTTCACAAACCCAAGAAAGCGAAAAATGGCTCAACTTGTCATCTTGCAAAGTCTTAGCTGGGGACCAGGGTTGGCACAGTGATGAGAGCGCTCACCTCACCACGCTCACCACCAATGTGTCCCAGGTTTAATTCTTAGACTTGATGTCATAAATTGTGGGCTGAGTTTATTGGTTCTCTACTCTACCCTGACAGGTACTCTGGTTATCCCCTCTTCTCAAAAACCAATGTTTGATTTGATTTGAGTTTAGAATCCATTTGATTGACAGTCTCCCCAATATTTTAATAGAGCACCTGTGCTCAACTAGAAAGTTTTGAGTCTTAAGTATAATAATTAAATAATTATGATAGACCCAGTATCAGGATAAAACCTAAAGTCTGTGTCCATACCTCCAGAAACTGGAGCATCCAGAAATGTTCCTCCTTTACTTTGTACCAGCTCATCCACTTCCTGAGCAACAGCAGGTTCTATTGTACTTGTGTCAATTAACAATGACCCAGGCTTCATAGAACTGTAATTAGTGTAGTTGTGTAGTTGTGTAAGTGGCGATTATGAATCAAGGCTGTGCTCTAAGATAAGTAGTTGGGCACCCAAAATCTCTAAAATCTTAAAATCCAGGGTACCCAGCATAGAGGTTTGGTGCAAAACCAATATTTCCTGTTCACCTAAAGGCAAAACTAAGTCGCCAAAGGCAACCAGGTACCACTAGAGCACAGCCCAGGTTAATGAAGAATTGGTGCTGACTTCAGAGTGTAGTTAAAAGACCTTGATTCCACACAATTGCATGGCACATTCTTACACTATCATTAGTGCACACATAAGTACCTACACAGTTAAAACAAGATAAGTTTGCCTGATATTGGGCTCTGCCCATTGAAAAATGGTTATTTTCCCCAGAATAAGCACTGAATGATGCATATGAAAGAAATCATATGTGAACTGTGGATATGAAATCAAATGAAGAATGATCGTTGCAGTTGTGATTGCAATTTTTACAATTGCATCAAGAAGCCTGAAAAAATTTCAGGACCTCAACGGGGTTTGAATCTGTGACCTCGCAATTCCGCTGCAATGCTCTACCGACTGAGCTATGAAACCATTGACGTTGGGAGCTGCCAACCCAAAATTGACCTGCTCCCAACGTCAGTGGCTTCATAGCTCAGTGGGTAGAACATCGCACCAGAATTGCAAAGTCACGGGTTCAAGCCCCGTTGAAGTCCTGAATTTTTTCAGGCTTCCTGATGCAATTGTAAAAATTGCGATCACAACTACAACGATCATTCTTCATTTGAGAATAAGCACTGTTACCTATGTTTTTATGGAATTCTTTGAATTGTAGCCAAATTTCCTGGTCAAGTACATGTAATTTTAATTAAATACCAACCTTATTTACAACACTTGCATTACTTGCAGTGACTACCAACATTATTTAGAAACTAACACTATTTACAATACCAACATTACTAGTAAAGTTTATGGAAATATGAGTGCATGTACTAGTAAGTACATGCACTCATGTTTCCCAGCCATTTCAGGTTGTAGGCTAAGTTAAGAGGATCATATCTCTTGCAAGCACAGTGTCACCTATTCTTTTTACTTCATATGATAGAAGGAAATTAGCAATCAGTACATCAATTTTTATTTCAGGGGAATCATCTTAATTTTAAAGCCAACATCAGCCTTATTGAAATTATTGGCTCCAGTGGAACTTTGATAATTAAAAATCTTGACAGTTTCTTCATAATGAAAGAGTTATGAGATTGCAAAAGTTAGAACTTACCTAAGAATTCCATTCTCACCACAGTACGCATCTTTGACATTTGGGCTGAAATACATACAAAGATAGATCTGCTGAAGTGTTTATTAATAATAAGAAATTTTGCATTTCAAGACAGCAGTAAGGATACAGTTTACTCAGAATATGCATTCCTTTGGGAATGTTTTGGCACGGAAATCATGTGTTGCTCACCAAACCAGTGATGTAGCATTCAAATACTCGGAACAAACTATTCCGGTGTAGGTCTCATGTTGCTTCTGCTAAGAACATTTCTGTCTCCAGAATAACTGTTCTTTTGTAAAAATCTTATTACACTAATTATTTATTCACTCTTAAACCTACATTCAAGTCCTGTAAAAACCCACCCAATATAATTTGACCATGGAAAATTCCCAGGCCTTACCTAGACGGTAACATAGTGATGATTGTTGATGTTTGAGATGCCACTTCACCTGGCGTGGCAGCTGTCCCTGCACCAAGTTCTCTGAGGTCCACTAGAGCTTCAGGAAATACATCATGGACCAACAACTTGTGCCCTGCATCCAGAAGATTCTTAGCCATTGGACCTCCCATGTTACCCAAGCCAATAAAACCAACAGGGTCCTTCTAAAGCAAAGGGAAATGTTATTGGTTTATAACTAATAGTATGTCATTTCAAATTATTAAAACCTCAGTTGTCTGGTTGTGTGGCCAGTCAACAATATAAAAATCTCTGCAATTCTAGCATTAAAACTTTTCAGAATCTTTGGATGGAAATTTAGAGATGTAAGCATTTTGATGGTACATTTTCATTAATTGATTAATTAATTAATAATGATTCAGCCCCTGACACACCCCCGCCATACCCACTTTCCAATGTACTGTAACAAACTTGCGATTTTTGAGTTTATCCAAGGTAAACCCGCAAAATTAAGCCACTTGCTAAAACTTTCCGGACAGTATTAAAAAGAAGCCTCGAGTAACCACCGGTAGATGATCGAAGGTCGAAGTTTGAAAATTAGCTAATTAACGCATAGAACAAAAGCGGAAATTCGAACAACCAAATTAAGTCTCGTTCGACCAAATCATATTTTCAAATAAGGATGCTGAAATAACAGGATGCACAAATTATATATCAAAGGAGTACACCATCTCCGAAGAAAAATCGTTTCAGGTTGGTCCACGTGTATAAAAAGTTAAATTATTCAGTAAAATCTGAGAAAATGTACAAATATTTTGCCTAACCTGGGACGGCCCGCCATCTGCAAAAGAAGATTAGAGGTTGACGTTCAAAATTGAGCAAAATTAAATCGGGAAAATGTGTCTCCCACTTAAGATATAAACTTACTTGAATATAACCGACATAATACAGCTCTTCGAACAAAAGATCGTACCACAAAATTAAATCCTGCCGGACAAAGAGTTGCCATATTCACCGTCCCCAGCGAAATCTTGAATGTATTCTTTATGTATGCTTCATGGGATCTCCCCGCGCAAGAAAGTGGGAACTTTCGGCGCACACCCTTCGGGACATAACCGCTGTTCTTCCTTCAAACTTTTGGGAACAAAAAATTATAAATTATGGTTCGGTGGTCGAAAGTTGCAGACTTGTTGCAGCGATCCATCACTTTGACCTGCATGGTGGGGACAGTTTATCTTCTCGTTGTAACTGGAAGGAATTACCTTTCTTTACGTGAAAAGAGATTAGCAAATGCAGCGCTTATAGAAAGCCAAACAACGGAACCACAGCAACAGCAAGGGACATTACAGGTAGGGTAAGGGCTGGTTCTCACTTTGACATTTAAGCATAAGCATAAGTATAAACATAAGCATAAACATAAGCATAGGAAAAATATATGTGTGAAGCGGGGTTATATAAACATGAGCATAAGCATAAGCACAAGGGATGGAACTTTTTCCAATCGTTGTGTTAATGTCTATGCTTATGCTTATGATTATGTAACCCCGGTTCACACATATATTTTTCTTATGCTTATGTTTATGCTTATGCTTTTGTGCTTATGTCAAAGTGTGAACCAGCCCTAAGACTTGAGTATGTACTTCTGAAAGAATAGGAGCTGCCGAGCTGTTAATCAACAATGCAGTCTACGCTTAGGATTCAGTGAAGACACGCAGGGAAAATAAAATTATGCGTAAATGCGTTTTTGGTCGTCTTTTATGAGAAAATTAAAACTTTTCATAAACGTATTTTTCCTAATCAATTTATGTCTGTTTCATTTTCGCTGCTGTCCAATATTCCGGTTGCAGAATCGTGATATGGATATTTTCTACACAATCCAAAGATCTGTTGCAAGTTTACATTATTGACAGTTCCGGTGATGGGAAAACATGAAGCCCTTCAGCATAATTATGTTTAATATCGTAAAGGCTATGGTCAGATGTAAATTTTAGATACTACATTTTGGATGTAATTATGTATTTTACATACTTTGCATCCAATAATTTTTCTGTCCTTGCAAATGGCAAGCAAGGGCTCATGCAAGTGACAGAAATTAAACTGGGACCAAGTCTGCACAGAATGATTGCTGAGAGAGGGACCTTAGCACACAGCAGGTCTGTCATAGTAATTGCTCTTCCTTTTGATAGTTGCTCAAATGTTGTGTTTATACGGCACTAATTTCAATCTACCACGAGTCTGCTTTGAAAATTTGAGCAAAACACCTCCAAGAGAACAGTAGAGAGTCATATGTATGACAGTTGAATGGAACAGGTTGTTTACGCAGGTTTACAGTAATGCTGAGCAGAGTTTTCAAAAATTGACCACTGGTAGGCCATGGCCTACACCATGGACTAGGCCATGTGGCCTACCCCAGGTTTTGTCCACACCCCCTCATTTACAGGTGTCAGAGGCTTTTGTAGAACAAAGCACATAACAAATGGGCAGTATTGCTGTGCAGTTGTATGTAAACAAGTGGCCCTGTGTTCTGTATTCTTTCAAGTTAGAGAGTCAAAGATGTAAAGGCATGGACACAACAGTAATAATTTATTTGGTAGGAATACTTTCTCTGTGGTGAAAAGGGGAGAAGGGAAGGAGTTTATTTGTCTCCAGATAAAATTTTGAGTCTCCCATCACTTTAAACATAGTAATCCTTCAGGAAAAACTATTGTAGTAGATCTTTTTTACAAAACAAAAATTGTTGAGCCTTCTTTGTAGGTTGGAGTAGAGGGAAGGACACTCTGATTGCACCTTAATGCACTAATGATTTTGTTTTTTATAGAAAGAAAACTAACAGGGTTAAAGTAGAGAGTATCGTATGAAGAGAAAGAGAAGACAGGGATATCAAGAGTGATGCAGCCAGGTGGATAATTCAAGCGTCCTTGAATTGGGATGCGTGGCCTTGTGATGTGATGTCACTCCATTAAAGAACAAGAGAACATTTTGTTATGGACACTTGTGTTTCGAAAACTTGTAGTAAGGATGACAGAGTGGGCCAAAATGTGAAAAGATGCTAATTAAAGTTTTCTTTACCTGTTTTTCCTGCAATAAGATCTGTCATAAAGGAACTTGGTTGACAACCAATTCACCTCGGTCCCCAAGGCTTGGTAGTCTCTTTCGCAGCCATCATTTGGGTTTGTCACACAATGCAAGGAGAGGGAGCCTTGCGTGACAAGCCCAAATGATGGCTGCAAAGAAGTCTAAGGGTTCGGTGGCCTGATCAGAAATTTGGATTAAATTGGTTCATTCTTTGCAGTGAATCATCACTTCATACTTTCTTACATGTACCGCTTCTCCTCTTCTCTATTAGTAAAAAATTATCCTGAATGGATTTTGTTTCCAGAGGGGCCAATATGGCTTTTTATAGTAAAATACGCCCAGGTAGTGTTCTTGAAAGTCTACATCAGCTCACAGATTTAATTTGATATTAAGCCTAAGTGTCACACAAATTTGTTTGTGGCCATAAAAATGTTTGAATCAGACGATCTCATTCTGTTGTTGTGATGAACTAAGTTCTCAACTCAGAGAATGTAGAAACACTTAGAACTGAGAGTATTTCTTGCGAATCTCGCTGAACTGAGGGGCTACAAATTCGGCCGAAAAGTTCTGAGTTTTCAGTACACAGAGATGAAACAACATTTCGGTTGTTTTATTCTGCTGTGTCAGCCTTCACAAATATGCATTTGACCAAAACCTTGAGAACTCACACAAGAAACTTGACCGAATATTTTGTTGAATAGATGTACCGGCGCATCCGATCGTTTTATTCCGAGACGTTTCGTTCCAATTCAAAATAACTTCATTCCAGCAAAACGTCGTTTCGTCCCACAACAGAAATAGTCCCGAAGCGAACTACACAACTTAATACCTCAATCAAATTAAGAATGATCCTCGCAGTTGTGAACGCAATTTATGCAATTGCGCGTAAAGAAGCCTAAAAAAATCCAGGAGTTCAACGGGGTTGAAGTCCTGGATTTTTATTCAGCCTTCTTTACACGCAATTGCAAAAAATTAATTGTGTTACGTTCACAACTGCGAGGATCATCCTTCATTTGATTTCATTTCCGCAGTTCATATATGAATTATTTCATACAGGAGCCCATCACCCGTAGCGTGCAATTTACCTTTTTTCGTGCAACGGCGTTTTCACAAGTAAGGTTATTTTTCAGTATTGTAGCAGCTCTCGTAAGCTCTAAATTTCTTTGACCGCGTAGTGTAGCACCTCTATTGTTTTAGGGATAGGGTTCATTGTTTGTTCACCAGGGGTAGCAAGCCAATGTCGTGAGACCGTACGAGCCGCCTTTCCCGCCAAAAATTACTGTATCCGGTACGTCCGCATCAAACATCAAAATCTGAGTGAATACAAAAAAAATGGCGGCCCAACGCCGTAGTTTTTGCTTCGGTATTCCGTTTTCCACTTATCGTTTTCCATCATTCCAATGGTCCATTCCTTAAACTGTCTTCCCACAATACCATGCGTTTTATTTTGCAATTTCCACATCTTACACATGTGCAAGTCCTGTGCAAGTGACCTATGGTACTTTTCTCAGAGTGCGACGTCGTTCGATTGAATCCACGCTTTGGAAGTTTTTCTCGCGTCTTTGTAATGATCAAGTAGACTTTTAAGAGAATCCGAAAGAAATGAAAAGATCTGATCGTTATGAAGAAGTGTCTCCGGTGATAAAAGAACCTCGTTTGGAGGGTCAAGAATTACGAACGTTTTCGTCTTCAGCGACCGAACAGTCGCAGGAATGTGTAGAAGGTGACAAGGATCAGTCTTCGACAGTAAAGAAAGCCTTGCGACGAAGCTTAGAATTAAAACAGCAACGGAAAGAACTTCAGACGGCAGCAGAAGAACTTTCATCAAAGAGAATCGCAGAAAGCACTGAACGACTGCGAAAAATGAGTAAAGTTTTAAGTGGCGCTGTATATTTTTGCGAAGTGAGATCTCTCATGGCGGAATTGTCGCCTTTTCCGCAATCTCTTGTGGAACAGGAACCCTCGACATATAGGTTTGCCCTTATCGTCTATCACTCGAGGCACCTAATGTACTATGGGCTCAACTTGGGTGTTTTTGACCGTTGGAATATGAAGCAATCATAGCACGCTGCATGTCATTAAAAAATGGAAAGGACCAAGCTTGAAATTGAAATGCACCAATCGGGTCGCGAGGAATAGCTAGTCGATTCATGTCATTAAAAAATTGAATGGTCCAATCGGATCAAAACAGGGCCCATTCACGTGTCCCTTAAGCCTGGTTTTCACTAACAACGCAAGCATAAGCGCAAACAAATTAAGCGCAATTGAAAACAGCAAAAACATAAGAGGAACCAACCCACTTATTTGTCAAGTCTAGTTTTCACTATGGACGTAAGCACAAGCGCAAGCACAAGAAAAGGAAAAATTTTGATCCTTGTGCTTGCGCTGGTGTTTATGCTTGCATCGAGTTGTTTTCACGGTGAAATAAGAGCTGTTATGTTTGCGCTTATGCTGGCGTTGCTAGTGAAAACCAGGCTTTAGTATGTAACAGGCTCCTGTACATAATTAAGGGTTAAAGTGAAAATGACAATCGTTCAGGGACCCTCCAAGAGTCAAAATAACCACACAGAAACCTAAAAAAAGATAGAATTGTAATTTCAACAAAAAGCCTATGTACACACGGGAACGTTTGCTGGGTCTTAGTGACTGCAGTGTCCCTTGGCAAGAATGAAGTTTATACATGACCTTGAGGACCAGTACAATTTAATCTGATCCTCCTATACTCTTGATGTTTGATGTTATGCTGTTGGAAACGCTGTAATTATTGTGTTGTTTCTAATACTGTAAATTAGAGTGACACTGTAACACGGAGCATGCGTGATTCCATGTACTCCAACTTGTCTTGCAAATGTTTTCTTTTTAACTCCTCGGTTCCTTTTTGTGTTGTGTACCCTAGTAATGTTGGGTCTTTTCATTGTCTCCTCCACAAGTGCAAAAATGTAAGCTTCATCCTTCGAAAGGAAATAACTGGTTCCTTTCACTGGTCGCATGTGTCTGGTCAAAATGTGTTCCATGACATGCCCTGTTGTTTTCAGTAGGGTAAATGTTTTCTCTCCTTTCGCAGTTGCCATCACGTTTCTTAATCTTTCTCTTTTACAAGCTCTTTCCAGCTTACACCAAGTGCGGTTGTCTATCCCATTTCTTTTGTCTACTGCCGTAAGCACTGATAATTGCCACCATCTTGGAATGGAGTTTCCAGAGGTTGGAACGCTCACTTTATAGCAAAACACGTGACAATATTTTGACGTAGCATAAAGTGATTCGCTCATCGATAATTATTGAGCTGGGATTGGTCATTCTCTTTCAGAATTGTGACCAATTAAAAGTCAACTTATAATAGTATTTGAATTATTTGGTTGAAGTTTTACACTGCTACAATTTTTCTACTCTAAAATATATTTCAGCTGAAGAACATGTTAGCTGCTCTCTACAGTTCCAGGCCAGAGGGCTCCAAAGATTTTACACAGGACAATCACCAGTTTGGCTGGAAGACCATTCAGAAGGTGTTTGCTTAAGATCCCGAGCAAGCTGAGAATGGATTGAGTTGAAAAGTGCCAGGCTTAAAATATGCTCACGTTTACAGAGATAATTGGACATGTTTAAATGTAAGACCAGCAAAGATTATGCAGGTACGGCCAGTCATGTATACTCTACATATTATCCTTTCAAGTAGTTGCCATTGGCCTACTAAATTATCAAGCTGCCTTGAAGTAGGAAACTTTCTTTTTATAACTGTTGTGGTTCAGTGTTATCCTTGGTTCAAATTTTGTTTTTCTTTGTTTTGGGGTATGAACAGAAATGAGTTTAAAACAAAGGAAAAATATAGCCAATTGTTAACATTTGACCTACAACCTTTGGCAACATGTCCTCGGCTACTTTATTTATGTGCAATCTTGTTAACCAAGCATTTGGGTTCCACACTTAAAGAAAACACTGGCCTTTGGTCTAGACAAATTGAATCAAACACAACAAGGTGCACATATCAATGACCAAGAGCCTGTATTCTCCAAATATGAGGTGGCATTAGGGATCATTTGGGAAATACCAGTTCAATAACAATGAATTTTTGCCAAGAAAATATTAGCCCAGCAGTGGAGAAAATCATTAGTGTTGTTGTACTGTTGCTGTTATTTTTGTTGTTATTGGTCTCTGGCTACCTTTGTTACACAATAAGATATCTTCCCAAACAAATTATGATTAAGAAGTAATGAGAAAAACATTTGCATGGGTGTTGCATCTCACTAATTCTTGATTAATGTTTCCTTTTGTGTTCATCTGTAGCAACAGTACATGACTGCAGCTGTGAAGGACCTGTCTTCCAATGGAACTGATATAGAAGCAAGCACAAAGACTGGCGAGTACTTAGATGCATGCAACCTGTTATTTGAGCAAGGTCTGCTCAGTCACCGCCGAGTCAACAACAAGGATAGATCAGTCCTTGAAAACATAAAAAAGGGGATGAGCTTTTTTGAACAGTGGTGTGCTGATCACGAGGATACATGTAATTTATTGGCAGCATATAATGTTTGAGAAGTTTTAAATGTCAGAAATAATCACAACTATATTTTTAAAATTCACTTTTTAGTTTATCAAGAGAACACGAAAAGAGCTAGACAGAAAAAGTTCTTGGCTTGGCAGGTATGAAAGATTATTTTGTATATGGGTAAATGTATATTATCAATTTGCTTCATATTGCTTGGGAGTTTTTCATTATGCTATTTACTGTAATGGTCTGGTTATCTCAGCTCAGTGGCTCAGAATAATACATTCTGTCATGTTGGCCTTATGCTTTTTTCATGTACACATTCCTGCACACAGTCAGTACTGTCTCTGGCTAATCAGTGTATTCCTTTAATATAATTATCATGACACTTGAATATTGACTAGTTTAACAGTCTTTGCATGACATTAGTTTAACTCCTTGGAAAAAACAGTAACAATGATACATGTAGGATTCCTAAAATAAGCCTTGGTTTTCTTGTCATTTGTTTTGCAGACATGGGATCTCCTCCGCTTAGTTGTTCATGGCTTCCTGGCCTTTTGCGATTGGTTCTTTGACAAAGTGTCACCTGATGGAAAATACTTCATGAATCAGTCCCCTACGAATAAATGGCAGTGCAATTGAATCCATATACAGTGTCCTGAAGTTTGCTAGTGGAGGGAATTTGTCATCACTCTCCTATGCCCCTGCAGTGGGGAAACTTATAAACAGGAGAGACATGGTGCAAAACAAGTACTCGGAAAAGGGGTATAGGGATGTTACTTTGAATATCAGTGGCTCAGATGGAGGGAATGTTTCTACCTCAATTACCAATGTGGCAGTTTATAGCCAGAAATTGTCCAATTCAATCTGCATTTTTTCTTTTCCGGCTAACATTGCTCAGTCCACAGTAGGGGATAGGCAAGGAAGTAATGCTTGCACCATTATAGCTGTAAGGTTTGGTGACTACTGTAATAAACAAACTCTTGACATATCATTACTTTGGAATCAGCTCCCAAATGTCTGGGTTGATTCATTTGTTAATGCAATGCCTTGTACGATGAATTGTATAGTGATACAGCAGTATATCTAGATGTAGAGGATGTTGTTAATGATTTAGGACAGGGATGTCATGTACAGTCAGCAAATCAAATGGTTGGATTGACACCAGTGCACATGAGCACCGTGACTTAGTGGACCATATTAGTGGTGCCATGCATGCCTCAATTACTACCCTTTATGGAGTACTCATAGGTTGTCAGAAATCTGTAGGTTTGCTAGTTAAGACCAATGGCGCATGTGCTATTATAGACAGCCACCAGCATGTCACAACAAATAGTGGTGGGGTTAGAATCATGGCAGACCATCCAAAGAATGCCATTCTTGAGTATTCCAATTCCTTAGCAATCAGGGATATGATTTAAGTCAGGGAACATTAACATGGGTACAGTATGCCTAATTAGAGTCACAAGTAATTTTTGACAGTTTTGGCTTTGAACTTTTTTTATTTGTGATTGGTCGAAAGCTTTCTCAGTCAAAGAAAAAATTGTTGTTTGTAAGATAGTACACTATTTAGCATTGGAGTCTACTTTGAAGTTGTATTTCAATTTATACAATGTAGCTGGATATCCTTTGTCTCAAAGTACATACAATATTATTGTATATAAAAAGAATTGTTTTAGAACATTAACACAGTAAAACAAATACTGAGGTCATTCCCCTCAAAAGAGTTACATCACTGTTTTGCTTCACTGTGTAGAATGCACCCACATGTAAAAGTGCTGTTTCTGGCAGGTGCCCCAGTAGACTTTACTCGTATTCTCAGTATTGAAGTGGGACTAGCTTGAAAGGTAGATTTATGCAGAAAACATCCATGAAATGAGCTTTATTTATTTAACATTTGAAAAGACTCCCCACATTAGCTTCCACTGCAACCTAGTTCCAGTCCAATACAGAGATACAAATATGGTCTACTTTTTTGTACTGAAACTAATACAAACACTCATAGTTTATGAAACTGTGTTCTTGTGTACATTTGAAGGCCGGGGGGCCATTCAAATATCAAACCACAATGCAAACAAAACAGAGCAAATGTCAAAGCCTCTTACATTTACAGCTGGGTTCCTGAAAATACATACCACCCCCCCCCCCCAAAAAAAAAAAAAAAAAAAAAAAACTAACCCAGTGCATTGAATATTTTAAAGACTTTTTGGTGATCAATTGTATTTTCCCCAAAGCTTTCCCGGTTATCATAGTGTCAGATGACCTTCTTAAGGGTGGGTATGGATGATACCTCCAGTCTCAGAACCCCTAATGTAATAATATAAGAACAAAGCGTTTTCTCTAAATACATGTAGTTATACAGCTTCTACGTACATAATTATAGTTAAAATGGTCAGTGTACCATCTACTTGCGTGTAGCAGCCAAGGAATAGGATTTCAGTTTTGGCCGTAACATCTCATCTATGTCGACAACTTTTCCTGAAACTTTGAGATCTCTCTCAACTTTCGCATTCATAAATTCGTTTATTCGTGTATTGGCCAACTTAGGCCCGGTTCAAACGTCGAACTTTACATGTGCCGAATCTAATGCAAATGACAAACATGTATTGTTTTCCCTCATTTGCATTAGATTCGGCACATGTAAAGTTCGACGTTTGAACCGGGCCTTAGATACAAGTGCTGATAAACTCCGCTGATGACTCCATCGTTGATTGCATCTTCTGCTTAAGTAAACGATGCCACAAACAATTTTAAAATCAATTTCTAGCTTTTCATTATTTAGAACAGATGCCTGTGGCACATGTCAATAAATTTTGTCGGGTACTTCGCAAGGTTTGTGTTGGTGGCAAACTCGCGAACATTACTATCCACCTCTTAGTTCCTTCCTTGGAAAGCCAGGTTACCTTCATCCAAGTTCTTTAGGCTGTGAGAAATCTGTGATTTGTCTTTCATAACAAGCATGGTTAACAACTCTAATTCTTTCTCCACCACCGGTCGTCGTTCTGATGATACTCTGCCACGACCCTTTTTCTGCTGAAGAGTCTCCTAAATCATACCAACAGTGATCTAATAGAGCCACAAATAAAAAGGCAGCTTTGACCTGTTTACCTCTAAATTGTAATTCTTCGTTACCGCTTCCTAAACCCAGCCCCCTAAATGACACTTCGTCTTTTCCAGACTTTTCTGGGCGTACTTGATTTTTATTGGTGGAGCCAAAGTCAATAATAGGCTGTGCTGACTCGAAACATTCCATTGAAAAATGGCTCGCAGCTATTCAGCAGTCGACTCGTGCCTTCTCATGATCGTCGCACTTGTTGCTGTAACGTCTCGCTTGTGCTTAATTCAATGCCAGTCTCTGAGAAGACGTGGAATAGATGTCGCAAACGTTCACTCAAAAGTCCTGTACCAAACAGACACGTGGAAGACCCGGAGAGGAGACATAAACATTGATATTGACAAAGACATTGGTGGGTATTTATTACTGATCTCGTTCAAAAATCGCTATGTATCTGTTAGTGTGCCGGTAATAACATCATTAGAAGGAGAATGCATTGGCGACATTATGAAGACAATACCTACAAAGTCGATACAAACACTTAACCTTAAATTCAGTCTTTCCCGTAAAACCGTGAACACAAGAGAAATTTCTAGAATGTTTATTGTTTCGCGACCAATCAGAGGCAACATAAAACCACAACCTAATTACCGTTTTGTCGCACGCGTGATTGGCTTTTTACATGAAACACAATAACATTTCATAGATATTTCTGGTGTTCACGGTTTTACGGGAAAGACTGTGATAAAAGACCTTTCATCGTTTCTTGGAAAAGACGTCTTCTATGAGAGTGATGGTCCGTGTACCTTCGGTCTATTCAATTTTCATAAAAATCAAAAATTGAAAATCAAAGTACACAGATCTCTATTTTCAATTTTTGATTTTTATGAAAATTGAATGGACGTGATGATGCAGAAGTTGCTTCCGGGAGGTTTCAAGGAAAAAGGAGTTTTATTTCTTCTTTCCAAGAGTAGGATTTCTTGTTTCATTTACATTTACATGTATTATCTTGCAGTATCTATAACAGACTTGTATGCAAGCTACATTTACATATAGTATAACGATGTGTTTTGGAGGAGCAAATATTTCTGCTCGCCTTGAGAGTGAACAAAACGATTATCAGACGCAATCAACAGGCCATACGCTTGAAATTAAACGCACTTCGGCTTCGAATAAATATTTGAAAAAAAAAGGTATATGTACCAAAGACAATCATATATACAAAGCTGGCTCATAGGTTCTCCGCTGTCCTGCTCTCCTTTCTAAATCCACAATGGAACTTATGCCCAGGAGAATTCGACATGTAAACTCGCTGAGCTACGACGTTTCCCGCTCCAGAACTCATTATCATCTGTATTCCTTCCGTTCCACGGCCTTACCTCGGTGTAAAAACCTCACAACTGAAGTCACAGATCTTAGTTTCCTTAGTTTCGTTACAGATCTTAGTTTCCTTTAATCGAATCTAGTTCAGTTCTTGTAGTTCTTTAGTTCTTGTTGATCTCACAGTTCCACGAGAACCATAAGAACTACATCATCCTAAGAACTAACATGTACAGAACTACAAGAACTTCAAGAACCACAGAATTACGAGATCGACAAAAACTAAAGAACTACAAGAACTAAACTAAATTCGATTCCATTACACGGAAACTAGATCTGTGACGTCAGTTGTGAGGTTTTTACACCAAGGTAAAGCTCTTTCCACGCACTATAAGAGATTGGCATGGCCTACCCAATGAGGTGGTACTGGCACCCAGCCTGGCTTCCTTTAAGCAGAGGCTTACTGCCTTGGAACAGTGACTTAGTTTGATGGATTTATATGTATACATGTGTTTCCAGTGTAGACTATTTTAGCTACTATCAATAATTTTCATTTGTGGAGGAGTAGAGTTTACCTGAGGAAGAAGAAAAAGAGGAAGTGGGACTAAGATTCAGTCTATAAACTGAGGGCTGACGTCTTGTTTATTTGCCTTGTTTGACGGTAGATCTTTGCATTTTATGAGTATCAGGTCACATAAATGTTTTTTATTAATTTTAGAAGTACCCGACCAATCGTTGTGACCGTTTGTGACCATTGTTGTTTTTGTTATGGCGAAAAGTATCACGCAACGCACCTCTCAACCATGACGGCTCCAAAGCATAGCATTCCGTCATAATAATAATAATAATAATAACAACAACAATTGAAAATATTCATACAGGGTAGCCACTTCAGTTATACAACTGTTATTAATAAAAGTAAAAAAGAAACTAACGTAGATCGCTGGTAATAGTTATAAAAACAGTATCATATCGATATTTGAAAAACATGGATTAGGAAAGGTCTGAGTTTTCGAGACATCCAGGGGTCTGAGTTTTCGGGAGACCTAAGGGTCTGCGTTTTTCGGGGTCTCGGTGTTCGACAGACCCAGGGTGGTACATATACTTTATTAGTATATGTTACCTATATTTCTATAAGATATCTTATGCAGAATAAAGTCTTACGCCTTATTTTTTACACAGTGGTGTTTGAGTTTCTTTTTTATTTTGTAAATTTTGCAAATATATTATGATGTTTTCGTGCTCTTAAAGGTTCAACTGTGCGAGAGACGGTGATAAGTTAAGCCGCTGTTACACGTTGAAACTTTTAGCTGAAACTTGTGTGCAACGGCACCGCGAACAAGTTTCACAAAGTGGTGTTACACGGTGAAACTCTCGTTTTTGTCACCATTGCGATCGTTGCGACCGTTGCAGAAGTAGAAAGCGGTTCTACTTTTCGTGAAACTTGTCTCGCAACGGCAGGTAAAAAAGTTTCACGAAACCGACCATGTTACACGGTGCAACGCCTGCTGAAACATGTTTCGCAACGCCGTTGCACACAAGTTTCAGCTAAAAGTTTCAACGTGTAACAGCGGCTTTATAATCTCAGTTCCGCGATTCGACACAAAACGTAAAAAAAGCAAACCCAACGTGACGTGACGTGACTATTTGTTTGTTTGTTGCTCACAGGCGCGGTAATGATGGAAAAAAACTACAGTAAAGACTTTGCCTATGGCTGTTTGTACGAGATTCCCATTCCAAATACTACATTAGACACGTCATTCACACCCCAGCAAGAGAAAATTGTTCTCATGGAGATATTCGACCAAACAGATGGCCATAGGTGGGAAAATAACACACTATGGGGAGATACCTCTGTGTCTCATTGTTCTTGGTATGGAGTTACATGTGATAACACGACTCACAGTTACATCATCAGCTTGTCTTTGGAAGAGAACAACCTCCGAGGAACTCTGCCAGGCAGCTTGTGGAAGTTACGTAACCTGCAGGGCTTATGTCTCTATAGCAACAATGGTCTGGGGGGTAAACTGGATCAAATCTTGGCTGCTAATATGACGGCCTTGCTTCGTCTTGATCTCGCCTTTAACAAAATCTCTGGCACACTCCCAGGTGAAATTATCTCGAAAATGAAGTCTTTGGTGAAAGTACAACTTTGCTGTCAAATGGGGGAAGGTCTTTCTGGAGAAATTCCCAGGAATGTTGGAAACTTAACGGAACTGCAAGTTCTAAGTCTTGGACAAAACAGACTGACTGGCTCCATTCCAAGGGACATCGCGAGGCTTAAAAAGCTATGGTTTTTGGATCTTGAAAGCGCCACGTTGACTGGCGGATTTGAAAACCTTTTCAGTCTGTCATCTTTACGTTACTTGCATATTTCTCTTGCTGGACTACCAGGAGAGCTTCCTGATAACCTTGGATATTTGTTTCCTGAAATGATTCAGTTTCTATCACCTGGGAACCATTTTGGGGGACCTATTCCTTCAACAATAGGCAACATGACAAAGTTGAAGGAGTTGGACTTAGCATTTAACAATCTCGACGGACAAATACCAAAGAGCATAGGTGACATACCGGAGCTTCAAGTTGTCGACTTCAGTGGAAATCAATTCACATCACTGGAGCCAGGAATTAAGTTTAAGTCCCAGTCAATGGAGGTGCTAATACTATCTGGTAATCGAAAACTCACGTTGGACTTGAACACTCTGTTAGAGGCATTAGAACCAACAAATGGCTCACTGCACGTCCTTAACATAAGCGACTGCAATTTTTTCGGCAAGATTTCGACAAAACTGTGGGACTTCCGGAATCTATTCACTGTGGATTTTGAGAACAACAGCTTATCTGGGGAACTTCCAAAACCAACGGACAATTTCTTCGTGACGCTTCTGTACTTTGACGTATCAGGGAACAATCTAACGGGAGAAATTCCGGCACAATTCGCCAGGCTCCAAGTGTTGCAATTGCTTGATGTTTCCTCAAACCCACTCATGCATGAAACTGGCAATATTGAGAGGAACCTACCCAGTTACATGAGAATCGATTATAAGACCTTGACGCACCGAAATCCAACAGACCATTTCACATGTCCTCATGCGCGTCTTAATTACAATGATGGACTAGTACGTCTGGATCCTAGGTATTATAATTACCGCTTTTGCATTTGTGATGTTGATTATTACGGAAGGGGAAAAGACTGCTTGCGCTGTATGGACGGTGCTGTATGCGACAGTAGCGCATCCAACCATCGACGCATGAAACTGAAAGCTGGCTTTTGGCCATCAACCGGTGGTGATGGCAACGTAACTCATCTTGTGGAGTGCTCGAGGGTATTAGGTGCAAGCTTACCTGGTATCACACCTTGCAACCCATCTGGCACTTGTGACTGTCAACTGAAATGGCTCTTGACTGAAACGGAGACTGGGTTAGCAACCGTTTGTAACACGTCTTGTCTTTGTCGAGAAGGCAGTGAAAACAGGTTCTGTTCACTTTGTGCAAAGGGGTTTTACAAGCAAGGAATTCTTTGCTATCAGTGCTCCATGACCAAGAGCAGTAGCAACATCGTAGCAGTTCTCCTTGTTTTGTCCGTCATATTCATAATTATTACTTTTGTCCTTAATAAGCAGAGACGCCTTCTCTCAGTTTTTATCGCTGCTGCCCAGATCATCGTTTTGTTATTGTTAGTAATGTTCCAATTCATTCCGGGGTGGTTTTTCGAACTCAATACGCTTGCCATCATTGTTGGTCTTCTGGGAAGAGGTGACACCTTTCGAGGACTTCTGAAAATCATCATGTTTTACTTACAAACCTTAGATGCGCTGATTTCCAACACTGATATTTGGCCGCTGGTAGTTCTCCAAGTTCAAAGCTACATGAGCAGTTTGTTCAACCTTAACTTTTCCGGATTGGCCTGTGAGTTTCCAGAGTTATTCAAACCTCTCGGCAAACTTCTTTTCCTTGTCGTCCTCCCTGCTGGAGCTATTTCGTGTTTTTGGTTGTATTTTGGACTCGGTTGTGCTCTTGTGAAACTATGGGACCCACTTCAAAGGTTATTCCCCTCCCGAAACACATGCTTACAGCTGTCCATTATAACTCTTAATCTCATGTACTTTCCTATTGTCACTAAAACGACCTCAGTCTTATCACACTGCGGCGAGGATAGCGGTCACCATTACTTACGAGAGGCACCGTGGCAAGAATGCAACGGCCAAAACTACAAACACTTGAGGACGGTAGCCTTGATTGCGACCATCCTCTACGTGGCTGGTATACCGCTCGCACTGTTTCTACTTTTACTCAAGTGCTACGTTCCAAAAACCCCAGACGAACGACAGATCTCGGTGGATTGTTGGTTGGGTTCTATCTACCTTCCGTACAAGAAAAAATTCCGGTCCTATTTTGAGGTTGTCTTCTTGGTAAGACGCTTTTTTATTGCATCTTTCCTTTCTTTCATCCCTCAAGCATCATCGTTTCAAACCACTGCAGTGTGCTCTGTTCTCTTGGCGAGTTTGTGTTTTCAGTTAATTTTCAGGCCATTCTATTCCCACCGGAATATAGAAAACATAGCGGAACCTCTCGTTCTTGCAACTTTGCACATCACTTTCACGCAAGTTAGATACGCACTTTTGAATCCAAGCTCGTCCAAGGTTATCGTGTGGATGCTTATAGTACTCAACTGTCTTGTAGTATTCATCCTCGTACTCTGCTTCATCGGTATTTCTGTTATTGTTTGGCGAACGAGGGCAGTAGTGCTGGCTGAGGATCCGAATGGACAACAGACTCCTGACAGTGCCCCGGGGCCATCCCAGGCTCCTCCTCACTCCTCCTCCGGAGTATCTGCCGAGAATAGCTGTCGTATACCGGACGGAGCAGTTCCCTCTTCAACAGTCATGGTAGAAGACTCCTGAGGATGCCCCATCTCCTCACGACTTCACGGATAGCGTAATAGTTGTTTTACGAATATTTTAAATATGGATTGTTGGTTTTCAAGTGTTTTAACCTGTTTGTCTTTAGTTAACGCAAGGCAGCTGAGTAAAGCCGTCACATTACAAGCACAGTTTAATGCTGATTAAAATCATTCATTCACTACCACCCTAAATGAAAGATTGGTAATCTCTACGCAGTCGCAGAATGTTTTGAGACTGGCAATCCACCAGTGCGCGTTGTTACTTCGTCTTCAGTCCCTCCCGATAACCATTTTCATCCACCCTGACGTCAAGATGACGTATGAGAGTTTGAAAGATTTAGGTTAAAGAGATTTGTCAAAAAGCGACCCATTTACATCCTTGCCATCCCTAATAGCAGGAGACAGTATTTAGTCTCAGTGTAGTAAGAAAGTCTTAAGTAATCAAACTGTATCATTATTTCTGGGTTTTCGCTGATTTCAGACATTTTTTTGCATTTTACAGTGAGATCAATGTGACTGAGCCCCTTAAAGCAGTAGACCAACACCACACTCAGAAATACTCTCTTAACAGGTTTAAAATTCTACATTTATTTACATAAAAGAAAATTCAAAAGACAGCTAGTAAAATTTGTAATATTAAAAGTCTACCTTTTTGGTGCAAGAGTTTAATCTATCAAAACCCGCATCATAAACTAAAATCCTATGTCTGTGTTCATTTGAGAATATTTCACTTGACAATGAGGCCCAGAGGATTCAAGAAAGGAAACTTGGGTAGACATGGTAACTCCTTTCTGTAGTATCCTCCAGGAGTCACTTTCAGGCAGAATTTTAAAATGAGTGCAGTAGACCTTTTTACCAATACAGCGGCCATCTTGAATTCCGAGGCAATTATGGGATACCCAGTGGGCAGATGAGAAATAATTATAAAGAACACTGTGGCGTTATAACTTTTAACAATAATTTTTCACTAACCATAGAAACCACTACCAAATACCGTGACAGAAAGATGTAACGCTTGTAATATTTGTTTTGGAATATGAGAGACAAGCAGTAAAAATTTATCCTGAAAGCTGTGTATACGATACATTTTGCAGCAATTGTCCCCTCGGCAGCCCATAATTTATCGGTCAAAACAATAGAATTCAAGATGGCCGCCGTATCGGTAAAAAGGTCTATTACTAAAGCAGTTAAAGGGGCCATGCCATAATGATTTTTTCATGTTACATCAAAACCAATTACGTTCATATGCCTTTCTTAAAAGACCAACAGGAGGATAATCAAGCTACTTTCTTGTGAAGGAAGCACACCACAGCTGGTCACTTTTCCATGACAAAAGAGGAATTTAAAAATGTTGGTCCAGTTTTTTTTTTCTTTTCGAGTTCAGCAATCAATCTTAATCCTCACTATCCACAACCAAAGAGGCTTACATAGAAATTTAACCTCCACCAAAATGGAAATATTATTTGAGATTTTCTTTGCTTCCAATGTGTTTCAGCTTTTCAAAGCAACATTAACAACGCATGGCATACCTCCTTCAAGTGGGTAGCTTGGTGTTTCAAGCTTTTCAAATGAACAAATTTTGAAATGGAAAATTCCCTCAAATATTTAGCCCCTAATGAATAGCCCTTTCAAGAACACAAAAACAGGATTTATAACCTCAATTTTATGGTACTATAGATCGTTTTCAGATTATGTCACAGCGGCCATGTTGGTGCACAAAAACAAAGGAGTGGTGGCCATATTGGTGTACCAGGCTAACCCTCTGGGAATTGAACTCTATTTTTATGCAAATACTTTCTTTTGTTTCATCGAACCAATATGGCTGCTGGTCACATGAGTGAAAACCATCTATACTCCTTGACTCTACAAAATAATTGAAGTTGAAAACAGGTTTAGTGGCAGGTGGTCTTCCCAATAGCCTGTCCACAGCTGCCTGCTCCTCGAGGTAAAAAAGAAAACAACCGATTATCAACAATGAATCACGGACACCTATCTCCAATTTTTCTCCAGAGAAATGAGCAACTGTGCACAGAGTGTCTTTAAAGAAGTGTCTGCCTTGCAACATTTTAGCCAAACTTGCAAGTCATTTCACTTAAGTCTCACCATTTTTATGAACCTTTTTTTGCAGCACAATTATTTTATTTTCTAATGGTAAGAAAATCTTGTACTAGCTTAAAAGTACACTTGTCTTACTATCTGAGAAGGTAATGCATTCACCATTTCACACTCACTCCAAGTATATTGAATGTAGTTATAGCAGAGTAACCAGTGAGTTATCTATAATCATTTGATATTTCCCATTTACCTTTCCCTCTTACACTTGTATGTTGTCTTTCACCTTTGCAATTAGTAGTCAAGTCTCTACAATGGTTAAACAGCCACCTCCACACCTCACCTCTAACCAAAAACAGGGTATACACATTCTTTTCTCATAAAGACACATCTCTAATCAAGGCTGTGCTCTAAGAAAAGTAGTTGGACACCCAAACCTCTAAATCCTTGAAATCCAGGGTGCCCAGCATATGTTTTTGGTGCAAAAACTAATATTTCCTGGTCGCCCAATGGCAAAAGTAAGTCGCCAGGGGCGACTGGATGCCGCTAGAGCACAGCCCTGCTAATAATTCATCATAAACACACCACCCAACCAGGGCTCCTAAGATGGAGTTGTATTCTTTCACTGACCTGTCGTCACCCATGTTTAAAAGAATGTGTGGACATAATGTGGAATTTTAACTGTCATCAGGTTTTATGTACAGCTAATTTTTTGCAGCAAGGAATAGGTTTAACAGGAACACAAAAAACCATCCAAATGAAGATGAGAAAGAAGAAGCTGTTAAGTTAAAGCCATCTGACAGACATCTGTATAGTTGTATTCGGATAATTCAACACAGAGAAATACACAGAAGAAAGAGTAGAACCAGATTCTTGAAAGAGAAATTTTAGTACTGTTATTAAATTGATCCCCAAACAAAACTTAGTTTCAAAGATGATTGCATTAGCATTATATACAAGAAAAACACAAACCTCCCATTTGTATTTTGCATTCTATTTGCCACACAAATGAATGGGAAGCAAATATCAAACTCACTTCCTCTCCTAAAACTTCAGTAACAAATGCTCGACACAGAAATGTTTGTATTGGTGGCAAGTTTCTAAATGTATATGTTGACACTTTCTTAATGTTTGTGTTTAAAATAGGTGATAGCAGAGGAAATGTTAAAATTGGTTTGCTGCGTCAAATATTCTGTAATGAGAGTGGACACTGTTTTGGGGGGTAGGGTGGGATGGTTGGAGAAAGGGGGGGAGGGCAGGGGTAACTCAACTTTCTTCACATCACAAGACACTCGTGCTGTTAGCAATTCTTGAATGAGTACAACTTAACAAACCAAGACAGTGTAAACCTTTCAAGTCCTTGGAAAATCTGTGGCCATACAGTGCAAAAGAGCAAAAGTGTGGTCACTGTCAAGGGCCTTACCATAACTTAATGTTTGTGTGAACAGAACCATCTAGCATCCAAGCCTACAGTGTGTATGATTGCCGCTGGAAACCCTGATAAATAGGTAGACCTGAAAATCAGTGAATTCCAAAGAAACAGACTTGGTTGTGGGTAAATCTCTCAGCTACTTTCCCTTTTGTTTCCTTGTGCTTGTATTGCTAGCGAGCATGTCACTCCAGTCCCGCTCCGCCCAAGCCTGAAGTGACGTGTAACTGGGACGGCAGCCACAGGAGACAAATCTCCATCTCCTGATTTCTTCTTCAAACATTTTTTTTGCTATTTTCAACACCCTATGTGGATTGTGTTGTTATCCTGGTCCATTTCTTTCTTCTTCATTGTGTTTTCTTACCTGAGAGAAAAAGCAGTTCTTGTCTAAGTGTCGATGCACAAGGGCAAGATTAGCAAAGTGGAATTCATTTATTTCCAAATAGCTTTAGAGCAGTCATTTCAGTTTGCTTTTGATTTTCTCTACGACACTCCATGATTGGTTGGGAAAAATGGCTCTGTTTTCTCAAATACTGAGAAGCAAAATCAAAACCAATCAACTTGTCATTCAGTTGACTGTAATTACTTCAAATTCAGATTGGCTCACTGCACTGTTCAGGGCAGTGCCTTCACTAGTTAAAATAATAATATTACTGGTAGAAAGCAGTTATTGCTTCAGTTTGGATTTTACAGTATTCGAAAACAGCTTAATGTTCTAAGCAATAACAAAGCCTGACTGAGCTGAGAGCCAGCTTCACTGACCATGCAGTGTTGAACTAGCTGTCACATGATCAATGAATGCTGCCGACTTCAAGTCTTAGGGTGCATTTTTTGGGGCTATTCCAGAAAAAGAATGATTAGAAGAATTTGACAACACAAAAAAATGACTATTCTAAAAGCAGAATGAAAATGCACCCTACACAGACTTCCTGCTGTTGTCCACACATGTACCGAAGCTTGATACCGACTTCTGTTTTTGCAATGTACTGAGGAAGGAGAATATCCTTTGTTCACCGCGTGCAAAATGCTCCCCCAGATATGTTTTTGTTTGAATGGAACATCAGGAACACGGTCTTCATGTTTCTTAAATACAAACTGATAAGACAAATGTTCACACTTTTGGAAAGTTTTCAGAAGCTACTTACAATCTTGACGATATGTTCACGTGACTGCTCGTGCCCACGACACGACTGCTCTTCGTAAGGAGGGTCAATGGTTACTTCACCCATGACAACAATACTCTTTTCATTCCACTTGACATCATTAAATCTGTAAGTGAACATCAAATACATGTGGTGTTTGCGCTAGGTTTTGGAAAAAAATGCATTCTGGGCCCCTCATCTTCAAAATTTTAGGGGTCTTGAACAATTTTAAAGATGCAGCAGACCTTTGATCAGACTGGAACAGGGAGAAAAGAATGAGAAGTGATTGGGCTGGGTATGAGAAAAAAGGATCTGCAATCTTAGCTTTAAAAAATGTTCAGCGTGATCACTTCACTCCTGCTCGACCTATAGGTTTTAATATATCTTAACTAACGGTTAGCGCTAACCATGTTTTGCACAACACGACCTTGCTCACCAGTCTAAGGTATCTTTATTGAGAGTATTTTACTTTCAGAATATGTGCTCTTAAGGAAATCTATGTTTTCTTTTCTCTTCATCCTAAACCAGAATAAGATTGAGCACTAGTCACTTAAGAACATACTCTCTATTTTCTCCTCAACTTACGTTTTGTTGATAGTGTCAAACAACCGCTGTGCCCCTGGTGTCACATCAATGCCTATTTTGTCCACTGCCCTTCGCTTCTGCTCCAGAGCAATGTTGATTTTCCTATCAATCTTGTCCACATCTAAGCTTGGTAGAGATGGTGACAGTTTTGCAGAAAGTTCAACGACTTCAAGATTTTTTATGTGGGCCATGTTCAGCATCTTGATTTCTGAGGTATTTTTCTTGGTACCTTTGGAGGATTCTACAACGTGTTAAGGAAATCTTCACACTGAAGTCAACTAGAACTTAATGTTTTTTCTTTGTGTGGGATTCTAAAATTAGACTCTGTTTTCTGCACTCTATGAATAATTGTCTACCAACTTCAGTCCACAATATAAAGCTTTGCCGAGCTGTTTGTATAATCAGATTCACTGACATCAGTGCGTATGGGCATCACTTCCGAAAGACAAAATCTTAGAGGAGAGATAAGCATTGAAGAGCTTTGAGAATCCTCAAGAAAACGCAGCGAACAACAGGACACACAAATATACTTCAGGATTACACTATACTTGATTGTGATAACACCCATCTAAAAGTTCTAGAGGAAAGAAATTTTTTGGCACAGTATTATTAGTCTCACAAACTACCGGTAAGCATAAGATATCGAAAGTACTGTATTAAACTCACAGAAAAAGTTCATTCTAAAGCCCGGATTCTGAGGCCAAACAAGTGACGCTTGTAACAAAGACAAATCATTTAAAGAACCACACCAGAGTTTAAGAACAGCAGTATCAATTTTCGGTCTATCTTCGATGATCAACCTGAAATTTCAAACACCAATCGCGAGGAAATTTTTTGGGGCGAGAATTGCCTCACCACTTAACAAGAATTTGTAAACACAATAGCTTCCTATGCACTGAATCGGGACTAAAAAGGATACTTATGATAATAACTTTCGTTCCGTAGTCAAATGCCATGACTTCTCCTTCAATCTTTTCATCGGAGCCAGTCGTACAAACCACTTTCGTTCCTGGTGGAATCTCTTTGCTTTCCTTCGCATCTCCAGTCGCCATGTTTCAACCGGTACTTTATTCATGCGTAGCACGAGTTACCACATCGGTCGCTCTGCTGGTTATTGAGAGGTCATAGTTTAATCAAACCAACGAAGGACGATTTCTTTTCAATACTTAGTATTCCAGTCGAATATACAGCCATTAAACAAACAAAAGACCCACAAAACACATTTTACTGTATTTCAAAGTAATTTACTTATTACCTTGTTGGGTCAATTTTTGAAATTGCGCTCTCTGTGACAAAGGCTGATCTGTCTGAGATTCTCCCTGAATGTAAAACCGCTGACAGACCACCGTCCGCCGAGAGGCTCTGACGGAGAAATAAAGATGGCGGACAGAATGGTAAGTTTTGGGTGTTTTCGTTTTCGTCCTTCAGGAAACGAAGTTCATCCCCGAACCCTGAGAAAATGCTGGGTTAACCTTGTGATGGACTGCTTTGCTTCTGAGGAGGCAAAGGAATACTCAACTCGACAGAAACGATATCCGGCTAAATACGTTATTGTCCAATAAGCTATACAATCGCTGTTTATTTGCAAAATGCAGACGGCAGCAAGGCAATTTCAGATGAATGAATGTATGACGAAACTGTGGCAAGTAATGGAGAAAAATCTCAATTTTCCATTTCCCATTTCCCATTTCCCATTTCTTTGTATTTGGTTGGCCCTTGCATTTGCATTTGTTTCACCCAAAACATCATAGCAATTTTTCTCGGGCAATTCTCGGCTCTTACTTTGTGTACCGGATACAGATGACGTAAATCAAAAGAACAAAAACATGAAACAATACCTCATAACCCTGACGGTATTGACAGAAAACAATGACGTTTTTTGTTTTACATCATATGTGTCCGGTACCATCTGGTACACGAAGTAAGACCCCAATTCTCTCCAAGGGGAAAACGCCCAGTGATGTTAACCCTATGTGAAGCACCAACCTAAATGCCAGACCACAACACCAGGAGCTACATTGGAATATATCCTATTCTTTGCAACCAGTGTGTGGGTTCTTTAACATCCTTCAACTTATTATGATCAAGGGTTAAGTTGTGAGACAGGACCTACAGTTTATTGTCTCTATCTGAGAAAACTAGAAAAAAAAAAGTCAAACCATTCGCAGATATCATTACAAAGACAGCAAGCATAAGCAACTGGAGTGTGGGTTAACCACTCTCTAAGCAGGGCTCATATGGTTCCTGGAAATCCTGGAAAGTACTTGAATTTTAGTTGACGCATGAACAGACATAGGAGGAACTGAGTACTGGATTTATATTTGATTTATATGAATATATTACAAGTACACTCTGCATTTGCATTGCAGATATAATCAGGGTAAAGAAACGTGTAGTTACAGAAAATTTCCATATCCCACGGAAGGTCAAAGGAAATTCCTTTGGGGAGGGGGGTGGCAAAAGCAAAAGTTTTAAAAGAAATGTATGGAGCTAATTTGGAATTTCCAGAGGGGTGGGGATGCAAACCAAAAAAAACCTTCAAGGGGATAGGTGTGGATATTTTTTTACCTAGGTTGTTTTTTGAGTTTGCTTGGATTTGTCCAAACTCAAAAAGTACTGGACAATGTTTTACAATCAAATTACAGTTCATATGCAACAATTTGGACAAATCCGAGCAAAATTGAAAAACGACCTAAAATTCGACATAGGTCGGTTATGCTCTCAGCCCTTCGATTAGAATCTGAGTAAAGAAATTTTGATTTTAGAATGTTGATGAACTGCTGGTTGGCCTGGCCTCCATGGGTTTTGAATTTGAAGACTGTCAGTCAGCTTTAGAAGCTGGCAACGACACACTGGAATCTGCAGTTGAATGGTAATCATTAGTTAGTTCACCAATAAAGTTATGGTATTTAGTATCTCAAGGCAAGCTGGAGAGATAACAAATGATTATGAAATTGTCAGAGTACAAAACTTTCCATTTGCCTTGAGAATCTAAGAACTTTTCATCCATTCCTAGCCTTCTCATTGCCACCATCTGTTTTGACATTTTGCCTCTTAAGATAATTGCCATGCTATACCAACGACATGGTTTGTTAAGCTTGTAACTCTTTCAACCTGGTACACTAACAAAGTAATGGTTCCAGCCCAGATTTAATGGGGGTGGGGGGGTGGAAATCTAATTTCAAGTGAGAGGGGTTTGTTACGAAATTGTAAAAGAGGATCCTTTGAGTAATGCAACTACAATTCTGTAGGCAATAATTCCAACCACCAGTTAATATGCTTTTTGTTATATTATTGGTTTTCAGCTGACACAGTATAAGCATTACCTGAGAATTAAACATAAAATCTGCAACTTAGTAAACTGTGAAGCTCTTCTCTGTTCCTTGAATGAACTTTGAGTCTCTTCACATGTACAGTGGGGGGAGAGGGAGGGGAAGGGGGGGACTTCACACTATAATGTGAGTGGAGAACCAGTCTTGATAAGCTTTAGACTCTCTTGATTGATTTCCAGGTTAATGACCAAAAGATCGAATGCAAACAGCATTGTTGAAAACCCAAAAGCATGCCCTGAACCAGCACAGCAGGAAGACAAAGTATGTTACTACAGAAGGTGTTTGCTCATGTGACTAGTGGCCATATTGGTTTATTGAAACAAAGGAAACATTAATAAAATGTAAAAAATAGTTTAATTTCCAGAGGACTGTTTTGAACCCTCAAATATGACCACCATTCCTTTGTTTTGCTCCTCCAACACTGCTGCTGTGACATTAAGTGGCGATTTTGTAGCACACAGTCATAAAACGAACAAAATATTTTTGTTTGCTCTGATTACTACCTTCAGTGTTGGTTTCAATCCTGGAGCTAATGTGTTATATGCCCCCCCCCCCCCCCCCCCAAGGCTTTCTCTGACTTCTTTGCTTGTCTCCTCCTTGGATTTCCAAAGGCTCAAAGACATTTTTCATTAGATTCTATTTAAGATGCTTAGTGCCAAGGAAAGAAGTGAAGTATTTTAGGATGAAAATTACTGGTCTGATATTACTTGGGCTGGATAAGTATACATGATACAGCTGTACACAGCAGCTGGCGAAAATCACAATCTTCTTCAAGATCTTTGCCAGCTACTCTGGTGGTGTGGACCTGTTTCATAAATGGCGGCCAAACAAAATATTCTTTTATTTTGATGCTAATGAAATGATGCTAGTAAGTTTAATGAACATACCTACAAAAGAATAATAAATCGGCTGCCATTTCTGAAAGTGGTCTAGGGATTGATTATGGTAATGATTAGGGTTTTCTTGGCACTTTTTCCGGTATGATTCATAGCTCTCTTATTTTCCCAGATCCTGAAGTGTCTCTAGTCTTTGTACTTCTCTTGATTCCTTCTGTTTGGGATATTTGATCTTGGAATTCCAGGATGCCAAAAAGTATGAAGGGAAACAAGATATTTTTTAGTTCATCACAGTCTTTATTATATCTCTCAGTTAGTACGCACGCTGTGATTGGTCAATCTTACAGACCGTATTTTACGGTACAGCATACTAAATTTTGAAAGTTTCCTTTCCTGTGTGCCTGATTAACCTCAAAGATATAATAAATATCTTACCACTCTCATTTTCTTGGTCTGTACTACATGTATAATTAAGGGGGGTTACAGATTCTCATTTTTTTCCCATTGATTTATGGCCCGTGCACTTTGCTCTTGAAGCAAACTGGAAAAAACTCGGTCCGTAACTTACAGTATGGACCTCAAACTTGGTTAGTAAGAGGTACACTGTATTTACTCACAGTGGATAAATTTGTGTTTGAGCTAGTCCAATGCCAGTTTCAGAGTGCTATTTTGATTTCCTGATTTCAAAATGTTTGACAGGGACCTTTCAAAGTTCATCCTTTTCATTTGCGGAGTCTTCCATGTGAGGCTCAATGGATTCAGTATGTAGTTCATATCAGGATCAACTGATCCTATTATCTGATCAGCACCAAATTTCTCCCTGTTACATCAATGCTTTATTAAACAGAGTAGTCACAAGAATTAAGGACAGGATCATACAAGATGAATTTGCTCAACATTTTTAACAACTTCTCCCTACTACTTTTATGGACAATATGTGGGGGCAACAAATGAGAATTTAAAGTTTGATTTTGCAAGGGTTTAAAGGGTGAATCAATAGCAATGCATCATCTCATTACTTCTAGTTGAAAGTTCCTCACGGTCAGGAACCTGCCACATCAAGTAATAATGTGCACCCAACAGTTCACTTGTCAAGTCGCTACACTGTGAGTGCGGATCATCAGAGGGCCAAGGAGCAGTTCTTGGAAAAGGAACGAGAGAATGCAAGGATGGAAGCAAAAAGGAGAAAACTAATGGAAAAAAGAGTAAGAATGTGTACTGTATTCGGTTTAGGCTTTTAAAGTTTAGGGTCTTTTCCAAAACTAGGGGCACTTTCCATTTGTCAGAACTGGCCAGCCAGAGCGGTCATTTTGAAAATGAAATAGGCTTCTTCTGAGAATTTTTGCTAAAAAAAAACATTCCTGCTATGCATACTATGTAGTTACAGTTCTTATTAATAGTGGAATTCTCTTTACAATGGACTGGCCTGGCTGGCCAGTTCTGACTAATGGTGACCCTTATCCTAATGCTTACCCTCAAATGCATTGCCAATATTATTGATGAGCTTTGGAGTTGGTGCCTTAAAGTTTGGCAGGATCCCAAGCAAATCAGATGCAGCAAGGAGGTAACCTTGGCAACCCTGTAAGGGGGAACAACCCTTGCAGGAAGCCACCAACAGGCACTATCACCCTGAAAGGAATTCAATGGAAAACTTACCATTTACCATACTTACCTCTCAAAAATGAACCACTTAATGGGTGGGAGGGATGGGACCAGAGATTCACTCAAGAACGAAGCAAGGGCTGAACGAATCTGCAAAGATTGGCAAGCAATGATCCCCAATGTTTGCTAGAAGCCAAGCATGCCCACTCCACAGATCACGTATGCAATATTAGTGAACCAGGATGATGGTAGCATTGGCTCGAGTTAAACCTTGTCCAAACAAACCCCATTAAATTATTGCAAGTTTAAACTTAATCCTAAGCATAGATGTACTTCTGGCCCTAATCTCAACTGTAATAGGGTTGTCAAAAAGCACCAGCAACTGGCGATATTGCCGGCTACTTTCCTAGTTTCGCCAGCTACGATTTGCTGATAAAAAGAGTAGGTGCCCATAAAGAGAGTACCGGTAGGTGGGAAAATGGTGTTGTTACCCCCCTCAGTGGTGTCTACTTTTCTAGATTCTCCTTATACTTAAAATATTTTTAACAACATTATTGATGGGCTTAGTCAGTTTTTCATCATCATCATCATCACAGCTAGTTCTCAGTGTCTGGAAATGATCAAACAATAGTAAGAATGGGAGACCATTGTTTTTCTTGAGTGCTGTTTTCCTTATGGAGCCAGCCTCTCTAAAGTGTCCCAATGACAGTCATACAGTGAGAAAGAGGATGATTTGTTGTGCAAGAGGTTGCTTTAGACTTTCTGTGGGACATTATTCCTAAAGAATCTTGCATTGACTGTTGGGCAATCTCTAATGTCATTGATTGTGTGTTTCTCATTTCTCTTAGGTATGTTGAATAACCAGCAATTAAAACAAAAATAAAACCTGAACACAGTTTAACAACTCACCATATAAATGTTACCTTCTCTTTATTAACAGGCTCGACAGGAAATTCTTCAGCAGATAGCGGAGGACAAGGAGAGGCGTGGCACGAAACGTGAAAGGAAACTGGCAAATCCACCAACACAACCAGACACAACTCAACCATCAGCCAGCAGTGGAACATCCAGCGAATGTGTGCACGACAAAAAGCAGTGTTTGCTTCAGGTAAATCTGGTGACCTGAATGACTGTAGTGCTGAGAGGAACTTTAGCTGAAAACCTTGATCTGAGGCCAACTCACACCTATGAGATCAATACTGGTTGAGAAAAATAATGTGAGCTATTACAACCTGACAAACTTTCAAAAAATATGTCAACTCAAACCAAAGTGAGAAATGAAAAGTCCATGTAAAATGAGTTAATGAAGATACTTTTCCCAAAATCTTTGCTGTTTGATGGGTAGACTCTGGGGACGAGGCCATGTTTAGCGATGCACATCCTGGGTTCTGAATTATTCAGAATGTCTACCAAAACCTTTGGGCGTCTTCATAAGTCTTGGGACATCTTTGGAAATCTTTGGTATGCCTGTGTTGTCTTAGAAAATCCTGGTACTCCCAGGATAAAATCTCACACCTTTGAGTCAAAAAAAGGTGGCAGCCATATGGCAGGTGATACCAACATTTACCAATGTTTTGACAACTTCAGTGGAGGCAAAGATCAGCCAAATGTTTATCAGTAACTTGCCAAAAGTGCATTTACAATCGATTTTTTTCTTTCTTGTTTTGTAAAATGTGGCAATTGATGAATATGGCAATTACTGATTTTAGACCTTTGCTTGATAGATCATTTTTTTAGCCAGTGGTTGTTGTTACATTGTTTACAAACTAGTTCATCAAGATTTGTGAGTAACATGGATAATAATTATCGTAGCTAGGGTGCTAGGTATACAAGTTTCAGTTCTGCAGTTGTTTTTATTCCCGTCAATGTAAGATTTCACTCAGATGTTCATACAGGCACCTTCAAAAATTATGATGCAGAAGTACCGCGGTAGGTGAAGCACATTATAAAAATATTAACTGGCTCATTTTTCATTCAAATATACAGATCAGAGCCCCAACAGGACTTGTGAAAAGAGAGACATTTTCTGCTGATAATAAGCTTGAAGATGTCATGGCTTTTATCTGCAGCCAAAATCAGCTAAACTCTAATGACTATGAGCTTTTACAGGTGAGATATAGTTTGTATGCTAAGAAATTGCATGACTGGGTATGACCTCAGCCTCTTTTAGAGATGACTACTTTAAATTTTTTACTGTTTTTAATCCCTGTGGGCAATCGCTTGACGCATAATCTGCTGTATCTCTCCTGGGCAGAAATTGAAAAATGTTTCACTGTTAGTAGTGTACTGGCCATATCATTACAGCTGATGTAAATCTCACAGTTTGAGCTACCAGAAGTGGTTCCCGAAATAGACTTACCGCATGAATAAAGCATTGAAATTACAGTATGGCCTGTCCACTCGTTAGTGACCACCTAGACTTGGCATTTTGTGTGGTCCCTTATGGAGGTTCAAATAATAATAATAATAATAATCCATGGTGACTTGTTGTAACCCGCTCCCAAGGACTATAAACCAGGCCAAATATCCTGCCCGAGTCCACAAGGAATGGACATAATAATAATAATAATAATAATAATAATAATAATAATGACTTTATTTAGTCAGGGTAGCATGTAATAGCCATGGGCTAATAAACTTTTGGCCCTGAAATCTATTACAAAATTAGTGAAATCAAATACTGGTTTTTGATGAGAGGAGAAACCAGAGTGCCCAGAGAAAAACTCTCGGAGCAGAGTAGAGAACCAACAAACTTAACCCACATATGACGCCAAGTCCAGGAATTGAACCTGGGACACATTGGTGGAAGGCGAGCGCACTCACCACTGTGTCATCCCTGCTCCCCTGTATTGAGTTTGCAACATTTAAATCTGATTTCCATGTTTTACAGCCATTTCCCCACAAGGTATTTGGTGCCAGTGACATGGCTTCCACGCTAGCCTGCCTTGGACTCAGCCCTGGTGGTTCACTTGTGGTGAAGAAAAGGGAATCTGTTCAGCCATCAGCATCAACCGGTCAGTTGTCCTTAGTTCTAACAAGAAAGATAAAGTGTGTGAATTTATTGTGCTGTCAACTGATTAGTCACACAAAGGCTCTTCAGGGCCATAGCCAGACTTCAGAACAAGATGAGGCAAGTTTCTAGCACCGAAGGTGCGAGCTGCGAGGGGGGTCTGAGAGCATGCCCCCCAGAAAATTTTGAAATCTAGCGTCTCAAAAGATAATTAATGCTCTTTTAAGTATTTTCCATGGCATTTCTCCTCTCTTCAATCTTGGGCAAGTGTAGAAGTTAACTTTTTTGTTGCTGAGCGATACTGGTGCCAAAAAAAGGGCCTATATCAAGATGAGGCAATTGCCTTGTCTTGCCTCATGCTAGCTACAGCCCTGCTCTTCCTCTTGTTTTGTTTTTGTTCTTTTACCTGTTATTAGTAAGTGTACAATTTTGGTCTTGTCTATTTCATCAACTACTGGTGAAGAACAGTAGTTAGAACTGTTGCATGTAGGAGTTATCAATCTAAAACTACTGTATTTTATTATAAGATTGATGTTGATAATTATTGTTACTTCTACAGCTCACAGACCAGTGGAACATGATTCCAACAACTCATCTACATTGCCATCAAACAGAGAAAGGACCAACCGTAATCATATTGAAAGCAATGTGCTCGTACCTTCTAACAGAAATAGTGATGATGTCAACAATACGAATAATTTGGGTGAGGAGCCGCAGAATGTTGCTCCCCCAGTGTTTGACAGAAGCCCCCCACCTGAGTTAGAAGGCTTCCCTGACATACCTGATCCCAATGTTCTTGGTATAGGAGGGTTTCAGAATGTGATGGTGAGAGGGTGGGACCATGTGTGGGGAGGTGGAGTCAGACTGGGTGCCGTGGAGTATAATCCACATGCTACTGAGCCTGCACTAAGGGCACAGACACCAGGGGAGTCAGCTGTAAGGAGGCTGGAGATGAGACAGCACCAGCAGCTTCAACCTGAAGCAGGTACTAGGTGATAAGTTGTAATAATTGAATGTTATACATAATTATATTTGCAAAGAGATTTCAAATCACAAACTCCAGTTTACATCCTCCAGCCCTATAAACTAGCAAGCTGTAGTTCTATGAAGCCAAAAACGAGCTGGGTGAAAGGCAGACTGTGTGACTGTTTTGTATGTCTTAGCTCAGTTGGTTAGAATGGTGGAAAATAATATAGTCCAGATGCTGCAGTTGTAGTCTCACCAGGGTTAAAGATAATTATATTTTCTGTACTTTGAAGACTGCATGTGGCACTGGAATTGCCAAACAGTGTGGCAACCTGATCAGCTGTAGTTCTTGTTCCAGAATAATTTTGTTGACAAACACTTCTCACTATCTGTCACAGAATAGATAGCGAGTAGCATTAAGCCAATCACAGACTGGCATTCGTGATAGAATGCAAGTAGATTTATACCAATTATATGTAGGTCCAAGTCATACAAACCTAGAGGAGCAGCCTCTTCTCCATAGAGACGTCCAATGCCTAGTAGACTTGTGTATCACCCACATTAGTCATCGCCTTCCTGGACACCACCACCCTATTACTAGCCTGGGAATGCTACCACATGGCCTGTGCGACAAGATCCTGACTCATCTGATGAAGAACAAGACTCTTGCACCTAAGACAATGCAGGCTTTTATTTCCTGGTGAGTTGAGTCTTCACGATACAAAATCTTTGCCTTTTATGTTACCTTTTGCAATTATTATATAATAATAATTAATGTAGCTTTTTTTCTAGTGTTAGGGTTTGAGTCTCTAAAGTAAGCATGTGATAACATTCACCTGTAACTTCAAAATGATCGTAATGCGGTTGAACCTCACTAAGGGTCACCTCTCTACAACGGCCACGTCTGTGTAAAGGCCATTTATTTTTGTCCTGGCATATGGCCCACACAATAGCTTTTATTTTAACCTCTCTGCAACGGCCACCTTTCCACGACAGTAATTTTGTTTTCAGTTTAGCAACAGACATGTTATTGAGCCCTCTCATTAGCATTGCTTATCCTTAATCTCTCAACAGTGGTCTGCGTCATGTGAAGCTAGACTGTTATCCCTTGGTTACTAATGAACTCCTAATGGCACTCAGGTCAGATACAACATTTGTAAGCACTGAATGACAACAAAAAATTATAGGGTATTGTACAAAAGAGGTGTACTTACATGTTGCTATTCGGCAGTTAAATCCAAATCTTGCCAATGCAATTATATGTGCCCCTTTTGTGGAAAGCCTTCCATTAAGAAGCCATCTTGAGTGGAATAATTTATTTTACAATGTTACCCATTATCCAGGCCCACCTAATTATTGTAGTCATGGTCAGAGCATCTAACCTGAAATTCATAGTACTTTGGAGGCCTTTGACAGGGGTTTCGTTATGGTTTTGACCATAACGACCTGCTGGTTTTGACCTTCCTTTTGTCAGGAGGCAAACATGTTGTGATTATATAAATTTAAAAATTTACTCAACAAAACCATGTTTTATACAGCCAGCCCATTTGGTGCTGCCTGGCCCTTGAACAAAGCACTGCATTGCTCTAACCTTTGTTTTGAAGATATTTTAAAAAAATTGACAGAATTATCATTTTGGCCATTGTCATTTATTTTCATCCCATTCAACATTCCACTTTATTCTATTCATGTCCAGCTCTGGCCACTAGCCTGAATTTTACAGTAGTTTGGAGTTCAGCTCCTGCCATGCATGTAGAATAGCCAACTGGTCTGTCACCTGCCATTTGTGATTGTGTGGTTCTAGAAAATACTCATGCCTCCCCCAATGGAAGGTTTGCACCCCCTTCCCCCACACCCACCACTCTGGAAATTCCAATTTAGCTCCATACTTTTCTTTACAAACTTTTGCTTTTGCCAACCCCCTCCCCCTTGGCATTTCCATTGACCTTCCATGGGGGGTGTAAGGATATTTTCTGTAACCTCACATTCTAAATCTGTTATGTTCTGTCTGAAATGTTGTTCCTGACTTCTCTTCATCATCCATGACAAGCTACAACCTTACATTTTTTCCTGTCGATCTCTCTTTCTTTGGCTTTGCACAGGCTGCACAGACACCTCACCCACCTTAGTTTAAGAGCCTGTCCTTTAATCACTGACAAAGCACTTGAAGCAGTAGCAGGTAAACCAAGCAAGTTGTTATCTATAAATGTTTTTGAAGGTTGCCTGTATGCTGCTAGTGTTCCCACAAGCATTCAAGGCCGAAAACTTGTTGTACAATCAGTGGTCAAATTTTAATAGATAACCTCAGGTTTGAGTACAAGTACAACTTTCCAATTCCAAACCGTAGCAGTGTTTTTAATAGTGACTAATACCCCATTTACACCAATGAGTAAACATGTTTAAAAGCCCTTCAGTTAAACAAGGTTTAAAAATTGTTTTTTTCTTAAAAATTGCTTACTGGCTATTATTGATTGGAAATTTAGCTCAAATTAGAGAACTTGTTAAAGTTCATTTGAATCCCTTGGAAAAACCTGAGTTCAGTTTTTCATTATTGTTGTTTTTGTTTTTGTTTTATTTTTTCATTTTTTAAAACCTGGTTTAATTAAACATGTTTAGTTGGTGTGATTGGGGTACAATAATATTATACCCCATTCACACCAATCATATTATGATTGGAGTGTTGTGGGTTGTAAGTAGAAAAATGTGGCTTTCAGAAATTTGGAATTTCCCTCCAAATAGGGTTCAATAGAATGTAAATAACTAATATGCATTTCTACATTGTTTCAGTTTTGAAGAGACTAAAGTCACTCAGTGTGAGCCAATGTGCTAAACTCACAGACAAGTGTTTCTTTCACATCAAAGGTTTGCAAAAATGCCTCAGTCTATCTTTTTCATAATTTACTTTTTATGCAATCATGTGATCACTGATTAGTAGTGAGTGCTAGGTCAATGGACCAGATAAGTTTGCAGACCAAACTGTTTGTGTAATAATGATTTAAATAAGATATAAAGTTATTTTTAAGGGAATAGGATTTGGTAGCAGTTGGCTTAGTGTGGAATACTGGTGGTTCCTCTCTATCAAAATTAATAAATAAGGCCTGGTTCAAACATCGAACTTCTCATGCGCTGAATCAAATCATTTGATTTGGCACATGAGAAATTCGATGTTTGACCGGTCGAATTTAATAGTTGAGTCAACCCAAATCAAATCGTCGAATTGAATTGATTCAAACATCAAACTTCTCATGTGCCGAATCTAACACATAAATTATTTCAGTGTATTTTCAGAAAAACATCAAGAGTCACATTTAATTTGACGCATTTAATTCTACCTCTGAATCAACGTTGAATTTTAATTTATTTGGGTCGACCCAAATAAGCATTTGATTCAGTGCATGAAAAGTTTAACATTTTAACTGGGCCTAAAAGAGTGCATTAGTAATTAATTTTTTTCATTTTCTAAATGAGTCAAGTATCAAGTGTATTGCCTAAATACCAATTTGGTCAGTTTAACCAAGGCATCCTTTCCTGTTAAATTTAGAACTTGCTTGCCTATGTGTTCGAAATATTTACATGTTAAGGGTAGACACCCAGTATATTACAGTATTGGTAGAGAAGAGGCCTTCCAAGGGATAGAAGTGACAAGTGACAATCCACTGAAAATTGGCAACAATCTTCTCCAAAACACTGACAACCAACAGTAACTGACCAAAAAAGCAAGACAATTCACTTTGAATTTTCTGAAAGCGACATCTGTTCACTTACGTTTTCAGTATTGTTCCAACAGTGACACGACTAACCCAGCATGACTTTATTCTGTGTCTGTCATTTCTGTCATTCCTCTTTGTTTTCTTTGTGACAGTCCTTACCCAAACAAGAGACAGACAGAGTCATAGACAAGTGACAAAGCAACACCAGACCACTGTTTGGAAGGCCTCAGAGAATCTTGGCTGGTTTTTGGAAAAGATGAGCAACAGCCTGAGGAAGCTTAACCAATTCAAAATGTGTTAGTTCACTCAACAGTGAAATTCATCATTTTTATTTTATGCTTTTTACATTGAAAGTTTTCTGTTTTACTGCAGAACTTCCATCACTGGTGATGTTACAGATGGATATGACAAAAGTAATGACCTACGTTATTAACAAATTTTTTGTTTTGATTTAATAATAATATTTTATTAATATTTTTAGTAGATGTTTTTATGCATCTACATCTAAGTTCAAAAAATTCTGCTCCCTATTTTGTATCCAATTTTTTTATGTGTCAAACTATTTGAGCTCAGAGAAAAGTTTTCTTTACCCTTAAAGCCCTAAGGGTGCTCAGCATCAGATTTCTCCTTGTGATATCAACACTTTACGAAACAGATTGGCCACAAGAATTAACAACAGGATCATACAAAATGGAGTTGCTTGATATCTCAACAACTTAGAACTCCCCACTACTTCTATAGGAAAATTTGTAGGGGCACTAAATGAGAATTTAAATTTTGATCTAAGGGTTGAAAAGGTCAAAGCTCAACATGTACTTTTACACAGGCTGTACATGTAATAAATTACTCAGTGCTTGACACCTCTTCACCCAGGTCCCCCTGAAAATGTGGTGTCCTGCAAGTCTTCTTTCATTCATGTGCTCAATAGCTGATTGAGGACTTTTCTGCAAAAGGAGTAAAGGCTAGGATTTGGAGTATTGCCTTATGACTTCTTCCAAAAGTTCAAAGAACTATGTTACATATCACATGTCAAATGCCAAGCCCTTCAACTGTGTGTTCTACATAAACCTACATACATAAACATTATTTTTTCTTGAATTTAAGAGTAGCTACAGTGAAAGCTAATATTTCATAGAGGAAAATAACAAAAGAAATCAACATAATATACAATAACTTACAAACTATATGATTCTGTACAATATTTACAATAATGGCTAAAATGAGATGAATCCATGTGCTGAATAATTTATTTAAAAATACTATTAGTAAATCAGGCAGACGTTTACAAAATGTACCAAGTTTACATAAGTTAAAGCTACAGTGTAGCTAATGCTTTTTTCAAGTCATTAAAGTTTGAAGTTCAAACAAAGTCAGGCAGTGAGTTCCATTGTTCAGCAGTATGATAAGAAAAAGAGCAAAGACCGTAAGTAGTAGTTTTAGGTACAGGGAATGTCAGAATGTAGTTACCCATTCTGTTTTCTTCAACACTGTAGATAACTGATAGAGGAGTTTGTCACTTCCTGGAGAAAGCTGCGTGTTGTCCCAACTTGGTGCATTTGAGTTTTAGTGGAACCAGCATCACTGATCACTGCCTTCAAGCCATGGCTGGTAAGGGATTTGGTGTACAATAATATTTACACGACATGTCAACACTGTTCTCTACGTATTGCCAACACAATGAGCAGAAATGTATTAGGACTTGATACAACTCAAATGGTGAACTGTGTAAACAGTTCAAAAAACTTAATTACTGTAGATCTACCTATTCTAACTTACACTAATATTTAGACTTCAGATTATTTTGGCCTTGAAAATGTGATGTAATATGTAGCCACATCTGCACGAGATATACAATACAGATGTTGATTAAACATTTATTTATTGTGTGTTTCCTTTGTGAATTATTAAATTAATGAGTTTTTTTTACATAAGAGGTGAATCTGAGTAAACAGTTATTTGATGCACATTATTACAGTATGATGAATTCAAAGATCACTGTTTGCAATTAAATCATACATGTTTAAACTGTACTCTTAACTGATTTTGTCTAACATTTTTTTTTTCATATTCTGCGATGTTACCGAAAGGTCTTGATAATACCACTGGTCACCAATATAATTTTCAGAAAGGAAACAACATGTTTCGGAAGTTCTTCGGCCATCGTCAGTTGGAATAATAATGAGTGTGATTTCACTATTCTCTGGTGTATGACTTTTCCAGCACACTTACTAGCTTCTTATGTTCCTTGAGCATTTGTATTTAAAAATAAATTCTTTCCATGTAGGCCTCAAAGCTCTCAAGATTCTTGCTCTTGGCCATACAAAGGTAACTTTTTTGATAACTGTTGGCTCAGGTTATCAGAACTTTGTCGAGAGGACAGGTGATGAGAATTGACAAGTTTATCAGCCAGAGGGTGGTATCTTAATATAACCACAAATTCTCTTAACTAATGTACAGGAAACTGTATAGCAGCTAGAAAGGAGAATTGATAATCAGATCTTGGGAGTTCAAGGGTTAATTCCATTTAATCTCTGCTGCTGTTCATCTGACCTCATCCTCGGAGACCCAGGGGCAGTTAGTGGGGGCGGGAAAAAGTCTAAAGGGGCGAGGAAAAAAATCGGGCGAAGAAAAGTCAAGAACGTATTTCGTTCTTGACTTTTCTTCGCCTGATTTTTTTCCTCGCCCCTTTAGACTTTTTCCCGCCCCCACTAACTGCCCCTGGGTCTCCGAGGATGATCTGACCTTTGTTGTTTTATAACATTGCTAGATAACTACTCTGGATATTGCTCAGTATTTGCCACAGTTGGAAAATTTAAATGTGTCTCACACGTCATTATGCGATGGTAGTTTGGTTCCTCTGGCGAGTCATCCATCGCTTGTATCACTTAGTCTACTCTCTACAAATATCTCGGATGATGGATTGTGCCATCTCCAAGGTGAGAGCAAAGAAACATTTTGTTGTATTTTTGTTTTTCAATTACGTGTCACCTGGAAAGGTGAGCCCTGACCTTACAACGTTTAGGGGAGGTTTAGTCACTACAAAACTCTGCAATCAACAAGTAGCATGAATGCGGTCGATGACAAAAATATTGATCCAAATTCTCGTTTTTGCAGGTTCTATCTGTTCATGAAAGAAACATTTTTTTTGCACAGATAAAAATGCTGATATTTTGATCATCTGTTGGACTAGTTGCAAAGGCCCTTATGGTCCTCTTACATGTCCTGGTGACAGCAAGTATGGATCCCAGATTCCAGATATTTCCAAGTGGCTCCTAGAAATGTGTATTGTATACTCCACTTGGTGGTATTATATGGATAGCCTATTTAAAAGATGTGCTACACCGACTCTGGAATGTCACTTTTTATTCAGGGCTGAAGTTGTCCACTTTAAAACTACCAAACAGACTGCACATTACAGACAGAGGAATAAACAATATTCAAGGTTTGAATCCAATTTTACTTTTAAATGACAACAGGTTGTAGATAGGTTGTTCTATTTAAGTGCACAAGGGCAAACAGCTGTCTAAACCCTGCAGATATATATATATTTTTATGTCATGTAATTTTCCCTGGCAAGTGATAGACCAAACTAGGTACATGTCAGTAAATAAGTATGAATGATGAAGACTCACTAACTGACTAAATGAATGAATGAATGAACAACCAACACACAAGCAAACAAAAATTACTAAAAAATTATTACACTTAAAGTATTAAATTGACATTTTGATTGAAGCTGATTGGACCTCTGTGGCCATTGTTGAACTCAATAAAGCATGAGTGTGTTGTGAGTAAGTGATATACAGCAATACCTATAGTATTTTGTCATTTGATGCGAGTGTACAGTTGCTTTCACTTACTGATCAATACATGTGTCATGGCCAAGCCCAGTCAGATCGACTAAAAAATATGGTATTTGTCGTTTGATACAAGTATATACTAGTTGCTTTCACTTACCGTCAAAACATGTATCATGGCCAAGCCCAGTCAGATTCACTGAAATATGATATTTGTCTTTTGATGCAAGTGTATGATAGCTTTCATTTACTGATCAATACAATGTATTATGTAGCATGCCCTAGCCCAGTCAGGTTGGTAGTAGTTTGATGCATTTTGTTCCTGACAGGACTCCCACTGCTAGCTCTTGACCTGTCAGATTACATCCACATCACAGATACAGGTGTCCATTGCATAGCGCACATGACAAGGTTGGGACATATTTACTTACAGTGTATAAATCTGAGCTGTCGTGATGAAGGCATGGATAATTCTGGATAATTAATAATAATATTAATTAATTAATTAATAATTAATATTACTAATTATCAAACTATTATTAATTATTAAATCATTAATTAATATTAATTAATTAAATATTAATTAATTAATAATTATAATTAATAATTAATAATTATTAATAATGGATAATTATTAATATATGGATATATGGATAATTCTGCTCTGCAATGAAAGTATCAGAATTTGAGCTTGAAAGAAATTTTTCCAATGGGAATCCTTTTAAGATTTTCGAACTCAAAATAACCAACTATCTTCAGTCACTTGCCAGACATGATAGAGACGCATGGACTACAAAAGTGACATTCTGCGGGTACTGGAATTGGCCATTCCCTGCAATATTTTTTGATGGCTTTTAAGCGAATTCAGTGGTGATTTAAGCCAGACACTAAAGACATATTTTTTGATGGCATCACCTCCTTTAAAAGTTAACAACAACAATAATTATCGAAACGTTGCTGGTGTGTCAATGATTAATGGGCTTCCCAGTTTTGCCCTCTCCACAAAACCAGCTGTTGGGATGTAAATGGATAACAACTCTCAAAATAATGTCACCCTCATTTAGCAAAGTTTGTTTTAGCAGATGTTTCAGCAAATATTCTAATCAGGACCAAATGAGTACAATGTTGAAATTTGGGCTTCAGGTTGGGATTCATCAAGAGAAGGTTCTTCATATTCAAGATCGTTTTTAGATACCCAGAGGATTTAAGAGCCATCTTTGTTTTGTTCTTCTTATCTTTATGTGATTTTCACTTTCCAGGTTAACACAGTTATCACTCAGCAATACCAAACTGACTGATGATGGAATGAAAAGTTTAGCAGGCAAGACTGGCCTCACATTTGCAATTTCACTTGTCTAAACTATTCATGTACAATTTAATTCTTGCACTGTTCCACCTGACCTGCCATGTCAAGTCAACTTTATTTTATTCTGTTTGATAGAACATGGTTTGATGGTACTCTTGTTTAAAGATTAGTTAATCATAACCTAAAAAGTTTCTATTCTCCGCCCAACGTTTCGACATTCCTGTCTAGTGTCTTCATCAGGGGCGATGTCGTGTCATGTGAAATAAGATTTCCATATCTGTCTAACTGTAAGTTTTTCTGTTGTTGTAACAGCTCTCACAGAACTTGAAGAGTTGAATTTGGACCGAACGGTAATCACAGACGAAGGATGCAGTGTATTAGCACGTAAGAGTCTGTTTTTTCATACCGAATTGTTTTTGCATAACCCTTAATATGCATTTTTTGAAAAGTATCTATTCATACAAGGGTGAGTCCATAAATCCAGGGGTACCTGACTACCTGAGTAAGTCCATACATTTGACTGCCACGTAGATTTTGCTATCCGACATTATTTGAAACGACAGTATGTTGCAGTATGGTAGGTCAATTTCACAATTTGTGAAAACTAATTTCTGCGCTGGTATTCAACGTTAGATGTCTGCAAAGATTGTCTTATACCATATCCTGGGATTTTTTTCAGGTTTCCAGCATCTCCGGATTCTCGGTTTGTCATCCACTGGAATAAGCAACAAGCTTCTCTTGAATGAAACTTTGAATCAGTGTAAGAATCTTGTACAGTTGAACCTCAGTAGAACAAGAATATCAAACAAAAGATTGAACCACTTGGTTTTGCCGTTGCTGAGTCAGCTCAATCTTGACTGGACAAGGGTGACAATTGATTGTCATGCTTTGCTCACAGGTACTTCTTTCAGCTACCAAAGTATAATGTTAAATAACGCAATCAATATTTTTTTCTTGTAATGTCTATCGTGAGAAGAGGAGTTGGTATATCGTTGTTAAAGCTGGCCAGAGTTCAGGTTGAAAGATTTTTTTTACATAAAAACTTGAGTCTTCAGAGGAGCAGATTTTATCCAGTCGTTGTAAAGAGCTTTATGATTTCAATTTTAGTTTGTTCCCATGTAATCTGAGTGAAATTCTCAAAGTTTTGAAACAAAAACAATTTGTGGTCATTTTACGAATGTTTGGTCGCTCTATGCAACAATTTCAGAGGATTTTCATAACGTTTTCCTTTTTTTTTAAAAGTAAAGTCAAAATGACACTGTGCTGTGTTGAAGGAGAATGGTGTTGAGATAACTAGCTGGCTGATTAGTAAACTGTGGTGCTGCGTCGGTGGGGGAATGGTACACGAAAGGTTGGTTTTATCAACAGAGTTGATAATGGGAATTGGCCACTGTAAAGGGATTCTAAAAGCACTCGCTTCGAGTGTTAGTCCTTCGTCAAGGCTAACCTTTAACTTAGGTCATAAAACCGATTTGGAAGTAACTGCAGAATACCCAACCACTTCTGACCACTGTTTTCTTCTTGCAGCGGCATCGGTTGAAGAACGAAACAGACAATATTGCGTGCTATTCACATGCAAATAAGTGGCCGGGTATTCTGCAATTTAGGTATTTTGGAGAAAATTTGCCGATTAGTACTTGTGGTTAGGTTCGCAGAGTTACTAATCTCAGTTTTCTTTTGTAGGTTGCCCTTCACTTAAAGCTTTAAGAACTAAGAACTGCATCCCACCATCTCAGGATTCTGAGGATTCAGATGAGGACCAGCAGCAGTAGCAGTGAAGAATTACCAGCTACAGAAAACAAAATTACTAAACAATGTTGTGGAATTATCTGTTAAAGTCCTACTCTAACGGTCGACCCTCTGCGAATGGCTGCCTTTTCACGACAACCACCCTTTCTCGTCTCAGCTAGCTGCGGAGCACTATTAAAGTTGTTTTTCTTGCCCCCATCTCACCGCTCTGCCGAGGCCAGTAAAAAAGTATTTCGTCCCTCCCTCAAAGCGTATTGTTGGTGTTCCAGTTAGTTTAAATTTAAGTTACTTTACAGGCAATCAATCGTGGGAAAACATGCGTAGTTACCAAGTTCAATGTCGTCATTGGCATGTCATTTTCTTTTAGAGCAGTTTTCGGCAATTGAGTTTTGTAAAACCAAAACCAAACTTCAGCCAATCACAAGAGAGGAAGACAGCTCAGCGAACCAATCAGAATACAAAACAATAATTGCCGGTTTTTTCAATTATTGAAAGAAATCGCTGTAAAGCGTGGGAAAATTTTTGCCTGCAAGTCGTGTTTGTTTATGATTTTGCTTCTCATTGGTTGAAAAAGTGGCGTGAGATTTGCTGGCCAATCACAGAGCGAAGCGATGCAAAACCAAAGCAAACGCAATTTTGGCTTTCGACTCTCAATTGAAAGCCGATGTATTGAACAGTCTATTACTTGACTTTAGAAAAACACGATTGACATCAATTGCTTTGTCGTTTACATTTTGGAAAATTGTTACTGGTAGACTGGCCGTGTTTTCACGACAGCCGTTTTTTCGCGTAACATTTCTGAAAGTGGTTTTTGCAGACTTCGTTTAGTGACTTTAAAATGATACGTGTTTTTACGGGTAAGATTAAATGAAGAGAGAGACGTGCCAATACATCAATTTGAATAACATGGCGGGAGATCCAAACGAATAAAAATAGCACGCCTGTTGTATTTCTAATTTGAATAACCGCAAGCAACTCCTCACTGGCCGAAATTAATTACCCACTCGCTTAAGCTACCTGGTTTGGTAGCTTAAATTTGATGAGAATTCTATTGAAATTTGCCGACTCCAGCTAGATGAAAAAGGAACTGTTTTCACGCGATTTCCAGTTGTCACTCGCTAAGCAACCTAAAAAACCGCTCGTGAAAACACGGCCAATGACAGAATGGCACCTTAATGAGTGAAGCCATTTTTAATTGTGTTAGTGAAACAAATGTAAAAGAATGTTACATTCACAAAAAAGGTAACGTAGACACAATAAAGATTCCATTCGATCCAGGGTGAGCT
>OX419343.1:5473132-5593132 GCA_948470475.1 Galaxea fascicularis | reverse complement strand
TACTGGGAACACCCTACGCAAACCTAATTCCCTCCCCCACTGTGCGCAAGGGTAGGGTTGCCACACAGCCATACATTCTTTAAAATCTTGACATTTTTCAATTTTACCATTGAACCTGTCACACCAGCAGCCCATCACTAGATCCCGGTCACGCTCAGACTTCCAAAAGATCCTCCTCAAAGTCCACGCGTCTGAACGGAGCTCTTGTTCATACCTAGAAAGGTAACAGGGTACCTCTCGTAAGGAGTAATTTCCTCCCCCCCCCCCCACCCTCCCCCAACCAAAGTCGATCATCACTGATGAGATTGATGTTGAGCCTGCGTACCAGTATCATGGCATGCGACTTCCACCAATCAAATCACGTGAGTAGTATAAAAACCGTTATTTGATTGGCTGCTGGCGAATGTTTGAAAGAAGAGGAGGGAAAAAACGAACAAGATGGCCGAGCAGTGAAGGCGGTTTATACTCTGCTTCGATTTGTTTTTCCAGCGATTTCTGACGCCTTAAAGCCTATGAAAGAATCAATCATGTCTGTCTCTTCACTTGTTGGAGCTATTGACGACATCGCTCGCTGTTCATCGGTCCTCGCCGAAGGAATTGAAGGAGGTTTGTCACTTAATTTCTCCGCTGCCTTTCGTGTCATCTTTATTCGAATATAAGCACTTTGTGTCCTAAAATACGATGGCTTTTTAGCTTTAAGACTGATTTCTCCGATGTGGAATAATTTTTTTGTCCAAGTTTGTGAAATTTATCGTGAGATAAGTTAATCTTAAATAAATTAAAGTCAAGTAAACTCAAATTGCTTTCATCTTGACTGTAAGCTTGAGTTCCTCGCGAACTCTAGAAAGAGAAATGAAGTCTTTTTTTTCTAGAATTCATCAAATTCGTGACACAGCAGGAAGAATGCCGAAAGAAGTGGCTCGCTGCAGAGAACGAAGCCATACGTTTGAAACAAGACATCGCGAAGATCACAGTACGTTTCAAATAATTGACTTGTCACTTTCTGCTTTCAAGTTTCTTCTCTCTGTCGACTGTGCACGTAGCTTTTTGTTATGGATCTCACTATTTCTTTAAAAATTTTCTTACAGGCTGAAAATGAGGCCCTTGAAGTGAAGTTAAAACATGCGAGGTTAGTAGCCCGGCGCCCCAGAAAATAAAGCGTAGCAAAGTAATGGGACGATATTAAAAAGTATTGTACAGTCCACGACTGGGCCAGTGCAGGAGTCTAAATATACTAGCGAAATGGTGTCGTTTGGTGGCCAAGCATCGATCGCCTCTCAACACCACCATTGCGATTATCGATCTTGTATCAGAGAATTCTTTTCATTTCTCCAAAATCTCTTCCCCTACAAAGTAGCCTCGTAGCTGGTTCTCAAATTTTACTAGCCCAAACCAAGTTTCTACTAACCTTGTCCTTGGCTAGTGGACTACCGCTAAGGTTGATATAAAATTGCTTAATTGTAGCTTTCGTTAGAAATAAATAATTGGAGTAAATTAAAAAAAAAAGATGTCATCCTACATTGATGGCTAAAATTTGAAGGGTTATAACTGTTTGAGGATTTCATTTACAGATTCATTTATTTTTTCAGGAGTCAAGTAGAAATTGAAATCAAGAAAAGGATGAAAGCAGAAGCAACTCAAGACCATTTGGTGAGATGTTTGAAAATATTAAATGAGCATAATTCCCCTGTTACCTATATTTTAAAGACATAAAAGTAATCAGGTGTTATTCAGCTTTCCCTTCTAAATTTACATGGGCCATGAATTTAATGAAAAAACAAAAAAAAAACACTTTACTTTATGAAGCTTTGGTAGAAAGATTTGTGGCCATGGAGAAGTGGTCTTTAGGAGTGTTACAACCTTAAAGCTTAGTTTTCATGTGTCAGTAAAATCCCAGATGGTCGGGTATTTCATTGTTTCCCGACTATCCCAGATCTTGCCAACTAATGAAAACTGAAAATTGTAGACATCCTGATCATCTGGGATGGTCGGAGACAAATCAGGAGTTTTTCTATTTTCCAGATGTGTCCCAGATTTCTGCGATGGTCAGTGATCATTCCCAACATATATGAAAACTCAAATTTGTACTGTCTGAGATGTAATTGGTGATAGTTTTGGGTCATTACCAATCCTCTAAATTTCTTGGCTCCATTCCCTCCGTCCCAAGTAAAAATGGCACGGCTATGGAGAAAATGGAATCGTTCTGATTATTCAGACTCTGGTTGCATAAAGCTTATGACTCCAGCTCCGTCAATAAAGAAACCAGCCTTAAGTTAAACAGTTATGAAAAATAAAAGGATTGATGAATGTGAATAGATACATAGCTTGTTACATTTCAAGGAGAGGCAAGTGGCACTGATACGTGAACTTCTGAATGACAAGGATACCATGAGCCGATTGAATGACAATGAAAGACAGACACTTATGCAGATAAGCCAGTGTCACCATGACGACTTCACCAGTCCAAGAAAAAGGTACGGAGTATGTTACAATGATTATACAGTTCCCAAAAATATCCACACTTCCCCTACAGACGGTCAACGTAAATTTGTTTCTGTGAATATTTTCTGTCATCTCCTCAGACGCTTCAGTGTCCAAGATGAGTCCACCGGTTCCATTCTGTCTCCGTCAGATATTAGTTATGATAACACAGAAGATGACTTGGTAAGGTTAACATTTACATTGATGTTCTGCTTCTCAGTTAAATATGCCACTATTACAGGTGTATTATAAAGTTATGATAATGTGTATATTAACCTGAAGTTTGTGAAAACTCATAATTTGTTCTCCCTGTTATTACTTTAGCATAAAGCAACCACCTCTATTAGTGTTCGTATTTACCGGTAGTCATTTTTTGTTTTGTTTTGTTTTGTTTTGTTTGTTTGGTGGTGTTGTTGTTGCTGTTGTTGTTTTTTTAATATTTTGTTTTGACTTAGTCTTTCTTATGCTATAGGATGTTTCTAATCCACGGAGAGGCCCATCCAGCAGAAAGGTTAGAGAAAAACACTGATGGCAGTTCATTATTTCATGTCCCATATCCACATTGGCTGTGCTTTCACTTCATATACAGGGCTGTCACATTTAATTTTGAGCCTTGTGTCCCATTCAGTTTTAAACCCAGCTACAACAGACTTGTGGCTATGTGAGCCACAAGTAAAGTTCACCTCTGATGACGTGTCACCTTATAGCAATTAAAATACATGTAGAATTCAGCCATAACAGGTGTTATGGGTTGCAGCCCTTTCAGAGAGGTCACTGACGCACAGATAGTTGAATGACCTAATAGTTAATTGTTTTAAGTTACAAACCTACAATTTACCACATCTCCCGATCGAAGACCTTCAAGACCCAGTATTGTCCATCATGCACTGTGCACTGGAAAACAATATATGTCTCGCTCCCGTGAAAACTAAAACAACAAATGAGGCATGTGAGGAATAATGGGCAATACTGGGTCTTTAAATTGTTATATTTGGCACCTCAAATTAGAGGTTGCTTATTGAAACAAATAATTGGATTAAAAGATCTCTACTTTGTGTTATTTCAGCCTCCACCAATGGCACCAGACCATGATGTGAGTGCATGTTCTTTTTGTTATTGTTGATATTAATAAACTGCTGCTAAATTAATTAATAATTAATTATTAATTATCAATTAAATTGTCAGCAGTTTCTCTCACTTTTTTGTATTCTTATGCAGTAGGTCCTCATGTTCATAGTATGCTACGTTTCATCTATCTAGGTTACCCCTCCCAAAAGGCCCAAAACAGATGAGGTAGGTTATTTACAAGCTCTTTAGAATCAAAAGATTATTCTTAGGCAATTAAAATGAACCATTAGTATATCAACCAGAATATGGAAAATGCTATTAGAAGCAGAGTGGAAAAACATCGAAAAACGTAGAACTTGCCTTTAAGTGCCTCCAAACCCTCTAGCAGCTCTTGCCTTCGGTGATCAGATATTGTGCTTTGTCTGTACCAAAAGTCTTTCCAAAAAGAGACATTCATGTAGGGGTTTCTTGATTATGAAAGGAACAGCATCATGCTATTTCACTTGCAGGGCTGTGCTCTAGCGGCGCCTGGTCGCCCCTGGTGACTTACTTTTGCCATCGGGTGACCAGGAATTATTAGTTTTTGCACCAAACTTATATGCTGGGCGCCCTGGATTTCAAGGGTTTAGAGGTTTGGGTGCCCAACTACTTTTCATAGAGCACAGCCTTGAGTTGGCTGTAAGATGCAAAAAAAATGTCTTCAAATCAGGAAAAACCCAAAAGTAATCAATCCATGTGTTTACCCAGGACTTTGTTACTGCACTGAGGCTAAATACGGTCTTCTGTTATGGATGGCAAGGATGGAAATGAATGGCATTTGTAAAAAAATTGCCTAACTTTTTTCAAATTCTTGCACGTCATCTTGAAGGCATGGCCAAAAATGTTATGGATGGCTTTTCCTGCAAAAAAATTGATTGATATCTTTCTCCTACATTTCAAGAAATATTTTGGCGCGAGTTAAGGTCATAAGAAGCAATTTCTGTGAAGTTTGGGTCAGAAAACAGCAAAACACCCATGACAGTGCCCCTTTAAATGTTTTTTGGCAGCTTTTCAACCAAACATGCTGCTAATTTTCGAGTGCCCTTTCATGTGGGAAACCATTTAGTTTGATTTGATTGAATTTCAATAAAGTTAGGATTTGTTCCCAGACCCTTACTTGATTCTGAAGTGCCCAATCGCTAATTAAAGCCTTGTTCTTCTATACACCCGTTGGATGCCGTAGGCCACATACATGTACTACATAAGTACAGATAACCCGTCATTCATTGTGTGACTTCTGTTGCTTTATTTTGCAAAACAGCAAGATGCTCCAGTGGCGAGACCACGAGTTATTCCTGACAGTCCAGTCCATGTTCCAGTTTATCCCAGTCCTCAGATCCACATACAGCCATCAGCTCCAGGTGGGATTTATTTTGGATGTCAACAGCTTATATCTCATTTCTTTCTTTCCAGTTATTTTCATAGCTAACTGTTGTCTTTACATTGGAGAAAAAGTACACAAAACTTGTATACTTGGTTAAAAAGGAATCTTTGTTTTAAATCGTGAATATTTGTAATTCCAATGTTACAAGTCATGTTACTCAGTAGTGATCAATATATTTTACCCTCATACAGAAATAAACTATCGAGACCCATATCGACAGGCGATAAGAGAACTGGAGGCATATACCAGTCCAAGAAAAGAGACGCCACAAATTCAGAGGTGAGTGGCCAGAATGGAGATAATAGGAGGGTGCCAGGGAAAATACCTGACTGCCAATTCTACTTTCCTGGCTGAAAGACCTACGGTCTTAAAAATCTGTAATATTGGATTCTTCCGGGCCTGTCTGTCAACTGATAATTACCATCTGTTTAAACTCATTGCCAATTGATGAGCTTAAGAGTTGGAACCATAGCAGATGGTGGGATTCGAAGCAATTCAGGGTGCAGCAGGGAGGTAACCATGGCAACCCTGCGAGCGGGAAATACCCCGATGAGCAGCCACCAACAGGCGCCGTCACGCTGAAAGAACTTCAGTGGAATACTTACCACTTGTAAATCAACCTTGACCACTAATGGGCGGGAGGGACCAGAATCCGCAAAAATACGCTCAAAGAACTAAGCAAAGGCTGAATTAATCTGCAATGATTCATAACGGCGGAATGAATCAGCAAAGTTTGGCAAGCGATGATCCATGGTGTTCGCTTGAAACCATGCAAGCACATGTAATCTGTCCCTGTAAATTCCATGGGTGCCCACCCTGCAGATTACTTGCACAAATGAGGAAGACTGCTGGCAGAATTGGCTTGAGTTTAACCTCGTCTAAATTGTAATAAGCCACGTTTAAGATTTTATCTACATCCCTGACGTGCTAAATAATTCTTCAATGCTTCCATGTAATATCACAGTTTTCCAACCAACAGGGCCTAAAATGAAGTATTGGAAATCTGTCATTCTGTAATAAGATTTTAATATTTTGGTATTGTTTCAGAATTGCATCTCAAAATGAAAAAGGATCAGCAAGAAAAGATAAAGTAAGATTTTCTTCATCCATTTGGATGCTGTAGTGAATTGTTTCACCTGTTCATAGTTTAAAAAAAGAGAAAGGCAGATAAGGTGGGGAAGGCATTGGCAATAGAAATTAGCACCCCTACTTTGATTGCCTTTGGGAGACACTGCCCTGCCTCCATTCAATCTGAGAAGGGCAAATTCAGTCAAACCTCCCTTTGTGACCACCTCTCTAAAGCAACCACTTGTCCAAAATACCTTGAGATTAAGTCAAATCATTGTAAAATTTTCTATTGTTTTGTTTTTTCCCATTTGATTCATAATCTGCTGTATCTCTCCCAGGCTTTAACAGTCAGAGGTACTGCTAGAGATTCCAAAATAGAATTACCGCATGAATAAAGCATTAAAATTCCAATATGCAAATTACCCAAAGTTTAGAGACCCGTAGCGTGACATCTTGTGAGCAACCACCTAGACTTGACATTTAGGGTGGTCGCTTTTCGGAGGTTTTTTACTTTATTCATGTACTGTTTAACACCAGTTTTTTCTTTTGGTAGAAACATGCATTCTGCTCAAAGACAGTAATCAAACCAGAGACTTGCAACCCGGTAAGTGTCAATGAGAACGGGATAACGAGTCTGACTTCATTCATGAAACATCATGTAACTTAATGTTGGTTTGTTTTTACTTCTTCAGTGCAACAAGAGAATAAAGTTTGGAAAACTTGCTTTGAAGTGCAAAGGTAATAGATCTGCTGTGGTATCTCCTTCCATTTGTAAAAAATTGCTCCTCCTTGTCTACAAGTCATTACGTAATCAAAGTCCACCCTTCATCAAAGATCTTTTGTCCCTGAATCCAGCTAATTATGCCCTCTGCAGAATCTCTTCTGTTCGTTACAAAAGTCGACTGCTCTTGTCTTCACTTGGGGATCTAGCCTTTGCTCGTGCTGCACCTGTGTTATGGAACTCGCTGGCATTAATTATAATTACAAGTAGCAGCCTCGCCATTTTTAAAAAGCGAGTTTAAACATTTCTATATAGGAAAGCTTTTAGTCTGTTGGAATAGTTCTAAGTGTTTAGCGCTTTTGATTATTTTAATTTAAATTAGTATAGAACTTAATGTATAGTACTTCTGAACATTGTTTATAATTTTAGTGCTATACAAATTCCTTATCATTATCGGGCTTATTTCGGGTGCCATAATTTCATGCCTTTCATAATTTCTTTCCAGACATGAAATTTTGTAACCAATTTGCCCTTTCGAATTTTGAAATCATAGTAAAACACCGGGCCCGGTTGAGTTCGGTTGTTCGAAAGCCGATTAACATAATCCAGGATTAGCGTAAACTTTGGTTGCAGTTTTTAACTATTGGATGAAAGTTGTTTTCGCTGCTTTTTGTTTTTCAGGATTGCCTTTCCCTAATCTAAAATTTTGCAGAATATCGGCATTGAACAACGTTTGGGGACAGAGAAATAACCTCCTTGATTAATTTTTAATCCTGGATTAGCATTAATCGGCTTTCGAACAACCAGGCCCAGATTTTTACTAGAATAAGCGGATCGCAGTTTGAGAAATGGCTTTTGGCCCAAAAAGGTTTTTTGGGGCTTTCGACAACGGAACCCCTGGTTCTTTGGGCTCCCTTTTGCAGACTGTAAGATTGATCGATTTTGTTATGCATTCATGTATAATATTCTGGTCACGACACTTTTCTGTCTTTTTTATTCTCTCCATAGACTGCCGTGTTGTATGCCATCCCGACTGTAAGGAAAGAGTCCCACTGCCGTGTTTACCTTGTAGTGACACCCCAGGATCAGGCAAAAAAAACCCAGTAAGAAACCCTTTGATGTGGAAAGTAGCAGCTGCAGCGAGCGCATTAAAGAAACAAAACTTACTGCTCAATTTAAACACAAGCAGAAATTGCCAAATGTTATTAGATTACACTTTGATGTTGAATCTTGGCCCCGCCCCGCTTGTTGTCTCCTTTTCTCGTGCTTTCCCATGGTTGTCAAAACGATTTTAGGTAGAAGGACAATTTAGAAAAGTAGAAGGCACTGAGGGGGTAACAACACCATTTCCCCCCCAAGCGTTTTCTCTTTTTACCGGGAAATCGTAGACGGGGATATCGCCGGTCGCCGACGCTTTTTAACAACGCTACTTTCCTTCCCTCTTTCTTATGGATTGACTTGCTTTGGGCCGCTACTTTTCTTTTCAGGATGAAAACATAGAGTTTTATGCTCCCTCGACGGCTCCTATGGTGCCCGAGATTGTCGTAAGTATATTTTCTTCTTTCTAAAGGTGGATTTCCACTGTCGCGTAATTTTTACGTCCGTACGGACGTAAACTTTAACTGGCTTTACGTGCGTAAATAAAATCGAAACGATATATGGAAGGACGCGCGTAAACGTAAAAGTTTAGCGAGGTTCAACTTTCACGTTTACGCGCGAACTTTCATAGATCGCCGCTAGTTTATATACGCACGTAAAGCCATTCAAAGTTTACGTCCGTACGCACCTAAAAATTATGCAACAGTGGAAATCCACCTTAACTGGTCACTTCTTTCAGTGGCCATCTTGTGCTGTGAAAAACGCAGAACAAAGACAAATACTTCCGTTTTATTTTTCTCTCAGATCAAATGTATCGACGAAATTGAACGTCGTGGACTTTCCGAAGTTGGAATCTACAGGGTTCCAGGGTAAGAAAGACTTGCTTCTAGTGCGTCTGTTGAACCCGCTGAAAATGTTTGGCGTACCGCGCTTGTCCCTTTAAGTCCTAACAGTGATCAAAACCTACTTTCTCCTTATAGTGTAACCATTGCAGGTAACACACAGGGCCGAGTTGCTTGAAGCACGGTTAGCGCTAACCATTGGTTAAGTTATATTAAAGTGTATAGGTTGTCATGGTATTTAACCCAGGGTTAGAGCTAACCACGTTTCGAGCAACTCGGCCCTGGCGCCCGTTTCTCGAAACTCCCGAAACTTTTCGGGCGCAATTCGGGTGCCACAATTTCCTTCGTATCTTAAAAACGGAGACGTTTAAAGGCATGAAATTTTGCAACGAATTTTCCCTTTCGTATCTTGAAGTCATAGTAAAAGCCTAGCTTTTTAGAATAAGCGAATCGCCGTTTTAGAAATGGCTTTTCGGGCCCGAAACGTTTTCGGGACTTTCGAGAAACGGGCCCCTGGTTGTGAGAATAGAGGAAATGATCATCACGCATGAATTGTCTAGATTGTTAACCAAATTCTCTGAACTAGTAGTATACGGTATATGACAAGATCAGTTAAGAGAATATGGATGTTGATGTCAGAGCTTGAAGTGTTACTGGTAAATCAATGCTGCAACTGCTGCATGTTTTCGCCTGATCGATTAGCCAATCAGAACTCGCAGGAACTGGAGTAGAACCGATCAACCAATAATTGATCGCGTTATCGAGTCGAGAAAATTTGGAACGCAAAAAGCGTCATGTTCGGTACCAAACCCGTAATCTTATTGATTGATCAAAGAACTCGCGTTACAGTACAAAAGGTGAATACAAATCAGCGAGGAATCGCTTGAGAGTTTTACAAGTAAATCTTTGTAGGGTCAAATACAAGTGTGACATTCCTCTTTTAAACAAATATCCTATCTGTTCGTTTTTAATTTATACCAGACAAAATGAATAGCAATTTCCTCCTCTTCTGTATATCTGTCGTCTTCAGTAGAAACTTGGTGAAAATGGCGTACCATTTTCCGAATGAAAAAAAGAAACTTGCTGCTGTTTTGCCAAAAAAAGTTACATATCGTCGTTTACGGCATTTAATTTATTCTTGATCTTTTTTAGGGCTGAGCGAAGTGTTAAGGAACTGAAGGAGAAGTTTCTGCAAGGGAAAACTCCTGACTTGGTAAACCGGAAATTATTATTGTTGTTGTTATTACTTCATGCTACACTTCTTTTGGGCGCCCAAACTAACAGTATCTTTTAATGAGGGAGTTTAAGATTCTACGACGCGACGGCAACGAAAACGTCATTTCAAAATACAACTTCTCGTTTTTGTAACTCTTTCGAAATTATTCCAATTTGTTTAACATGAAAAATGCTGTTGAGCTGTCCAGGGTCTAAATTACTGTGAACGATGTGAGAGCAAAGAAAGAGAAAGGAAAACTTGTCACCATTCACTCACGTTCTCGAGAAAACCCGAAATTTGGTCATTTCACGTTTTCGCAGAGGACGGCAAAGAAATGTACTAAAATGTTTTTTCTTTCTCTTTCTTTGCTTTAACATCGTTCATAGTAACTTAGGCCCTGGCCAGCTCGCCAGCATTTTTCATGTTAAACAAATTGGAATAATCTCGAAAGAGTTACGCAAACGAGAAGTTGGATTTTGAAATGACGTTTTCGTTGCCGTCGAGTCGTAGAATCTTAAACTCCCTAATATGTGAACAAGCCGCGGTGCTCATAGACAACAGGCTCTTTGAGACTCTCCTTCAAAAGTTTCCATTTATCCCTGTATAAATTGTGAAGAAAGTTTCCCGTGACGTCGTGACCTCAAGAAGTTCCGCGCCAGTTCAGTTTTTCACAAAAGACTTGTGAAATACACTCTCGTTAAGGTATGCTTGCTCTTTTACATTCGGTAGGGATAGAGGGGTTTATACACATATAAATTTGGCCACGCTTATAAGTGGAGCTCCACATTTGTTTTTTACTGGCATTTACATGAGTCTGTTTATCATATAACCCGTTCGGCCCCGCTGACACAACGCTATAGAAAATACTTTGGAAAAGTAAAGCGAGATCGGTCCGGAACAGAAGTCCGTTCCTGCTCGCTTGAGAAAACAAAATATGCACAAACTCAGGATTGCACGGTAATGGAAAAATCAGGGAATTGTGTATCATGTCAGGAAAATTTTAAATTCTACCTGAAAGTCGTAAAAAGTCAGGGAATTTAATTTTTGGCTAGACGCCAGCCTGGGAAAAAGGATTCCTCGGTATTAAAGACCATTAAACGTAACGTCGTTTCCAAAACTTCTCGCAAAGAAATTTATATCTGTAGGTACATTGGGGGGTTTATTGTGCAAGGATTTGTCTTCGATAGTCTGTGAAAATAGGTTTGTGGCCAGTGAAACGTCCATCGTTTTCAATTCAAGCCGGCGCCCGACGCAAGTCACCGGCTAATTTAAGCGTTTGCGTCGGATACTTCGGCATAAACCTCTGCTCCGCCGCACTGGCTGCTATCACGGCCCAATAGTCCTCCGGGTACAGATTCTGAATATCCTCCTGCTACTTTTTTTCTTTTTGAAACCCCTGAACGTCAGGGATTTTTTTTGTCCCAGTAAATGGCAACCCTAAAACTGAACCAAATTATGACAGGGAATGTTTCTTTGTACACGCAGCGTTATGTTGATGACATCCACGTGGTGTGCGGGTTATTGAAGGATTTTCTCCGAAAGCTATCAGAACCACTCGTCACTTACAACCTGTGGTCGACGTTCGTGGATGCAGCAAGTAAGATAATTTATTTCTGAGATCTTTTTCGTCATAGTTACACATATTTTTCAAAGATCTTACGAGAAGGTGAAGGATTTGGAGTTTTTTACTCGCAGTTCACAATATTTAATTAACCCTTTCACTCCCAAGGGGTTCTCCATCGACGAGTAAAATCGTCTCGCGTTAGACAGAGTAAAATCTATAAGTGCCATTTGGCACTATCGGGAGTTAAAGGGTTAAGAAGTCGAAGATGGAGAGAAACTTTGGATTAGAAATCTAAAATAATTATCCCTAGGGGTCACTGGAAATATTCGCTCAAGTCTTGCCAATCACAGCACAAATCAATCTTACCGTGAACCAATCAGATGCTGAAGCGTACACGTGCATATAGTGCAAAGGGCGGGAAAACGGGCGCGGATGATTTGATTTTCTGAAAGCAACCGTGACGTAAGCATGGTTCTGATTGGTTAGCGCACTTATAGTTGCACTTTTTTGGAACTTTATTTTATTTTATTTTTTTTCAGACAAAACTGACGAAGATGATAGCGCCAGTGCTACTTACCAAGCCGTCAGCGAATTGCCGCAAGCGAACAGAGACACACTGGCTTTTATCATAGTTCACTTACAGAAGTAAGCCGCTAGCTCTTCGACGCCTTTCTTCTTTTGATTTTTCTTTGGCGCGTAAATTTTTTTCGTAGAAATGATTTTGCTGGTATCCTTTAGTGGAAGTTCCTTCTTTGTCTAACCTATTACTCTTAATATGATGACATTACACGACATGAAATTAAACAACAATATTGCGTCAAAATAGTTCCAACTTAGCAGTGCAGGGACGATCTGTAACAAAATTATTTACTTGTTATTTTTTGGGCCACAGGTTGTCTATTTATGAAATTAAGTGGAAAAACTTGCAATTTGTCCTATGTTTTGTATAACGGTAACAATTTCTAACGTTACGCAGTGAAACATCGCTTATAGCAATCTCGGTTTATAAGACCTAGATTCAGCGCATAAAATTCATAACGCTCTGAAGCGAAAGTCCATTTTTAGTTGTGTCACAACCTTGAGTCTACAGGAAATTTATTACATTGGCTTGGTGTAAGTTAGGTGCTCGTGTTGTGTGCTAGAATCTGGTTTGCCCTGTTCGTATCTTGATAATTATCTGCTTCTTTCTTGCTTTCTCCTCTTCAGGGTATCCCACTGCGGTGAATGTAAAATGTCAGCGAGTAACTTGGCTAAAGTCTTTGGTCCCACTATCGTTGGCCACTCCTCTGCCAACATTCAACCAATGCAGATGCTACAGGAAGCCAAGTGGATACCCAAGGTAATTTATCTGGATTGGATTCCACCGATGAAAAGTTTCTGTTCAACTAACTTTCCATAGTTTCCTTTATTACTGCTGCACAATGTTGTCGCCGGATAATCAACACATGACCGCGTACGAAAAAACGCTTTGGCCGATTTTATTTTGATAACGACGACGACGAAGTCGAGTTTGATGAGTCTGTGATACGCCGATTTGAATCTCTTTCGCTTTCAAAAATGTAGGTTGTTACCAAATCCAGTGCTCGACTTTAGCAGTGGTCCACTAGCTTTGGACTAGTAGAAATTTGGTTTGGGCTAATAAGATTTGAGAATACAAGCTCATTAACCGCAATAGTGGTCTGAAGAGGCGATCGATGCGTGGCAACTAAATGACACCATTTGGTCAGTATGTTTAGATTCCACTGGCCCATGGAATAATTTGTTTGAAACGTAAGGTCAGGCACTGCAAAACTACCTGTAAATTCACAAGTTTTGCCATGAAATTTGCCCAGTGCACATTCAGTGCTTTCAATAGGACCCGGCACCCGCCGGAGCTCCGGCGGGTATTCTGTTGAAAGTCGGCGGGTATTTCACCGCGTTCAAGTCGAAAATTCGGTTGAAATTCTCCTGGGCTTCTCAAATTACTCCGGCGGGTGCTGTTCCGAGGTAGCCACCTATTTCAAATCTTATTGAAAGCACTGTCTCACATTAAACCTATTCCCGGGCTTTCATAAGATTTGTAGAATGTGTTTGCCTCTATGATAGTAGACGGCTGTGGTAATCAAAGCGGCCATTTCGAAGAGTTCAAATTTTCAAGTATTTGTTGACCAACATGGACAAGTAGCCGATAACTGGATGACTCACAATCGCTGGAGCTCCGGCGGTAGCCCGCTTCTATTGAAGCCCTGTATTCCCCCTTTTTGTCGAAGAAAATACGGAAGTGGGTTTATTTTTGTATTTGTCAGTTGTAAACTAGATGATTGCGCTTAAAAATCGTATTGGCAAGAGAATCTCCCAGTTTAAGACACCATCGTCATCATTCAAAGAACCTTCAGTAAAAATCTGAGGCAATCAACCATTCAAACCCAAAGATGAAAATTTAAATTCTCATTTGTTGTCCCTACATATTTCCTATAAAAGTAGTGGGGAGAAGTTGTTAAAATATCAAACAAATTCACCTTATGTGATCCTGTCCTTGATTCTCGTGACCAATCTGTTTTATGAGGTGTTGAAAATATAAGGAGAAATTTGATGCTGATCACTCATAACTAGCGCACAAAAGAAATGATCGACCAAGATGACGCTCTACTAATAATTGTTCCTTGTCGCTAGGTTATTGAGCGTCTGTTATCCATGCCTGTGGATTACTGGAATCAGTTCATTAACAATGATGATGAAAATGTGCGTTCGCCGCCGTATAACCCTAACACTCATTACAAAGATGGAACTCCCATCACGCCAGAGTGCAGACCAGGTAAATTGTGACAGATCTGTTTTCTTTCAAACAGTTGTGTTGTATGTTGGATTGCTTATGGTTTGTAGGTTAGATAAAAATCGCCGCTGTTGCATTTAAGTTGGGAAGTCAAGCCATGCAAGCCTTAACAGAGAACACACTTCTCTCTACAATGACTTGCAAAAAGTCGTGCTGTTTAGTGTTGTTCGCACACGCGATAATTTGCTTCGAAGGCGCATTTGCTTTCCGCCCCTCTTCCATCGTTCAGTGTTGTCTTAGCACCCGGGCCACGCGCAAAGAAGACAACAACATTGACTGAGGAGGTAGGCGATGGGAGATGCGGCCTTTTTTGAACGAAGCAGGATGGCCGAGTGGTTAAGGACGCTGGATTTCAATGCGGTGACCTGGGTTCAAATCCCGCTCCGACCACCAGCTGGTGTTGTTCTGGGTAAGTGCCTGGTTCAACTCCTCGGTCATCCTTGTAAATAGCCAACTGGTCTGCCTCCCGCCAGTTGGGATTCTTATCATGTTACGTTTATTTGAATTATTTGTGACAGTCAAACACACATTACAAAGCAGTGGTATTGAATTACAGACAATACAAGTGACGCAACAAAACAAGGCATACATGTATATACTACACGTGTAACAAAGCTTACTGTGTGTGGTTTTGTTTTGTTTTGTTTTCTTTGTGTCTGTTTGATTTTTTTACTTATCTCATAAATTTTGCAAATAATTGTAAACACTGGGAACAGGGTTGGTGATAGCGCTCCCCTTCCACCAATGTGTCTCGGGTTCGATTCCCGCACTCGGCGTCATAAGTGGATTGAGTTTTGTTTTCTACTCTGCTCCGAGAGGTTTTTCTCCGGGTTTTCCGGTTTTCCCCTCTCCTCAAAAACCAACATTTGACTTGATTTAGAGTTTATTTGATTCACAGTCTCCCGAATTGGTAGAACACTCGTGTTTGGCTAGAACGATTTGAGAGTTAAATAAAGTTATTATAATTACTGTAACAACATTTTGAGGCACATCGACCAGACTTGCGCGAAGAAACATATGCACTGTACAGTATGACAAACGTGGAAACTGAAGGGAATTTCTCTGCACTTCTCTCAACAATACAATAAAATAAAACCGCAAAGAATTTAAGCGAATCCTTTCACTGTCGCATTCCCGCTTTTTCAAACATTAGGCGGATTAAGCAAAGACATCGCGACAGCAGTGATGACGGCGCGCGCAGATCTAAAAACCGACTTCGCCAATGATGTTCAGTCCTTTCCGCAGACTTTCGCGTTCTCGTTTGACGTTGCGTCGTCATTGGTAAATCTGCCTAATAAAATTACAGGAGAGCTCGAAAAATACAGGAAACGTTCTTAAGGGAGACGACGCCCTTGCTGACTTGACCGTCTCCAAAACGAGTCTTTCCAACTATATTTTTAATTTTTAGTGCCGGAAAGCATGCTGGGACCTTTGACATCAGACGCCAAGTCTGTAAAGAAGAAAGGTAGTTTCCTGTCCAGGACCCCTCTGACACCAAGGTAATCACATCGTGGTAAATGGTGTTCGTAGAAGTTTTGCACTTGTAATATTTATATGTTTATGGACCCGACGTTAATCACCTCGTTTTTCGAGTTAATCCCATATCATACCCTTATGGACTTTGGTGTGCCACGTTGCTCTTAATGGCGGCTTTCAACTTTGCTCTGTTAATCCGGCCTGTAATTAGTTGAAGATTAGTACAGATAATCGCATGGGACAATTTCGGCAACTTCTGAAAACACAAGTGATGATTAATCCTTAATTTTACGAGGAAACATGCGATTACTTATTTATCACTAAAAGGGCAAAATTAATTAGGGAATCGTGCATGCGGTTTATTCATTTCTCATTGGAAGCGCTCTGTCTCAGCCAATCGGCGTTCAGTAATTTTCCCCTTTAGTGATAAAGATAGATTGTCATATCGGGAGCACTCAGACAGAAAGAAACATCAGTCTAGTTTGCTTGATTTTCTTCCCTGGGTGGCACGCGTAGCTGGTTTTGTTTATATTAAAACAGCGGAAACCGTTTTTAGCGCGCTCTAATTAGCCATTCAATAAACTCGGGATAGCAAATGCTTCTAAACTCCGAGCAACTCGCGCAAAAATCGTAATTGTTAACAGGAATAAGACTTCAAAATCATCATTTTTGAGCTCTATTATCTGACTGTTTCAGTATATACTAATATAATTATTCACCTCAATGTCGGTGGCCAGTAATGAATTTCTCCACCACCTTACAGCTTCACTTCGGTGAATAATTCACTGTTAAATAATGCGTTGATTGAATTCTGTGCGCTGTTATTGGATTGGGATAGCGGACGATATAAACCGCCTTTTGCGTGAAACGTAGGAGTATTTTGAGATTGCGCGTGGGCCTTTTCATCAGTCGAGAGGCAGATTGCAAAGAAAATTATTGAAGTTCCAGCAAATTACAGCTGAAGAAAGGCCCTAAAAACGTTTATTGATCGAGATAGTTGAAATACAATTCACCTTCTTGCTCATTGTTTGGCAGTAGTTTTGATTTTCAAGAGAAGGAGATTATTAACCGCAATTTCTCCGCCAATATTTAATCTTTTTCAATAAGTTCATTAACACATTAGAGATCCCATTTTGATCATTACTTAAACCGAAAAATTCAAATTTGAAGAAAATTGCCGATCCGAAGGTATAAGGTAACCTAAAGGGACCTGGGAAATGGGATGGAGTTAAAACGAGACCTTTTCTCTGAGATTGGACTGGTATTAACTCATTTCTCCTCAGGGGAAAATCTTGATAAAAAGCCAGTGTACGTGTCACTTGAATTAGTACGTTATATAATGACCCTCGTATTGTCCTATTCTTTCTCCTCAGGTTCGGCAGCAAGAGTAAACATCCAAACAAGAGACCAGCGCATTTCTTCGCCTCGCCGATGTTAAAATAGATTCTTTATTGATGCTCTGTAATATCTGCAATTGCTAATCGAACCATTGTATAAATCACTAAACAGTTGGTCTGGTGTTCACCGAGAAATGACCTAGTTGAGTGACCGTGAAATACGACATGTGTTTGGCGCGGTTGATACGGATTAGAGACTCGCGTCAAGTGACCTTTTGCGATATTATTGAAAGATAACAATGTTTTCCTTTAAATTAACGTTATTTTTTATTTTGCATCTGCGCATATTTTTGTCAGCTTATTGAGGCTCGCTTTAGAGAATATCCTTTATCAAAATGAATTTGAATGTAACGTTAGTCTTAATATAGCCTTTTGTTTCCGAGTGTGTTTCCTCGTGACTGTCCGCCCGTCCCAAAATGATCTCTTGGTGACACTGAGTGGTTAGTGAAATCAGAATTACATAAGCAACATTCTTGGCTAAGTAATACTGAATTGATCAACAATGGCCCCATTCATGTAAATGGCTTCGCATGCAACAGCTGTCTATTTATAGCTACATAACAGTCGGATATAGAACAACCAACACTTATGCATTGAAGGCAAAAGATATCTTCAAAGTTAAACCTGTGAAGGGAGAACCTATTCTCTGATAAGAAAGGTAAAATTTGTCAACATCGACTGAAAATAAAAGGGAACAAAGTGTGTCCATTTAAATTTTCATTTTTTTTTTCTGTCCGTGATGAAGCCAGTGCAGAGTTTCAAACTACGATAAGCCGGATATTTAGTTAATAGTCTCACCACTGAAGGAAACTGCCAAGGCGTTTGTCATAACAATGAAAGTTATGTAATATTATTTATACGATTTATTAAACTAACCAGCGGTCGTGGCCATAATGGATTGCTGTTTAGCAAGGAACGCTTTGTCTCGTGCCTTAGTCAATTGGTTTAAAAGCCCTTGCGTAGGAAACCACAAATCTCCAAAACTTCCGTTGCAGTGTGTGGGTTTCCCTCGCTTTATTCTCTTCGCACAACTTTCAGCCCTTGTCCCTGTCAGAATCTGTAACCTCTCACTTGAAATACATTCTTTGAAGTTTGAAAATGGGAAACAATCTCAACTCGTTACGCTTTGGAATAAAACTATTTAAAGCAACTCTTGACTTCTGCTTTCGGTATGCGGAAATTAATTGTAGAGCCATTTGTCGATTATTAAATACATGGACCTTCCACTGGCTTGTCTGATCTCCATGGGTGCTATTAACGAAACATGGCCAATCTTTCTACTAAATACTAGTTGAAAAGCAAGCAAACGTCATCTGGTGCGAGCCACTAAAAATAATTATGCAAATAACTTTGTATTTGCTTTAATTCCTGAACCAGGGAATTGTCTCAAAGACCGTTTTGAAACTCGGTATATGCATAAAAAGATACTTTAAATTACTCCCTTGAAATGCTCTCATCTCGAATTGTATTGACAACTCCAAGGTTGGTCGGGAAGCAAAGATAGACGTCACGCAGCAACTTTCCATTCATGGCCTCGCTCCACAAACGCTGTGAGTTTCGTTTGAAAGAGCTCCCGTCAGTAAATTGGGACACCAGAACGAGTACTACGAATATCTAACCCCTTGTGTGAAAGGTTTACAATTACTCCCACAGAAGGTAAAAAAAAGCGAAAGTATGACCTAACGCATTTACAAATCCATTCTGCATTTACAACATTTGTATTTGCTACAAGGAAGTGGTCTTTATGGGAAAGTTTCCCCGGTAACCCGATGGTCTTTTCTCTTCACCACCGTTCTTGGTCAGAATCTTAGATTGCACAGCACGACTTTTTAACTTTATTTTTAAGATTTATTGTGGACTAATATAATTCCTTGAAATTTCCAAGTTCCATTCACAGTTTGGACAAACTAAAATCTCGAGTTGACAACTCTGGGTTAGATAAAATTTCAAGAAAGGAAAAGTACATTCAACTGACTTATACCGCTTCCTTTAACTAGACGATCGACAGAAATAGTCATTTTGAAAAAAAAATTCGGCACCGTATGCCCTCGTTTAAGCTAGAATACGTTATCAGAAAGTCTTGACAAAATCAGACATTAGGGCGCGATTGAAGCGAGAACCACAACGACAGTAAAATCTGTTGTAAGCGAGTTTATCGTCTCTGTAAACCTCGCGATATCGACAGTACTGAATTAACCACACAAAAAAGCTTTCCTTCATTTGATTTTCTATCTTCAACTGATAGCTTGCAAAAATATCGAATAAAAACACGAATCAGATTTTTAATTTCTACTGAGACGGGAGGACGAGGACAATTTTTGTACTTCGTTTGGTAAAACGCTATTTAATCCAATCTTCGACAACTCTGAAATCAACCGATGAAGAGCTAGAGCTCAGTTTATTCGTAATTACGCTGCAATCAGTGAGGCTATAGAATAATTGACACGGCGAAGGAAGCTGGTTTAAAAGATGGTGAGATAAAACGAGAAACAGTCTATCTTAAAATCAACATTCTGTAACGTGATTACGTGTTCTCGATCCTCCAGCGTCAAGTTCAGAAACCCCGCACAACTGCGTGTCTGGGGTTCGAGGTTCGTCTGCGCGATCAAGTGACATGATTAACCCAGAAACCAAACGCTCCATAAGTTAGTCTACAAGTTCCTGTTACACTTCTTTCACATGATAAATAAGTTGAGAATATTCAAGCAAAAACCTTGACTGTATTTCATGGCCATGGGGGCGAGCATAGATCCACTGTGACTCAATCCAAGAACTTCATTGTTGCAGTGAGGCAAACGCAACGTTCGTAACGAAGCTGAAGCTGGCACAGTGTTTTCGGCCATAAGGCAAACCCTACGTCGGTATGAAACTTCGCCATTTGCTGACAAACAACCCAAATTGGCAAATCATTTGGATTTGTCAGCGTAAATGTGTTTATCCATGAATATGACCCGATTTTCATAACCTCGTCGACCAAAGAAATAAATGATGTATTTCAATAACAAGGTAGTCGATTTCCAGCCAATCACGCATCATTATTCTGATATTAACCAATCAGGTCTCGTTTCAGGGGCTATTGAGCTTAGCGGCAAAGAGGCGTGCTTTTGAGATGGGGCTAACGCTTGATAACGTGAAATTGAAGAGAGAGTCACTCTGACACTCACGTTTACCGAGCAATCCGTGAGTTTTTGAAAACGTTGAGGAGGAATTTTAAGGATCTGTGGTCAGGCTTGAATAGAGGCTGCAAGCTGACACGGTCTGGAAGTTTGCTGTGACCTCAAAGCGGCAGATTTTAAATAAACTGTCGGCCAGCTTTGGGACTAACCTATGCCTGTTGCAGCTAGCGGCCAGTCGCCAGAACATATACTCTGCAAACTGAAACAGCATTAGAAGTCGAGATGAACGCAGAACCTGCACCTGAAAAGGACAAAGAACTCCCTACATGCGGAAGGCTCGTATTTCGCGGAGTTGAACTGGCGTATTTGAACATCGACGGAGAATACATGTTGCCTTTGGCCGAGCTTTTGGCTTTAGTTTTGCCGTCAACACCAAGAACTACGCTATTTACCAGAATGGAAAAGATGAAAGTTCGCAGGCATTTCTGCCAACCTGAGGAAATCAGACTGCTGAAGACAGTAAATGGAATTCACGGTTCGTCAGCGAACTGCACGCTGCTTTCGAAGACAGAAGTTGATAAATATTGTTCCATGTATATCGACAATTTGAGTGAAAGCAACAAAGGAAAGTGTACAGAGAATATTGTGAACGATTCGAAGGTTCACAACGAGGAAGACAGAGCGGAAAATTGTAAAGCAAAGCCAGATATGGAATCGGCCCATCGAAACAACAGTGAAATCCCGAACAAATTAGCAGTGCCTAGTAAACACAAAAAATCGCCGCCACTTAAAGCTAAGCTCAAGTTGTCGAAAATTTCGAACTCTATGAAACTGAAATCGGCGCTGTCGTCCGATTCTTTATTCAATCAAACATTAACGGACACTGCTGGCCACGGAGCCATTGACTTTAAAACTCGTAGTAGCGTTAACGGGAACGGCGAAGGCATTCTTCCCGTTTCGTCAAAACCATTCTGTGGTGGCCATGCATCGCAAACACAGCCATTGCTCGCCAACAACAAGCGCTGGAAGAGGCGGGCCAAAAATTTAAATTCGGAAATGAACAAAACGGGAAAAACATCTCGGGGAAAGAAAAGGCCGCCAAATGACGATTTTGAAACCAGGCAGGAATTTGAAGCGCCATTAAAAATTCCCAAGAGGAGTGAAACGTACAGACAAAGAAAAGAAATTCACAAATTGAGCAAAACGAGTGAATTTCACTGCGTTCACACGTTGCAGTCTTCGCAAAAGAACGATAGTGTAGATCCCCTCGTTTCTGATTCTTCCTCTAACGACAGTGGCTTCGCGTCGGCGGCGTTATCAAATGCAAGCACTCCAACAAAGACAGATTTTTCAGCTGTTGAGTTGACGGGGCTACTGAAGAAGGATGAAGAAGCAATTAAGGAACACGAACGTTCTCCGCTTAGGCCACCCAAACTTAATTGCATGAAAACACCACCGAAAACCCGAAAGGAGGAGACTGACGGCAGTAGCCTGACGTTATCGCCTCCAGCTCTGGTTTTGAAGCGTTACGAAGATTCGTGGCAGGTCGAACAAAAAAGCCCCGTTAAAAAGGTTGTGAACTGTTTGCTCAAAAGCAAAGTGAAATCGAAGAAGAAAGCGCGCCTAGGCGGTTTGTGTTCCCTTTTCGATGAAAATTGCGGTCAAACTCGAGGAGAATATAAACAAGTGAAAAAGAAGAGGAAGCGAAAGCAACCGCTTAGTTTGAAAGAGGAAACGTTGAGCACGAAACATCATCTTATCGTCGGAGAAAATATAGACGTTTCTGCAGTAAAGAAGAAGAAGAAGAAACGAAAGAAAAAGGGCAAATTCAATGGAGAAGGAAATTTGTTGAAAGAGCAAGTTGTCGGCGCGGAAAAAAATAACTATTTTTCGAAAGCAGAAACACCACCGCAAGAAAAACTATCTTCCAAAACTCAGTTAATCGTTAAGGGCCCAAGCAAAGAAGAGCTGTTGAAAAAAGATTTAGTACTCGATAGGCTTGTGGGAGATGCGCTGGCCAAGTTCTTTGGTCCAAAACCGAGCTCTTTCAATTCCACTCCTTCAACTTCGGAAAGCACCCCAAATGATCCAAAGCCTAAGAAACCTAAGGTTGCTGGACCTAAAAAACCTGTTTTAAAGACTAACAGCAATTTTAAACTTTTAGACTTGTTCCCTGTTACTTCGCAGTTAAGCCTCCAAGATGGCAGTTTGGGCACTATGTTCACCATGTCGTGTCCGAAGGGTGTTAAACCTCCCTCGTCACATCCTCTGTGGAAATGGCGCCTGGGAGGACCAGTTGTTCGAGAGTCGGCCCATAAATTCCTCAAACCGCATCCTATTCAAAAGCCGAAGAAAGTGCAGCCCGGCTCTGTGACAAAGATAATCTCTAACAAAGTGCGAAAGCTGAAAACGAAACGGCGAAAGAGGCTGTTGACGAACAAAGTATCGCTTAGTTCTGTTTCATTAAGTGTTTGTGAAAATGCAGACCACGATTCAAGAACAAACCAGAGCGTTTCTGTTGCTCCTTGTGACTCCAATTTGCCTGGTTGCAATGAAGCTCCAGTTGTTTTTTGTCATCCTTCTTCAGCTAAAATAACAGTGCATTAATTCGACGAGGAGCTTTCAGCTAGAATTATTGTAAACTTGGGGGTATGACGTTCGAATCTCTCTAGGCCCTAAAATTTCATTTTCAGCTTACATAAACGACACTTTTACAGTTTGATTGATACTCTTAAACTTAAAAACTCGACGTCCTTAAAAGTTTAGGTTTCCAAAATGTTCTCTTTTTCAGTTTTCCTGGTATTAACATGTAAGCTAATTCTACCCCGAATTAACAGATGAATAGCTGAGCGTTTTAATCACATCACTCACTGATCTACACTGATCCACAACATCGCGAAGATTCAATGCTCCCGCAAAATACACCTACCTAAATTGTTAAGTTGAAGCTTAATTTCACGTTCATTTTCATTCGAACTTATCGGGAAACTCACATGAAACCTTGACAAAAGGCTCTTATTTTTTATATCACAATTTTTGTAAAATTAAAATCATGTTCCTATTTTTTCCCTTTATTTTTTTTTTCAATACTTGAGCTGTTGTTGTTGATTATTTCTTTGTTGCGAGAAACCCCCAAGAACTGACTATTTGTTGCTCTTGCTAGTAAATTTCTATTAGCTTTTCCACATGTGTTGTGTTAATTCTGCTGCAAAGCTACATTGATGTTTGTCAAATAATTTCTGTCGTTTAAAATTAAAGCCGTTGATAAATTCAATTCTCTCTTCAATTTCGACCAGATTGTGGTTTTTCTTCACCTGTAAATGAATTTGTTGTGGTGTATTAACCATTCAAATACTTTTCATATAACTATTTCTATTCTCTGAGTCAACCATAGTTTTTAAGCGGTTGATTAAAATAGTTCTTTGATGTTTATTGTTTGAAATTTCACGTGGATTGAAACTTTTGATCCATATGTTCATGTATCCTAGTATCTTTTGATAGAAGTTCTATTTTCTTTGGTAAATCTAGCACAAAAATACCTCTAGTGGATAATTTTCTAATTCTCATTTCTTGTGTGTTTTGGGGTGTCTGTTTATTGTATTAAGAAATAAAATCTTGATCATCTTTGGAAGTGTAACTTCTAGGCTTTTGATAAATTCAGGTGTATAGCATTGCTATCTTTGTATCTAGAGTAGCATTAGATACTTCCATAAACCTTGACTTAACAAGCAATAAACAGAAACCTAAACAATATGAGAGCTTTGACACATTTTTTCTTTAGTTGTACTTCATTTGTGCATAAACCAAAGACAGTTAGACATTAATGCAGATTTCAAATCAGTCGCACATTTGACCAGAGTTCATTAATACAACATATACTACAAGGGTAAAGTTGCTGTTTCCTAAATAATCTTATTTAACTTGTTGAACACATTTGCATGTTGCACTCAACAAATATTAACATATCTGAGAAAACCATATGATTCAGAAACTGCAGACAAGTTTGCTCTCAATATCTGCATAACTCTGACCTATCATTTTTCATCTTTGGTCTTCCTAAAAATGAATATTTGGTCATGTCAGAGATGTGTAACATGAAAAGCTGTTTTGGTATTGTGCTGATAAGCACTTGCATTTGAGCTTCTATGTGGACATTTCATAAGCGCCAAGCAAAAGTGTTTGTGAATCATTGGGGAGATATCTTATCGAGCTCTTAAACTCCTGTTTCAAAATTGCAACAATTTGAGTGAATTACTAACCTGAAACACATTTTGTATTATTCTTTTAGCCATGGACCTCTTTCCTCCTGAGCAAGGAACCAAAATTGATTGTTTGGAAAATATTTTAAAGACAACAACAAGTAAAACTGTCTCAGATTGGTAGCTTTCATTTGGATTATGTCCTGTATTGACTTGTGTAACGATGTCATGAACTCTGTTTTTGCAACATCTTATAGAGTTATAGAAACTAATCTGTTGTTGATGTAGTGCTTTGGTTATTGTTTTGAGTTTAGTTTTCTATAATTCTACACACTGACAATTCTATCACATATTCATATATATTTATTCAAGGTATTTGTTGCCTTGAAATTCAAAACTCTTGAAACCATTTTGCTTTTCTTGTTTATCATAACACTTTGGGTCATTTAATGGTGACGGAATGTAGAGCTTATAATGGTTTCATTGATTTTGACATTCCATTTTTCAAGGAAATATTCCATACTGCTCAGTTTTATCTTCTGGCTAAGCACCCCCACCTGTCTATTGCAATAACTCAGATTCAAAGTATCCTTTGCAAACCTTGAGTTTTCAGACCCCCTCCCCCTCCTCAAAATTTCAATTATTGACTTCCCATGTTGAGAGGGGAGGGGGAGGGGCTATGCATAATTTTTGGAACCACTTGGTTTGAAGCAATGTCAATCACTTTAATTTTGTGTGTTGCCATCATAATCAGGATAATAATATTATTTCTTTCAACAAGCATGATGAGAAATATATGAGGTGTAGTTAAGAGAATATGCAATGCAACTAGACCAGGATAATTGAAGGGGGTACCTTATAGAAATTAATGCCACTTTGCTACTCTCTTGCATGTGTTGTGCAGCCTATGGACATTACAGCCCACAATAATGTTTTTTTCAAAAGTTGTGAAATGTATGGACTTTCAAAGACACAGTAAATGTTATCATACAAAATGCTTCTCACCTGTTTTGCTTTCTTTATGGATGATTCTGGCACTAAACCAAAAACCAACTTCTTGTGACTTCTTGATTAAATTGATTTTAGAAATTTTCTTTACTAAAAAGTCAACAATTCAGTATTACTCTCCCGACCCCAAGCACCAATGGATTGTTCCATGGGACGGAAGTGCTTCAACTAGCCAAGAACTCACTCAGGAAGCTAAGAAAAATAAATCGCCAACACTGATCTACGGAAAAGTAAAACATACCCAGAAAGTGCAGAAAAACGTGAAAAACCGTGGGGAAAACGTCTGCAGGAGGTTATTGTCAAACGAACTTGAAACAAACCTTTGAATACAATAGAATTAGCTCGAGAATCACAAGAGTGTAACCCCGGCAGTGTTAAGATAAAAACATCACGTTTTTCTCTCCTTATTGTTTATGTACTTCACAGCTCTGTTCAATTTTAAAAAGGCAGGGGCGTAGCGATCTTGTAAGCACTTCCGCACGTGCGGAAAAAAAAAACAAAAACAGAGAGTTCTTCTCATTACAGGCGTTATGATTTATTTGACAAACAAACAACGTAAGTCACTTAATACTCGGCGTTTTGTCATTGTTTGTTTTAAGAAACTGTTTCCTGGAAAACGTTGAAAATGGCATTTCTGACCTCCTAAAAATAAAAATTTAATGGGTGGAGGCATGCCGAACAAGTCCCAAATAACTGCCCAGTTGGAGGTCTTGAGGCAGGCAGATCCCGAAAAAGCAAAAAAACAAAAAACAAAGAAAAAAGAAAAAAAGACCTTAATCTTCAACCGTTAGCCGTGAAAGCCACTCCCCCCCCCCCACCCCGACCTACGGAGACCCTTGTGTCTGTATGTGTGCGTCTAATGGTTGGGGATGGAGGGTAGGGGAGGGTTAGGAAAAGGATGATAGCCGCTTGAACATCCCTGAACTCACGATATTTATCCTATGTTCTTTAAAGGACTTTTTCAGAGATTTATTTTCAGAGGGAGCCATTATTAAATTAATGGGATTAGTCATTTGAAAGCTGGTCGGATTTGGCGATTAAACAGCTTGCAACAAGAATCCGACATCTTTAAAAACAGATGTAAGGGCCTATATATAGTCGGATGGGGGGAGAGCTGTCGTTATTGTGTTTGGAATTAATTAATTTTGAGGTCTCTGGAATAATGTTTCAAGAGTTAGACACGCGTCTCGCTATAAGCTATTAACACCTTTACTACGAAAAATGAACCCACATTTGATGAATCGAAAGCCAATCTCTCCTGCAGCACCTCAGTTTCTTTAGAAACTAAAGGTGTTATCTCATCTTACAATTACTTTGAAGCAAAAAAAAAAAAACAAAAAAACAACAACAACAACAACAACACAAAAAAAAACAAAACAAAACAAAACAACAACAAAAAAAACTTGAAAAAACTTGAAAACTTGAAACTTGAAACAACAACAAATGGCTGAATCACATCTGGCTTCCCTCTCGTACGTGAGTGAACACTTCATTTCACGTGATGTCTGAAAACAAACGATATTACGGGAACGTTTGGTAACTTGGAGCCATTTTTTTAAAGAATCCAATTGGACTATGCTTTATGTCTGCATTCTCCTTTCCCTGTGTTAGTGTCACAGGATCGAATATCAGTAAGCAAGTGTGTGACCCAGGCTGGCGGACTTCTCTACCATGTACTGCGCTCAGGGTAAACTAATTTGATAAAAACAAATATTTACTCAGAAAGCGGCTGAGTTAGAAAATACAGGGCATATAGATAAAAAAATTGTCTTGTATCTGACAGTTGAATGGAACTATGACTGTTAAGATGAGTAACAATATATGAAATCATATATTCGCAAAACTAAAACAAGCGGGTGTTCCACGCGCTTGACCGTGCGCGCGCGTTTTTGCGTGGTTAGATCTTTACCTACCTAAGAATTGGCAAAAAATATGATTATTAGTCCAGTCTGGTCCTATTGTCACAAAACAAGTATATTCCGGTGGTTTCGCTAGGGGTAATATTGTTCATGCTCAGGTTATATATGGGCGTAAAGAATGATTTTAAATGTCTAACCGAAGACTAGTATTGAATTTTTCGCACAGGCGTGGGAGTGTTTCAGGTTCTGAAACGCCGCTTCAAGAATTGCGCGATATTTATATGGCATGAAAAAAAAAGTCGCCAAGAACATAGGACGTACGGGAGGAATAAAAGAATAAACATATGACTAATGTGAATTCTACTTTAGATTTTTGCCTAATTTCACTGGTAAACTTTTCTATCGAAGAAACTAAGCGCGCAGTAAAAAAAGTGTTCAAATTTTTCTAGGGGGAAGGGAATCTCTGAATACGAGGAAGACAAAAATTGGCAGATGCAGAAATTTTGAGTGGGCGTTGAGAATGTAGTTTTATTTGCGTCAATTTATCAAAATGTACAGATGGTCGCGGGAAAAACGAGATCTGATTTGTTCTGATTGGTTTATGGAACAATGGATTATCGACAACTTCCGACAACAAATAAACATCCGGGGATTCGGCCTTCTCTGTTTCTGTTGATAGCTTGGGGAAGATGGCGGTGATGGATTCTATGACAGTGGTGTGTCCTACATTTTGACTACAGAAAAATTTCCTTTTCATCGAAATCTCATGGAATCCCATGGATTCGAAATACCTGAAGTACATCCTCTTATTTCTAGCAGTGGTTCTTGATCATGGGCATCTTAGAGATTCGCCGGAGATCGGTGAGCTTAATGTGTGTTCTGTTTGGGTACAGATAGATTCGAGAACGCTCGATCTTTCAAGCATGACAAATCGACTTATTTATTTCTCTTCTTTGAATCTTTAGGTTGTCGCTCTTCGAGGGAATGTGATTTTGGCGAATACTGCGATGGATGTGAGTAGAAATTCTTTAGATGGCAAATTTGTAAAGGAGTTTTCTCGATTACATTTGAAACTTGGTCTTTCATTTTCGATCGCGTCCGCGTCCGCGTCCTTTTGATCCAAAATTGGTTTGGTCACTGTGCGGTAATTGTTTGAATTTTTATACATTTTTACCACTCCAGTATTCTTTTCTTTTCTCATGAATTGTTAAAATCTTCTTTGACAGTGACAGTGCGTTTTGATAGCTTATTCAAGTTATCCTCAGAACGACTTCAATGTGAAGTTTGATTTTGATTAAATTCGTTCTAACTGGCTGACTTGAATGTGCTTCCCGCCTAAGGGAAGAACCCTTACGAAAAGAAAACCCTTTTCGCTTAATTTCATCTTTAATTTAAATAACACATAGCCACCGTTCACTAGTAAGTGACATTTTCTGTAATGATTAAGCTGTTTTTATTTTCGTTACCGTTAAAGCAGATACGGGTTACAGCTTGAAAGGGGAATGTTTTCGTTAGAATATTCCTCACGGGCGGCTGTCAGGAAGAAAACATTTGCATAATGTTTTTGGAACCGCGATTTTGACTAAACTTGATCGTCACTTCAAGAAGCATTTATTTGTCGTTTCCTTTTTATGGCGCCTGCCTCCTTGTACACACAACTCACAAACCAGGAAATTGTACAAGCTTAAAAAAATCGGATTTTATCTCGTTGATGCCGAAAAGTATTTAGCGAAATTAGCTTATTTTGTTTATAGCTGAATTTTATCCGCAATTTTACCAATACACGTACGCATTGTATGTTTTTCCGTTAAGTTCTCCCTGCTTCCTTGTCATTCGATACAATCGTATTGATTTAAGTCGACATGAACAGCTCTTTTAGTTTCCTAGAAAACCAGTGAAAAGCTTGTACAATTTAGTTAGTCTAGATTACCGAACTGATGTATCTCTTTGTGACGTGTACAAACTCGTTGATATAATGTGCTCACAGTCTGTACGTTTTTTGGTCTGAATGACTTTCTCTTTCAGTTTGTGATGCCGAGAATAGTGCAAACGCATTGCAATATGCAGCTTCATAATGAAAATTTGATACTTTTACTGTGACAGTTTTTTCACATACTACAGCAGATGATACACCAACACGAGTGGCTGTGTAGTTGTTAATTTTTGTTGCTTATGAAAGATACCAAAGTTTGAGGCAAAAATACTGTCTTGCCTCAAAGTTGTCAGGCATCAACAAGGAAGATGTCAGGAACCTCTGATTACTGAGATTGATGTACCAGAGATGGAAGTGATGGCGCAGATCGGAAATTACTGATCAAAATTTGCTAGCCAAAAATAAAATAAAATAAAATTTTACAAGAATAAAACAAAAAAAGTTAACTGGACACAGCTAGTCGCTAATCACCTATCAGTCTGTTTTCACTTATTTCCACTCCTGTGGAGCCAGTAATTTTCACTTTTCTCACACTTTTAATGGCATCTGTGATACCTGTGTTAAGCACGAGTTAATGATGATTAATATTACATCTTTTTTGCCTGACAGATACTCGCATATGCAAGAGAAACATAATTAGGCAATCAAGTAAGTACTGTTCCTGATAATGTCATATAAACTCGGCTTCCTGCCTTTGAATCTGCCGATGTATCTTAAGTGCCCTTTGGCAGTTGACTCATTATGCCCTGACATCAACATCCATATTCTTTTAACTGATTTTCTTATAATTCTCATTGCACTGGCAGTAGAATTTGGTTGTATATCAAGGCTTTTATCCCTTTTTTCTATTTTCTTAATTCTTGTAAACTTGAAATAAGATGTTGACCTCTGTTACTGCCAAAACTTTTACTAAGCAGGGTTCTTCTTCTTTTTGTAGAATACCCATCTTACCACTCAGGAGAAAAACGAAAAAGAATTGATGCCAACAATTACTATCCCAACCAGGATGAATATCAACAAAGTTTTGACAACAGGGATGGCATTGGACATCGGCGTGACAATAGTGATTGGTTCAGGGACAAGAATGATTATGAACGTACCAGAGAGGATCAGAATTTAAGGGCGTATTTTCCAGTTGAAAGGGCTCTTAATGATGAAACAGACCTTGACGGAGGTCCTTTACCACCAGTTCAGACGGAGAACTGGGACAAAATAAATGCAAAACATGGCCTCCACAAGAACATAAATTTGCACCAAGGACAGCACAATCAAGGATATGTTCAAGATGTTTATGAAACTGATGGCAGTGATTCTGACAATTTAAATGCAAGGAAACATATACGACAAGTGGAGGATTCCAGTTATCACAGTGATCAAAGTCTACGTGATCAACAGGATTCTTCACAAAACAGCAATTTTCTTACTAAAAATGATGAATTTGATAAATCCAGACAGCTTAGAGACCCTGTATATAATAATATAGAATCATCTTCCAAGAAGAGTGAGATTCGCAATCCCGAGGGAGTTTCCACTGATGATGAGAAAGTAATTCCGCCAGTGCCATTATCTCGTGAGATAGCTCCAGATCCCAGTGACAGTGCCACTTTCCAAGACAACCATATGCAAACAGAAAAGCAAGCTTCCAGAGAAAAGGCTGCAGACAGCAGAGCTGGTGAGGGAAAGATCATGGTGAAAGGGAAAGTCAAGCAGGTAAAGGCTGACATTGATCAGGGACCTAATCCAGAAAAGACATACAAGCGTGTTGAGGACTTCTTCCAGAGCCAGCGCGAGAGCTCAATTGTAGAGGTTCCCAGTGCCGTCAAGAAAGAGGAAGCTTCAAAGTTGTTCAAGGACAACTTTGTCCCAGTGAAAGATGCTAAGAATGAAGTAAATAAGGAACAGGGTGAGATTTATTGCAACATCTGTGATTATTAGGACTTGTATTTCTAGTTAGCAGTACATTTTCAAACAATTGTCACACTTTTAAGTAGACTGGTATACTGCCAAGGGTAACTTTAATTTTTATCCTTTATTATATATGTAAAGATATGCAAAAACCTGATTACAGGGTAACATGAAAAGAAAGAAGATTACATTTTTAACAAGAAAATAGAATGGAGAAGGGCACGACATAGTGAAATTTAATTAATTTAGTGCCCTGAATAACATTCAATTATTGATATCAGTATCAGTATATCCTTTCAAGAAAGAAAAGCTATTTGCAGCCCTTCACACCAAACAAAAATACATCATGGCAGCAAACAAGGAAATTAACACTGAGCAAAATAATAGGGTGACTATCATAAACCGGACCCCAGTTGCCCAAAGGCTGGATAGCGCTATCCACTGGACCAATATCTATCCAGTGGATAGTGCAATTAGCTTTCCCAATACTCATCCACTGGACAGTGATTTATCCGTTGGATAGCGCTATCCAATGCTTGAACAACTGGGACCAGATGATTTTGATATGTATACATTCCAGTGTGCAAGTTTTGTGTAGCAGTTACTAGGGAGAATCTGTAGCCTTGACATTATTTTGTTGAACTCTTTTTAATTGGTGTTGAATGCTCCAGCTGTTTTGTCAATAATCTTCCCAAATTGCCAGTGGTCAGGGAACATTATTTTGAAAGAGACTGGCCACAGATCGAACAGTGAGAAGATCAAAAAGATAATTTTGTGAAAATAACAGTTTTTAAAAGAAGAATAAAAGAGGGTAATGAAATTCAGTGTTTTGCACCCAGCCCTTAGTCAAGACCATGGGTCCAGCTTTTAATCGTGTTACCTGGAATATCTTACCATCTGACCTTGTTTGAAAAGATTCGAAAGCTCATAAATTGATGCAGTTGTGGTTCTGTATTGGCAGCTTGTACAGTGTAGGATTGCTTCAGCTAAATTCAATTAATGCATAGGTATAACCAGGTGCTGTCTCAGGGTAAAGATATCATTGTGTGAGAGAACTATTTCCGTTGGCAATTGTTAAAAACAAATAGTTTGTTTTGTTGCTGACTGGATACTCTCCAAGGTCAGACATCTGTCTCAAAACATTTTGAGATAGATGTCTGACATGTTTGTCTCATTTGTTGCTGTATCTTTATTCTCAACAAAGACTATTATTATTGTTTTTGTTATTAATCCCCTTGCTATGATGAGTTCATGCCAAAAACACAGGGAATTAGAAACCACATTATTGTGTACCATTAAACTGAATATGGTATTTACAATTTCTTTGTTTTTTTTTTTACATTTCAGTGGAGTCTGATAATCTCAAGGAAGGAGACATTAAGCTGTCTTTAAGCAAAAAGTAAGTTGCCTTTATTTGTGGTTTGTTTTATACAAGACTGCATTTTCACTTAGGTAGTCTGTACAAGGGAAAAAATTGTTATAATAATTATAACTATAATTATAAAAAATGTTTTTTTTTTCATTTTGTTGAATGAATGAGCATTTCCTTTCAGAAGGTTGTCTTTTAGTTTTGTGAAATCCTTTCAGAAGGTTGTCTTTTAGTTTTGTGAAATCATTTCTTGGGTTCAATACGCCAATGAAGTAATGGTCAAAGGTCCAAGTACATTAAAATAATAATTTAAGTACTATTAGTAAATTTTTTAAAACTGAATCTTGGGCAGCAAACTATATATATTTATTATATCTCTCAGTTAGTACATGTACAGCCTGCTAAATTTGAAAGTTTACTTTCCCATGCACCCGATTATCCTTTGAGATGTATTACAGTCAACACGCTTCACGCATGAACGCTCGGCGACGTAAGGTTCCAATATTCATCTGAATGGTTTGTGAATGAATTTGATTGACATGCCTTCGCCACGAGATTGAAAGATAAGGATCACGTTTCAAATAATCGAATCATTCAGTTGAAGATTTCGCGCTCAAATGATTGAAAATGGCGGAAATTCTTATAAAGATAAAGATTGAGAGCAACAGCAACGCTCTTGCGTTTGTTGAGCGATCACAACCTTATCTAAGCAAAACGCTTAAAGAAATAAGACAGAACATCGTTTCCAAAGTAGGAGAATTGTTGCCTCAAAATTTTAAGTTTGTTCAAACGGGAATTCCATTGAGCGCTATCCAAGAAGAAAAACTGCATCTTCAAAAGTGCATAGGAGAGGAAGGGAGCTGCAAAGTATTTAGTTTGTCAATTCAAGTACACAATAGCTTGGAAAAGAAGGATTCTTGGGAAATTTCCACCAAGGAAATTTCTAGACATCCTGGGTTTTAATACATGAAACCACGAGCGAACGAGCGCATATTTTAAAAACGCAACGTGGCGGTGACACAGTCGCTCATTTGTTCCCGCGCGAAAGCAATGGCACTCCGCCGAAAAATAATTTGAAAATAGTTTTCATCTGTAATAACTGCAGATTTCTTATTTTCAATTTCACCATGAGTCTGTTTACTACTTTTAATTTGATTTATAATTGTGCAACTGAAGGTTCGAAGAATCATTTCATAATTGAAAAATCAAATCGGTGAATGAAATATTTTATGAATGTTTGAAGTTGTGCATTCATACGTGAAGCGTGTTGACTGTAATATCTTACTAACCTCATTTTGTTGGTCCATACTGTTAGTTACAGTTTCTGATTTAAGCAAACATGAAAAACTTGGTCCATAACTTACTGTACGGACCTTGAACTCAGTTAGTAAGAGGTAGTACATGTATGTAAAATTATAGTAATTTTATGACTTCTTCTCTGTCCATGTCAGGTTACAAAATTTTACTTTAATTTAATATATACTTCCATTATGTCTTGGAATTTTAAAGATGCATGTACGGAGACAGACTGACATTGTTTCGCTCTTCTGTGAAGTTTCTAGATCTTCCAGAGTTAAGCACAACTATTTTAAAGACACGACTCTTGTACATGGCTTGTTTCCTCATTTCAAAAACTCAGGGTTGCTATGGGCAGGGAAAATAGTTTTTTTTGTCAAGATCAGGAAAAAGTCAGGGAAATTTTTAAATTCTGCGTAAAAGCCAGTGAAAAGTCTGAGGGAATTTTAAATTTTACTTTAGGTCAGCCATTAGATTTTGGAAGGAAATTTAATGGTAGTTATGGTTAAAGGTTTCACTGCCCAAGTATTTTCCTTGGGTGGTCATTTAAAATTGGTTCATGGTCAGTGGACAGTCTGAGATTTTTGTTTATACATGTACTATATTTTATTTCCGTCCCAATAAGTGGCAACACTGAAAGTTTTCTAGTAATATTCCTGAATTCTGGCTACCTAACCAATTAACATTAAAAAAATAAATTACATGGAGAAAGGTGTGTGGGGAGATAGCATCCCAAATGTAATAATTATGATCACATTTAGACTGGGGACAGCAGTCTTGGCATGGCCACATCTCTAATGTTATATGTAGTGATGTACTGTGTAAATACCATTAATAAGTAATTAACCTGCGTCTGCATGATTGGTTTTCCCTTCTTGAAACTGTTTTGTTGGATCTGCGATATATTTATGCATGTTCGTGGTGCACTCTAAATCTACACAGTGTCACTACAACTCAAGCCAAAATACTTGCAGAAGCACTTCAGAATGCGCTTTGGAACAATGCACCATACCCCATGTTTACTGTGACAAAGTAAGCTAATTTTAATCGTTAACTTGCTCAGTGGAACTTGAACTTGAACTTGAACTTGAACTAGTGGAGTGTGGAACTCATAACCTCTGATCAATAATTACTGCTCCTTAAAAATTAACATTTATTTGTTCAATCAGTAGCTTGTAACAGAAAGTGTAAATTGGTTCTTTGTGTGTGGATGCGTGGCAATTATTTACAGGGCTGTGCTGTAGCGGCCCTGGTCGCCCCTGGCAACTTACTTTTGCCTTTTAGACACCAGCAAACTTTTATGCTGGGTGCCCTGGGTTTCAAGGGTTTAGAGACTTTGAGTTCCCAACTAGTTCTCTTTGAGCACAGCCTTGAATTGGGTGATTATATGTACATTCAAGGCTCATTATTAGGCTCTGTGTGAGATGGCATCTAAATGTGTCCAAAGCAAAGACTGCAGTTGTTAACAATGATTATTTGTTCTATAATTGCATTTCCTGTCAGAATGTAAAATCTTGATCTACAGTTACAGGTGGATTCAGGTTGCATCTTACTCTATAATTTTCATTAACAGTTAAACAGGGTTAAGAAGTAACCATATTTGCATCCACAAAGAGTCAAAATGAAAATGATTGAATGACATGCTAATATTATAAAGTGAACAGGTGTAAATTTTTATTAAATTAAATTGAAAAAAAGTGAACTTTTGATCTGTAAGGATGTAAATTAATTAGTGTTAGTGGAGTAATGCACCGCAGAACCTGAAATGAGTATCCATGGGACCCCTCCCATGGAAGGTTTTTCAGACTGGATCACTTCACTCCCACCCCATCCCTTCTTCTATTGTTTTGAAATCTTTTGTTCTTTAGATCCCCAGGACATTCATTAAGGGCCGTAACCCTTAACACCTGTTAAGCCCCTCCTAAACGATCAAACATTTTCATCCAACATCGTGTTGAACAAGTATGTTTGATCGTTTAGCGGCCTCTCTCAACATTGCATTTGAATGGCTTGCAATGTGTGATGTAACATTTTCATCCAACATTTGTTTCACGCGAAAATGTTTTCAACCGTTTAGCCACCTCTTCAAACAAAGCAAGCATGAGCACAAAAAGGCAACCAACCAAAAAGTGAATCTGCGGACGTACACGTCGTAATTTCAGTGGTAACACACAGAAAGCATTATGTGGGCTCACTTTGCTTGATGTTTGATCAAACATTGTTTGTTCGTTTAGCCAGCCCATGTTGTGTGCAACAAAAACTACTTTAGATGAAAAATGTTTGATCATTTAGCAAGGGCCTTAAGGCTGAGCTTAGTCTTGTTACAGGTCAGGGTTGCTGTGTATTGAACTCGGGTCTTTGCCATGTTTGGGTGAAGTCATGGATGTTATACCTGCTTCAAAACTTAATGACAACCCTGGATCCCCCAACCCCACATTATTTTTTGTTCAGTGAAAGTTTATATTTGTGTGCATGTTGAGTTCAAGTTCCTCCTGTAGTTACACTTTGCACAAAACCACTCTTGTTTGCAGAGTTCTTGATTCCAACGTCAAGCTAAAGATGGCAAAGACTAAATACACACTGGAGGAGCCCAGTGATGTTGCTGAAAGGATTAAAAAAGGTATTGATTATTTGTCCTAACATGGTTTGCTAAAATGTATGCTGGAAATTCAGAGCAAATTTAAAGACCTTTTAATTAATTAATTTTGTTATAAGATGTTGATTTTCTAGTGATCATTTCTGTGTGCTGCCAGGTGTTGTTAGTTTTGTAATGTTGGTGTGGATATCAAGGAGTGTGAACAAACGTGTAGCAACCTACAGGAAGACAAGCAGACAATGCAGAAACACTGAAATTAAAATAGCTAATTTATTACATTTTTTGTGCCTTCAGTGACTTACATGTATCTCCTTTAGCATGTGCCTGTAGGCCCTTGGCTCATTGCATTCACCCTCTCTGTGTCAACTGTCCGTTCTTGTGAAAGTTCAACACTCCTCCCTTTCTCCAATCCCCTCCTTTGTTCTTCTAAGCTTGTGAAGTGATTATATGCCCTTGTTTAAGTGATACCAGCTGCCAGTGAAGTGCCACCTTGTTAGGCCTTAAACGATTAGCTTCACCACACATACATACATACATACATACATACATACATACATACATACATACATACATACATTACTTTATTTACCCTCAGATTTTAGAGTAGCTTATGCAGCTAATATCTCCGAACATTTAACCATCGGATGAGATAGGCCACTACACCGGGAACTACAGTGTACGTCCCCTACTCTTTTCGAACAGTGTGGGTTCTTTTACGTCCCACAGAATCAATTATGAAGAGTTGTGAGACAGGGCCTATGGTTTATCATCCTTATCTGAGAAGACAAGAAAGTCTAACCATTTGCAGATGTCCTTACAAAGGCAGCACTTTCTCCTCAATTATTTAAAAGACCCTGAGTGTTGGTCCGGCCGGGGTTTGACCTCCTGCACTCTAGTCTGGTGCTCTACCACTGAGCTAACTGGTTGGCGGTAATTTTAGATTTCTAGTTTATTTTTAACAACTTGTGATCAGACCTGTCATATTTTTATGCTAAAACTTCTAAACCACCCCCAGCTTTGATTGATATAAGGAAATTTCTTTACAGAGCCAAGCGTAAAAGATGATGTCGCGAGGCGCAGTGGTTTGGAGATCAAGGCAGCTGATTATGAACAAACCCCTGTAAGAGCAACACACTACTTACTGACTTTCGTGTTATCATTGCTGTTTTTTTGTTGTACAACTGTCATCGTCCTTACTGTTTACATGGCTGCTATAGCCTGGGAGGAGTTAAGAAAACAAACATTTCAAGGCCAGAAAAAATTCTACACAGAGCTTGGAAAAGTCGATTTCTAATTTTTTTGTCAGTAAAAATTTTGACAAAACAAAATCAGTTCTGATTTCTTTGACTTCATCGCTGGTTTGAAAGTGCTTAACACTAACCATTAGAACAGCCAAAGATCATTATTATTGTTCCCTCAAGCACTAGCTTTCTTGAGGCTGTAATTTTGCTCTTTAATAAACAAATTACATTTGCTTAGGTGTTGTTTTAAGCACAGCACAATATGACAGTGGATCATATTATTCAGTCTGGGAATGAAACATGGCCATCTGTGGATATGTGTGATTCTTCCCTCAAATACAACTCTTTTGCAGCAGTGTTTTAGTTACAGCTGCAACATGAGGCTCGAACCTTAAAGCTGTCTCTTTATTGTCATGAATTTTATGCAGTACAGTGACTTTCTTTTGACCATTTTCACTGACCACTGCAAGGTTGTTTCATCAAAATTGTTTCCAATTTTTGTTTGTTTGAATGTTTGTCTTGACATGACCTTATATAGAAGCAACATTAATTATGAAAGTCCCATTCACCAAATCTGTGTGGATTAATTATGAATTCAACAGAAACCTTTCATTTCTTAAAATTGTTAATTATGCATTACATGAAAGGTTTTCATTGAGTGAATCCTTTTGCTAACCATATACATGTATGAAGTCTTTTAATCTTACATTTCTGTGAGTATGTATACTTGTTGATTTTTCTCACATTCTCTTGAATTTAATCCAGTGATTTTGTGAAGTTAAACCAAAACATAATTTTGTTTTTCAATACTCTGATTTAGTTGTCAACCTTTTCACAATCATTGTTGGTTTGATCAAAATGTATTTACATCTTGATCTTAATTTCTATTTATTCTCTTCAGTACAGTGTGTCTCTTTGTTGGAAAGAGATTTTGAATTCGTGAATCTTCCGACTTTGAATTTCAGTTTTTGTTTGCCCAGGTTATATTTTTATCTTTTCAAATCTCAGTGCAACTTACAAGTACTAAAGAGAATTTTAAAGACAGTATTGTGTAAACCAGCACTTTATTTCACATGCATGGTTAATAGTTTTATTTTTATTTTAAACTTATGATGCTGTTTGAACTACCATACACTGTAATTTCCTTTTCTCATACCGGTATATGGTTTTAATGAAGCAGTGGACCTTTTCACAACAGTTTTTTCCTCCTAAATGATTTTTCTGTTTTTATGGAAATATTATTTACAGAGAAACCATCTTTTTATTGCATGCACATGTCATGGGTCAATTTTATCCTTGGTTTAACTGTTATTTTCCTTGGTTTCAAACTCATTATTATACAATTACCACACAAGTCAAAGAAAAGGTTTCAAGTTGTTGAGGCGTATTGTGATAAAAAGGTTTCAAGTGTAATGCTGTAAAGTCCTTCATGATTTTAAGGGTGCAAATAGAAGCATGCATTGTACGCAGTATTATCAAGAACATGCTGTTACTTTGAAGGAAAGAGAAAATAGAAAACAGTGCATTTCCAAAACAACAGCCAAATTCCTTCAATCCCTCTGTTTTTTTGTTTATTTATTTCTATTTTTCAGTTCTAAACATTTAAGCTATCACCCTATGACTATCCACCAAAGTACACACATTTATTTGTAGTTTGCAAATTTCTTTTTGTTTGCATGCTCTTAATCTTTTCTTGACTAAAGTTATCTTTTTTTTACTTGTAGAACCAAAATGGGAAAACTACCGGCAAACATCCCAAGAGATCAGTAGAAACCCAACAGCCCAAGTATTTCCTTATTACTGTCATTGTCGTTGGTTGTGTGACAGGAATTGTATTAACTGCTGTGGCAATATATCTCATGATGAGAAGGTGAGGATTGTTGTCTTCCTCTGTTTGGATTGATAAAGCAATTCAAGGAGTGGTTTGGTATCGCTTTGTTGCTGTTTCATGACTCTGACTGCTGCTTGTTTCATCAGGGACAAATGTCACTGTTGTAAAGAAACCAAAGAGGAATAAAAATGAATTGTCCCTGTCGCAAACTATCATGCTTTTCTGACAATTTCTGTCGGTTGTCGTTGTTTTGGGAGAAGATTGTCACCTCTTTTCAGAGCCATGTCACTTGTTGTTTCTGTCCGTTGTTAGTAGTTAACCATAGGTTGGGATTTCCTTTTTAGACACAACGAAGCAAAGAGCTTTAAACCTGTCACTCTCCCTGGCCAGGAAGCAGCGGCAGATTACCAGGTAAAATGAACTTTGGATTGCATGATGATTTAAGGGTCTATTCAGTATATTCAGCACTGAACACAATTAAGTTGATAATCTTAATTCTCTTAATTTCCTTCCTTAATTTCTCAAAAAATAAGTATTCTCTGAGAAGCTAATTGTTTTCACTGACCACTTGCACTTGCTTCGCAGCAGTCCTTTGTTACTTGCGCTCAGTCCAAAGATCAAAATATGAATTCTCATTTGTTGCCCCTACACATTTTCTATAGAAGTAGTGGGGAGAAGTTGTTAAAATATCAAGCAAATTCATTCTGTGGGATCATGTCCTTAATTCTCGTGACCATTCTGTTTTATAAGGCATTGATATTACAAGGAGAAATTGGATACTGATCACTCTTAGGGTTTAAAGTGTCAATGTTGCCTTATTCTAAATAAACTTTCCTCCTTCTGCTCCTCCATTTTGTCTTCCTCGTTATCGTAATCATTGTTGTGACGACTCCTAAAGGATGAATTTTGAAGTAGGACAGTTCTCTCAACACCTGTTCATGAATGTTTTACAGGAATTGTGTCGTCAACTGCGTGCTTCTCAGGGCTGGGATAGTGGACCTGTCAGTACCACGCCCTTGCAACATGCGGAAAAAGAGAAGGGGTTGGGCTCTGGACGTGCTCCAAAGTACTCATGGTATGACAAAGTAACAATATAATAGAATGCTATCATTTAACCACTGTTGGCAGGTCATGAAAGGTCTTGTCAGAGAATACTAGCCAACCACAGTGCTTTCTGTAAGATGCTGTGATAAGTGTGGTAGGCTTTTGTCAGACTTTAGGCATTTTCTGTAAAGTCTTGAAAACTGGCAGCTTCCTTGTCATGATTGGGGTTTTGGATCTTGAGAGCATTGTGGCTCTCTAACTTTATTTGTGCTTTTAAGAGATTGAATGCAAATGAACAAGAGAAAAGTTTATTCTGTGGGGAAATATAAAGATCTGGAAAAACTTCAAACTTGTGTGCGCAACTTTAACACTTGCCAAAGGAAAGCCCAAGTCACGTTCACAGTTGCAGTAAATTGTCTTCCACATGATGTTTAATGTATCAAGGTTTTCATAACTACTTATTAACCAAGAGTGAGGTCTTTTCAGGGACATCTCAAACTGAGGCCTTGCCATATTGATTGAGCAATAGCGAGGTCAAAATAGCAAGGCTGAGGTTTGAGATTTTGCCATAAAGACCAAATGTTTGAGGCTAAAAAGTTGTTTAGCATAATGGCTTAAAAAACAGATAAAAGTAATTTCTTTTCATTTTTCAAATTCATAATCAACTCGTGGGCATTACAGGAGATTAATACCCTAACAATAAGAACGCTGACGTGTGTTTTGCATATGGTTTTCTTGAAAATAAAGCAGAAATTTGAGCAAAAAACACAGAGTAATGTTTTTCTACTGAATCAAAGGCCACATGCAAAAATCCAACTCATTTGGGCATTTAAAAAATAGTCAAAATCGTCACTTACGCCTTTCTTCCACTGAGCCCTTCAATTAGCCAATCAGAGCATGTGTTACAAGTAATGGCTATAAACCCCAACCATATTATAAATTAAAACAAATAATGCTTGCTTTCTTTCACTCATTTCAGGAGTGAAGAGCCTGTGGTTCCCAACATGGACATTTCTACTGGGCATGTTGTTTTGGTGTGTAACTCACACTGATTTGGTGATTCCCTGCAGACATCTCCTATTCCTTTTGTGTTCCATGTGTCCTTTGGTCTTCAAGATGTATTGTCTCAGAATGTTTCTGCACATGCCATCAAAGGCCTACATATAGGGGGTGACAACTCTAACAAGGCCTATTTTGGGAGAAAAACAAAATTCTTCCATGAATCTGGAGATTTTGCTGGGTATCAGGAGGCTCAGGAATTTTTCTGGAAATTATGACAGTATGCGATATTGCTGTAAAAAAAAAGCAGCTTGACACTTTCACAAGACTGTCACTGGAAAAATAGGGAGTATCTTGCAAATTTCTGAGAGGACTCAAAATTACCCATAGTGTTGCTCAAACAGAGTTTGTTAGAGTTGTCAGCCGCGTAATGGCATATGTGATTGAACCTCACCCCTCTAGAAATTACCATTTTGTGTCATACTTTCTTTTGAAAACTTTTGCTCTTGGGACCCAGTTTTATAGAAACTCTGTTGATTTAGGAAAAAATTGTCCTCCACTGTGGATTTTTTTTTTCGGTACTTCTCTGCGTTGTGGTATTTTCTAAGGAATGGAACATTTTTAAACTAAATAGGATTTCTTCTTTTCAGTCCTACATGGAAGATCACCTTCAGAACAAGGACAGACTGAACAAAGAATGGGAGGCAAGTGCTCAGTGTAGTTAACATCCCGCTCTTGATCACGTTCTGTGTTCTGTCAAATTTAGGAACAAATTAACATTAAGAGAAGACAAAAATTCTCATTCCTAATACTTGTCTGCCAACTTTTTCATGCCCTGAAGTCCACATCTATTACATGTATTTCTTTTTTTTAAAATCCTTGGAAGTTCAAACTCTGGCTAGTTGCCTGGGCCTTGAAGAAATATATGTCATCACTGTACATGTTGTCATCTCTTTTTATCTCTTATTTTTACAACTCCATGGTCTTTAGAAAAAAGATACATCTAATTCTTTTGTTGACAGTTCATTTTGTTATATTTTAGGCTCTGAAAACATATGAGGCTGAACCTAATAGTAGAGAAATTGGAAAATTGGAGAAGAATGCTCGCAAGAATCGTTACAGTGATGTTCTGCCATGTATGTAATTTGATGTTTTGCAATTAATTTTAGTTATTTCAAAATTTCAACTTAATGCTTTTCTAGTAGCCAGTTTCTGTTTTAATTTATTTCTGCTTTGTGCAAAGTGGTCATGTTGTATTGCAATGTCCTGCAGATGACCATAACAGGGTTCTGTTGAAGGAGACCGCAAGTGCTACTGGAACCGATTACATCAATGCAAGCTACATTGTAAGTTTATCATACATGCTTTACAGTGCGATGCACCTTACTATGGCCACCCAACAAACATTTTTACAAGTTAGCCACTGATCAAGGTATGCAAAGTTTTAACACGCAACAACCAAATGGAGGCGTGTCGGTCAATCAAATTCGCATAGCCTGATTGGCTAACTTGTAAAAATGTTTGTTGGGTGGCCATAGTAAGGCGCGTCGCACTGTAATTGAGCAGATCAGGCCTTTGCTTTCTGAGTGAGTTTCTGTCACTGTGTAGTTTATTTTGTTTTCTTCAAGGTAGACAAATTTCAGAAAAAAAATCCTTTGCAAAATAATATAACATCCACTGGTAAACAGACCTGCAGGGGTTTCATTAGAAGCCGGCAACCAGCGAAAATCACCGCCTAGTTTGTCAGAATTTACCTCTCACCACTGCCTACTTTGTCAAGATTTCACTAAAATGATTGGAAAAAAATGAATCAGGTCGCCGCTTACTATAGCAAGCTCAGACGGCTATTTCAGAACTTATTGAAACCCCTGGACCTGTAAACCTAAAGTTGGTAAAACAAGAAAATCATAAACTGGGGGATACCTCTAAATTCTGCTGCTGTAAAACATGGAATTTTTTTTACAGTTTTATTTAGACAAATCCTGGTAGACAGAGTAGCAAATTTGGTGATAACTGTTACGAAGAAGAGTTTATTTCTTGTTGAATTTTAGAATTCTCAGACATTTTGTACTTACATGTACTTGGAAATTATTCAGTTGCTGCAATCTTGAGCATCTACAAGTTCTTCTAAATCATAAGATGGAGTGATTCACAGAACCATACATGACTGTATCTATACACTACAAGTTTATCAACTGAAGATAAAACACAATTTTATTGTTAGTAACATTCATCTTTTTTGATTGACACCACAGATGGACCATGATCCAAAGAATCCTTCTTACATAGCAACACAGGGACCCCTGGCTCAGACTGTATCAGATTTCTGGCAGGTAAGGACACTATGTCAGGAGGTTAACTGACAGAGAGTATAATGCAGTACTCTCTTTTTCTCCTGAAACGTTTTTTGGGGGTAGCAACTTCAAATGATAGAAATTTGCACCATCAAACTTTGAATGGCATGAAAAGGTCAGAGTTTGTAATGAATAGGTGATTTGTTATCTCTCTTGAGAGCTGTTCAAGTCTTCAATATACTTTGGATGCACCCTTTTATTTGAAACATATTTTTAGTGTGGCACTTTTTCTAAGAACACAAATTTCTCATCAAGAGAGCTCATGCCAGTTTAAATTATTTTGCAAAATAAAAGTCAAAGAGAAAAAACAAAAAGAAATCAACAAAAATAACACCCAAACACAAACGAAATTCCAATAATTAAAAAAAAAGTTAGATTGGGAGTTAAAAAAACTGAACAGATTGAATGCCATTGAGAAACTAAGTCACAGGGCTGTGTTCTAGCAGGGCCCACTTACTTTTGCCTTTGGGCAACCAGAAAATATTGGTTTTTGCACCAAACGTATTTGCTGGGCACCCTGGATCTCAAGGGTTTAGAGGTTATGGGCTCCCAACTTCTTTTCTAAGAACACAGCCTAGAGTCAACTTTCCTCTTTTGGATGTTGAAAGCCATTTATCTCCGATCAAGTGTGCAGTAGAGGAAAACATAGGAGGCCTGCCTAAACATAGGCAGCAGGATGGCCAAGTGGTTTAGGGCGGTGGGGTAACCTGGGTTCAAATCCTGCTCTGGCCACTAGCTGGTTGTGTTCTGGGTAAGTGCCTGGTTCAACTCTGCGGCCATCTTTGTAAATATCCAACTGGTCTGCCTCCCACCAGTTGGGATTCTCAACTCTGTTGTTTTCATTTGTATTATTTGTTACAGTCTGGAACACTCTTGTCTGTTCCTTTTCAGATGGTGTGGGAGCAAGGTGTTGTTGTGATTGTCAACTTGACAAAGCTCTCTGATCTTGGATTGGTGAGGATTAACTAGCAAAGTAAACATAGCATGATTAGGAAGACGTTTTTAAAATCAAGTTGTTTCCATCCATTTTCTAGCCACAGTGCCACCGTTACTGGCCTGAAGAGCAGCAGCCAATCATCACATACAGAATTTATGAGGTAAGCAAACTACAAATTAATTGCGTGGTTCCAGGTAATATCCATACCCAACCCCCCCCCCCACCCTACCCCCCTCCACAGAGGGGGTTTTTGGTTTGTTCCTTCCCCTCCATTCTTTCCTTTAAAAACTTGCCACCCCTTCTCTCCCCCTTAGAATTTCCACTGACCATGGCTCTGTAGGGAAGGATTGGATATTTTCTCGAATTGAACTTATTGAATTCTTGTTATCAGGCTAACATGATTACATCAAAGGAAGTTTTATGATAAAGTTTTCTCTTCCTTTTTAGGTTCATCTTGTCTCAGAGCATATATGGTGTGAAGATTATTTGGTCAGAAGCTTTTACTTGAAGAATCTGCAGGTAAGACTTTGGCTACTAGTAATGACTCTTTCTCTGTTTGGGACAAGTGTAGCCTGTTTATGGCCTTGTTATATGTTTGATAGATATATATGGACTCTAGCTGCATTATGCATCTGGAGGAACCTTCCTGTATGATTGTCTCAATGCATCATAGTTGTCTTGTATGTATCTTATCCCTTGAAACCCTGAAGGTGATCAGCATCAAATTTCTCCTTGTAATATCAACGTTTTATAAAACAGAGTGGTCACAAGAATTAAGGACAGGATCACATAAGATGAATTTACTTGATATTGTAGTAATAGAGTTCTAAAGTGATGACGTCACAAAAATAAATTTCTTGAAATTATGGGATATGATGCCATACTCTTATAGAGCATCCTAAAAGACGCCCTCATCCCAAAAATTAGCTCCGAATTGCAATTCCCGGTAGAGATATTAGGGATCAAAGTTTGATGGCATCCCATACAAACCCTTCAAAATTTGTTTCAGTTCCTTCAGTTTAGAACCGACTCATAATTAGAAGGATTTATATGGGACAGTATCAAATTTCAATCCTTTTTACTTCGGCTGGGAATTACAATTAAGAGCTAATTTTTGGCAACAACCCTTTTTTAAGGATACTCCATTCGAAAATGGCACCCAATCCCATAATTTCACAAATTTAATTTTTTGTGACGTCACACTTTAGAACTCTATTTCTCCCCACTATTTATTGGTATATTTTTGAAAATGTGTAACATAAGATATTTAAATTTTATCCTGTGAGAAAGAGAGACATTCATTATTATTATTATTGTCATTATTAAAATGAAAATTTAAGTTGTGATCTTCAAGCTCAGTGAAATAATATTATGCAGACGTAACCTGACACACCACAGATGGTCACTTGAGCTTATAATTATTGCTTGTGACGGTTTCGACAGTCTGCAATAATTTGCCATTATTTTAAAGAGTTCTTCATTGAACCTGTAACCTTTAACACCTCTCATGGGTGTTACAAGTAGGCGTTATGGTTGTGAAAGCTCCCTGATCAGTAGAAGGCTTCGGCCATGTACTTCAACACCTTTTTTTTTTTTTGCATTTCTGAATTTACTTTGGACTCTCGTTTTTCACAGACAAGTGAAACAAGAACAGTGACTCAGTTCCATTTCTTATCTTGGCCTGATCTGAACGTCCCCTTATCACCAAAGCCTCTTCTGGAATTCAGACGGTGAGAAACTGCTTGAAAACTGTGTTAGTTGCCATGGATGACAGTGCATCAAACCAAGGCAACTCATGTTAATATTACAACTAAGGAGAACCCACTGCAGCTGGTGGAATTGTCATTACAATAAGTTTTCTAACATTATTTTTTAACTGGGGATGCTTTCATACATCAATCCCAATTGGGTCAGTTTTTTGAGAACTGTGATACTGACAAGCAACTTGTAGTGTATAGTTTACAAGGAAAGAGTGACAAATTTGTGATAGTATAGTAAAATACAGTTTTCAGCTGAAAAGGTTTTCTCTATCGCCATAGTTTGCTTTGTCTTAAGAGGTTAAAGTCAACTTCTGAGGGAGTTTTAGTTACTTTTTAAGCTATCGTAATGATGTGTACACTTTTCATTGTAGCTGGAGTCTGGACTTTGCATTGTAGAACTCTAGAATGCTCCCTTTAACAAATACACACTGTACCTATTTGCTCTTGCAGAAAAGTGAACAAGTGCTTTAGGGGACGAGCCTCTCCTGTTGTCGTGCACTGCAGTGGAGGAGTTGGAAGGACTGGAACTTACATTCTGATTGACATGGTGTTAAACAAAATGATGAGGGGTAAGTATACATTGCACAATGACAACATGTAACTTGATGACTTCTGCTCGGGTGGGTACATGTACTTGAGCCTGGGTATTAGCTATGCCGTGCTTATGAGGACTAAGAAGGCTGAAACAGCTGTCCATAGTTGCTAATGCTCGGAGTCAAACTTTATTTGGTAGATTTAAGGGGTAATGCCTGTTACCATGTGGCCTTAGCGTCCAATGAGTGGTTTTCAGCTTACCAAGACACATGCCACCACAACAAGGTACCCCTGAACCCATTAGTAGAGTAGGTGGTTTATGTCGGTTCACCCCATCTTCCCTATAATTGACCCATGGTGCCCCCTTAATGGAATGTCTTTTGGAGGCCTTTTATTTATTATCCAATTACCATATTTATCTGTGGCCTTTTTCACCCTTCATGGCAGAGTGGGACTGGAAAGGAGTTAATAAAGAGACATTTATCCAGTATGATAGTAGTTATACAGAGATGATATCTGTGTAATTTTCTGGTTTTTTTTTTCTGCTCAACAGGTGCTAAAGAAATTGACATTGCTGCTACAGTAGAGCATCTGCGTGACCAGCGACCATCAATGGTAAAAACCAAGGTAAGCAGACAACACCTTTTATACTCAAATTGTATTATTATTATTATTTTTTTGCAGTTTAATCTGTCTAGCTTCTTTACGTTAAAGATTTGTGTAATGTCAGAGGACATTTTCAAGAATTGGCGTCTTTCCTCAAATTTCTGAGAGCAAGGGTTAGCTCTCCAGAAATAAAAGCTGGCCTTATCTTTTACCTCATTATTTTTCCCATCCAGTAACACAGGGTGTTGCAGATTTTTTGAGTTGGGGAGTCAAAATATGAATCTGGAGTGTGTCAAGCTGGTTGACGGGTATTCTCTTGGAGCAAACCAAGCTGAATTGTCTGTGAATGGTGCAGTTATTACTCTTTTTTGTGTGGCTTACACGAAGTGTATAGCCACATTATGCTGAGACCAGATTTATTTATTTGTTTGTCCACGAGAGTCGAGCGCCTGTCACGTGGTCTAGTAAGCCACACATGTACGCATTGCGGACCTATTTTTTTCATCGTTGTTGTTTCCATTTCAGGCGCAGTTTGAGTTTGCTCTGACAGCTGTTGCAGAAGAAGTCAATGCTATCCTTCAGGCCCTCGCCAAATAACTGCACCAAACCAACAAAAAGTACTGTTTCAGCTTTACGTTCCTGGAGTTTTGATTTGCTCTATTGACTGAATTAACACTTGTGCACATGTCACAAGGTTTAGCACAAGGGGAATGGGGAGGGGATCCTGGGATGTATGTGAGACATCCTGTGAGGTATTTGATCTTCCTGTTTGCCCCACCCTGGGATATGTGACCAATCAGAGACCAACTTGGCTCAATTATTTACCAGTTCTAGAAAGCAAAATAAGTGAATCACTAAAATAGAGAGATTTAAATCTCATTAGACCGAGGAAGAGCTTTTTTTGTCTTCCAAAAATATACTTATGGTGGTGCTTATTTTAAATGGCAGTTTCGCAGGATCCCTCTACACCAGTCCCTCTTGGGCTTAATATTGGCAAGGGTGTTTGGCTGACTATTTAAATAATGTTCACAGTGGGTTTCAAAAAGCTTCCCTTTAAATAAACAGAGTACCGGATCACATAGAGCATTATAGCAGTTCAAATACTATGGCTTAAAACTTAATGATGTTAATTTAATAATCAGCCTCTAATATCCACAAGTTAGAATATTTATTTCGTGAGGTACCGATTTACGCTATATTAGTAGCGGTGGAAAAGTCAAAGTTTTGGCAGAATTTAGTTAATTTGTATAATTTTTACGGAAATGGTCAAGAGAAAATTCAATTTTGAAAATTTCGTGTTCATGTCAATAGTAAACATATCTTTTAGATCCATTAGGAACGCTAAAGAAGTTTGAAAAAAGCTCATTGTTAGCTCAGGTCTTTATTTGCAGGCCTTTGCTTGACACAATCCAAAATCGTCGTGGGTTTATGTCACGCAAGATAAGGAAAAGCGTATATCGCTTTCCTCAAGGATCTCACCATTTAACTGTTTTGGCAAGAGACAGACTTGTTTTAAGATAACTTAAGTTAAGGATTTTGAATCTTGGAAGTGCCTTCCATAGTTTTCGCATGCTGGATTTAGCAGGCAGTCTTTGGGTCCTGCATGTCACATGAAAGGCTAGTTGTAGGTTAAATCCAGTCGAAAATGTCAATTCTTGAACTCGGCACTCTCAGATCAAGAACCATCAAAATTGTTCACGTACAAGTACCTGTTGTAAACGAACTTTCTTTTAAATGGTGGGAATCTTGAATGTCATCTTCCAACTGAAAAGTTGGAAACAACCTGCGTGGCAGGTAACCTGTTCAATGTCAGATTAACGCAGAGTGCACCGAAATTTACTTGAGGGCAGGAATTCTCTCTCGTTTTCAGATAGTATCGGCGTTTGTATTCAGTAGCGCAAAATTTTATGTATGTGAATAGTTTTGTTATAGTTTGAAAATGTTATTTTTATTGGTTTATGTTATGGTAGATTTGCAATAATCCTGTGCCCTCAAGCAACGAGTAACTAGAATTCCATTTAAATTCTGCTGGATGTTAAATGTTAGCTGTTGGAGGTTCACAAACCTGCTTGCCAAAATTCTTCTCGTCGTGGTAGATCTTATTAGTTACGAGTAGCAGTGGAAAAATGCAGGAACCATTCTCTTCGCCAAACCCTTCGTGTTTCTTGGCAGAGGGAGACGCAAGACGCAAACGTGACCGGCTAGCTCGTCACGCAACGAATGGGAGAAGAGATTGCGCGATGAGTCAGAAGAATGTCTTCGTAGGTGGCTCGTGACCGGCCGACCTTAACACATTCGTTTCGTTTTCTAATTCAGTCACACTTTATTTCCTCGCTCGCTGCAGACCCCGACGATAGCCCGCGTCATACTGCAACGTGGAAAACACGGATTATATTGCAAGCACTGAAGCAGGGTCCTGCTTAATTTTGGAAACGATTTCTAGTTACTTGTTTCTTTGGGGGGAGGGTGGCAATATTTTACACGAATGGGCATCAGGGACCTGGTTGATCCTAAGAATGTTAAGTTATTCTATTATTTTTGTTGTAATTATCATTTAATGTTATCATTCGATCAGCCAAGCCCATGATATAGAACTTAATTACCTTGATATTTATCTTTATTCCAGCATTAACAGGAAAATAATAATTCACCCACATTTTTAATCTCCGCCGCCTCCCGTCGAGAGACGAGAATTACTCCAGGGGGTCTTAATCATTCAAAGAATATTATCAAGTATATCCATGGAATCAGAAATCAAATCGCCACAGTTCCCGTGAATTTGTAGAAAAAAATACCCACAAACGACAATTATTTTTTATTTATATTTTTGGAACAGTTTAATTTAACTAAATGTAAGGGAGGTTTCCTTGTTCATTCACTCCTTTGTAACATTGTTCAGATTCAAAAGTCTCTTTACGTGGTTCGTTGAATTCCAACAGATGGGTTAAGAGGATATCGTGAGTGGTCACTGACCAAGTTAACATAGCTCAAAAATGTCTTCACGGTCACTGTTCGAAATGAGTTAAATTGATAAGGAGAATTTGAGTTTCAATAAGTTGAATTGAAAAAAACTGAACAAATTTAACCTTGTGTAATCGATAATAGTAGAAAGTAAGTGAAGGAACAGAGCCTGAACAAGTTGGAACTGATAAAATCAAATGATCTTTAACCCAGGAGTGATTAACATATAATTTCTCCTCACAATTCCAATACTTTGCAAGGCAAACTGGTGAAGAGAACAGACAAATTTATCAATTGGAGGGTGTTATCTTAATATAACACTAAATTCTCTTGACTAATTTACAAGGATATGCAGAGCATCCTGAAGGGAGAATTGCTAATTTGATCTTGGGGGTGAAAGGGTGAATGACGATATTCATCATGATGTTAGGGAACAGAGTAGAGTTTGAAGGAAGTAGTTAATGATGGAACGGTTTTCTACTCACTACAAAACTCGCTTCTTTCCAGTTATCATGGACCTATTCAACCAATTAGAATTTGAATACAAGGCACTCACGTGGTGCTATTCCATTCCGGACGGAGCGTCGGCTTGTTGTCGTTTCGCTTCGCATTCACAAACAGCGCGCAAAGCACTGTTCGCTTGAAGTGTTGAATTGGAGCTTGTGGTTTGAGCCAGATGCTAGCCAAATCCGAAACCTGTGGAAAGCCGTTCTTTGTGGCGGATTTGGAATCATCGATGTATTAATCGTGCGAAAGTAAATGGAAATGGTGGCGACTCACAGAGATAAAATAAGTTAAGAATATAATTGAAGCCAAAGGCTTTCAGGTTTACATAAAGAGGCAATTGAATATGGGGCTATAAACAAGCACTAAACGTTACCACCTGTTTGACACTGAAATATAACAGACCTTGAATTTCTTTCACTTCTTCGTTAACTTTACGATAAGACAAGAAGCTTATATTACGAATTCTCGGGGCTTGATCGCCGTTGGCTACATTGTCACCTAACAATATTTTTTTCCTACGAATTGAAAATAAAATTATGTTTAACGGGAAGTGGCGTTCGTGTTTTTTCGTGAGATCTATCTTCTCCAAGGTAACTGTTGTATTTAACACACGAGTGAACAGATTGCCTTTTTTGTGCGGACAGATTGATCTGTAATGTGGTGAAATCATACGTCTTTCTCTCTTATTCGGGCTGGCAAATCATGGATTAACGACATTAACCAGCGCGATTTTTGACTGACTGTCGTATCTAGCCGAACACGCAAAATTAGGAGTGCTTGAGCTCAATACATATATGTGATATAAAATACAGATATGAAATGGGGAAGGGGGGGGGGTGACTTTTGCGAACGTAAAGCAGGGGGCTAGGGAAGGGGAAGGGAGGGGAGGGGCGGATTTTACAAATGGACGACCCGAATGATTTTGTTTGGGTAGTTGGTTTTTGATTGATTTGGAGCAGAGTATCGCATCACACCAAGTGCAATACCATCAATTTTTCAAATGAAGAATGATCGTCGCAGTTGTAATCGCAATTTTTACAATGCTTACGATGCTCTACCAACTGAGCTATGAAGCCACTGACGTTGGGAGCTGGTCAATTTTGCGGGGTTCATATGTTCCCGTGAAAGATATGTAAGTGAGTAATGCATATGAAAGAAATCATATGTGAACTGCGGATATGAAATCAAATGAAGAACGATCGTCGCAATTGTAATAAGATCGCAATTTTTTTACAATTGCGTAAAGAAGCCTGAAAAAAGCCTGTGCTTGCCTGTGGTAGGAAGACTCGGTGTCAACTCACTCGATTTTCTTCATTCAGGATACTTTTCTGACATGCTGCAGTTCAATATGAGTCAGTCTTTACACTTGACGGCAATTATTGAGGGTCCCCTATACCACTTTGGAAAATGCATTCACGTAAAAATATTGAGACTGTTGACGCGTCACGGATAATTCCCAAAATTCGTCCACGTTCACGATAAAATCAATATCGGCAATCACGAATCACGAATGAACAAATAAACCTAATTCACGTTTCACGAGAAAAAAATAGTCCCAATCACGTTTCACGAAAAAAGTATAGGGGACCCTCATTATTGTTGAATCACACTACGTAGTAACTATTTCGGCTAATTCACTCTTGGAGGCCATTTTGTTGTTTGGCAACCCGCGCTTTTGGCGGGAAACTTAATGTCAACTGCCCGCCCTCGCGGTTGTTTTGAAGAAGCAAACTTTTTCAAAGCACTGGAAATCGTTTCTTTTGGAAAATTTTGAATAGCTCTGCGAAGTGTTTTTGGAAAGAAGTGAGCTAGCCCAGAAACTGTGGTATGGAACTTTTCTTTTTTCATTATTTTATCTGATTTCATTGATTTTTCGGGTTCAAGAAAGTTTGCTTGTCTATAGCAACAATTTTTCGGACTGACAGTGTGATAACTTAAGCTTAATTTTTACATTTAAGGTTAGGCTTGACTGTTTAGTTCCTGTTTACTTTTGTTTCGCCTTAACTAAATCTTCCTCGAGTCTTATTGATTGGTTAAATTTACAGTTTGCTCAGTTCCCTCAGCAAGGAAGAGAACAGGAGTGGAGACGGCCGGTCAATTTCACCCCAAGTCAATTTTAGGAACAATATGGCCTTGCAGCCGATAGAGGCTGTCAGTAATGGTGATTTTCAGTTAGGCTTTGGCTCAAATGTAAACTTTCAAACAACTAGTGAAATCCGTAGTCCACCAGATTCACGAAAACGGTCGGCGCAACAAGACAAAGGACAAGCACGCAGTGGTGAAGAAAAGTTTGTGCAACCGGAGCTCCCAAAGAAACACAAAACCGGGCATTCAACACATGTAAGATTATAAGAACAACTAGTTGCAGTCACAAAGTAACTCGCCACCATTTTGTCTTATGGCGAAAAGACTTTTCTTCAGCCCCCGAATGTTCTATGGTTTAATACACTACCATTGCATTTGAACAAGTGTTGGAGTACCCTACAATCTGCAAAAACAACCCGATTCCTTTTTTTCATTTTGTTAACTTCAATCTCTGGTGCCAGCCATTTAACAAAAACCTCCTACTGTTCTGTTCCGTGGATTTCATATTAAAGAACAAATTGAAGCCACAAAAATGGCTACATAAGGGAAAGATACAACAAGCTCAAATCTCCCACTTTGTTGGTTGGTTAACTAGGTCGACTTTGTTGGGGTTTTGAAAGAAATTTGCAAGTGTGAGTGAATTAAGATTAACATTTAAAACTGCATTTGTACACAGGCACAGGTACAAGCTTTGATTTGTTAAAATGGGCGGATCAGTTGTCATCCTCGGAGACCCAGGGGCAGATAGTCGGGATAGGACGAAGATTGGGACTAGCGAAAGTTTGTAAGGCGAGCGAAAGAGAGCATCTTTCGCTCGCCTTACAAACTTTCGCTAGTCCCAATCTTCGTCCTATCCCGACTGTCCACCCCTGGGTCTCCGAGGATGATCAGTTGTCTGAGCTACAAATACATGTTACACTAGATAAATAAGGTGAATAAATTAATCAACTAACTAACTAACTGACCGACCGACCGACCGACCGACTGACTGACTAACTAACTGACCGACCGACCGACCGACCGACCGACCGACTGACTGACTGACTAACTAACTAACTAACTAACTAACTAAATACCTAATGCAAGAACTGGCCGACCCTCTGACTGCCTGTGTGTGACTTAGTAAACCGGCACTGAATGAAAGAAGGAAGGAAGGAATAACAGGATGGATGAATTAACGAATGAATGAAAATGCAGACTATAAGGTCTTGGCTCAAGTTAACAGGGAGCTCAAGCAACGACGACGTGCATTTCTTTGCCGTCCTCTGCAAAACAACAACGTGAAATGACGAGATTTTAGGTTTTCCCGAGAACGTGAGCGCATGACGGCAAGTTTTTCTGTCTTTTCTTTGCTTTAACACCGTTCACAGTAATTTAGGCCCTGGACAGCTCGCCAGCATTTTTCACGTTAAACAAATTGGAATAATCGCGAAAGAGTTACAAAAACGAGAAGTTGTATTTTGAAATGACGTTCTCGTTGCCGTCGTCGTCGACTTTGCTTAAGCTCCCTAACAATAGGGAGGACGGCAACGGTAACGAAAACGCCACAAAACAATAGACTTAACGAGCAAAAACAATCGACACTCTGCACCTGCGTTTACATTTTGGTACATTTCTTTGCCGTCCTCTGCAAAACAACAACGTGAGAAAGTTATAGGTAAACAAACTGGAATAAACGCGGAAGAGTTACGAAAACGAGACGGGTTATATTTTGAAATGATGTCTTCGTTGCCGTCGCCGTCGTCGTTGCTTAAGCTCCCTAATTTGTTTTTATGTTTCCAGTTGACAGGACAAGATCACGAACAAAGTAACATGATGAACTCCTCGGGCCCCTTGAGCTCACATACACATCACGGCGGTGAGAAAAATTCCAAACGTTGATGTATTTTCTCACTAGAGCTCAGATAAGTTCTTTTTTAACCAGTTGATCTTTGTGATTCTTCTATTTGCTTTATATTCCTCTTTCTGGACTCGACAGCGACCTTTTTGCACCACGATAACACTCAACCAGGCAGCGGTGATGATAAGGCTCGGCTCGAAGCTGTTTTACGAGGTTAGTAAACCAAGTTCCTTTCCGTTCCCCTGCTGACAACAAGTCCAAAGCTGTTCGCAGAGAGCAAAGGGTAACCCCACTGCTAGAATATGGAAATGCAACAACTCAAATGAAGAAAAGACACAATTTACACTGATTTTGCGCTTTGTTTTATGTTTATTATTTTTGCTTGTTCCTTTGCACCTTATCTTACACTTACGATTTTCTTTGTTCCGTTACGTAATGTTTGTTACAGGCGTACAATTTTCACCTTTCTCGTAGCGCACATATAAATAGCTTTCTGTATTCACCTTTTTTGGTCTTCGTTCGGCTTCGACTGCGGATTTATCGTTAAAAGTGAGAAACAAATAATAAGAAAGAGGCTCTAGGCAAGCTGTAATATATCGTTCGCTTGTTATCGGAATTCTTCGGCATTCTGTTCGGCCACCAAAGCTAAGCTCAAGGGTTTGGCCTCGCCACGTACGCTAGTGGAACTGCGTTTGTATAGTGCTAAACACCAAGAACCCCTCCAACTCAGACTTTCGGGTGGAAGAGGAGAACGCGTCGGTTGGATTTAATTCGGTAGGCTGAGAGTTCTTATTCTAACAGTTAGCGAGCAAAATAGAACACTATGTCAGCCGAAACATCACTTGCTTGCACAGTATGAAAGAGTGTGTAACATGAAAGCTTGTGAGGGCTTTTCCTTTCTATTAGATCCACCAATCACGTGCTCGAATTGTCACAATGGGCTCCCGAGCATGTCAGATTATAGGTTGGGACATGCGTTAGGTAGTGTAAAAGACTACAAATTCGGAAACGTTGCAAGCGCAAAACACCGGAATAAAAAATACAACACAAAATTATACTCTCTAATCCTTCACTAGCGTCCTTGAATGGTATTAATTCTGAGAATCAGTAAACAGTTTGACAGTCGTAGTTCTGTTTGGGAAAATCTAGGAAATTGGTACAGAAAAAGGATCTCTTTGGACTATTTGAGGAGCACTGAGAAATAATTAGAATGCTTTATCCTGAAAAATACTCCTGGATTAGAAGACAGTATGTGTATTCTTTCGTCAGTGTCCGTTTTCAGAATAGGAAGTTAGGAACGTTGGTTTACTCTTAATGATATTCTAAGCAAATGAACAGTGGAAAATGTTTCAATCGTATATTTTATCTTGAGCCAGCATTTTTCCAGCTACGAATAATGAGCCCTATTGTTTCTGATAATAGGAATGTGGCTATGCACTGAAGCTATTACAATGTTATACCTTTTTTTTCTTGTTGCAGATCTTGGACAAGACATGAAGATGCTGTATTTAAAGTGGTCACAGCCTTTCGCGTAGGTTTTCTTTTTAAAACTGGTTTAAAGAACATCTCATATCCCTTCTCCCGGTGTTATTCAGCGTAACAGTGAAATTCAGTCTTTTCTTGGCACGTCTTTTCGGAGGGGGGGGGGGGGGGTGTGAAAGGTGTAACAAATGCCCTCTGTCAGATCATCATCTTTTTTCAATTCTTCCCTGGTTTGACGTGAAACGTAATTCCAGTGTCCCGCGGAACCAATGACATTTCATAAATATGTATTTGAACTTTCGTGGGCTTAGCTCGGCTTTTTACACCATTTAGTTTATTGGGCCCCTAATATCTCATATCTTGAGGCATCAACTGTTGCTTTGCGACTTTTTAATTACGTTGTTTGTGTTTTAGGGAGGGCGAAGCTTTCGAGGCGTTTTGTCCAGCAAGACTTGATGAACTATTGAGAGAGGCTCTAAGACTGGAACAGCACCTCAAAAATCAAAAGGAACGTTTGAGAGAAAGGTTGACCCTAATTACTCGAACCCTTCAATCATCAGTGTTGTAATTGTTTTCAATTAATTCATCAAAACGTAAGTGTAAATGCTGTTTTAGATACTTTTTGCGTAACTCATGTAGTTCACTCGTTGTTGGTAAGAGATTAAAGGTCGATTGATTCATTAAATCCGAAATCAGAACTAGGCATTTAACTTTGGCATCAATTTCGGGAAATAAAACAGGGACTGAAACGGTATGTGTTGCTCTTTGCGACATTTATATAATTTCAAGTGTTTGTTTGGCTATTGGCTGAGACTGCGTAACAATTTGATGCGAACACCGATTACTTTCGTTGCTCTCGTGAGGAAGTCTCGATATACCACTTGGTAGAGATCTGGCGCCCCATCTTGTAGACGTTACATCGATGAAGTTCTTCTCAAGGATGTGACGGTATGTCACGGCAACTAGCAAAAGTTTGGGTCGACCTAATCTGACAAAAAGATCCCGTCCTTATCAGCTGGATGATATTCGCTGGCGCCTGGTTCCCCTATCAGAATTGATTGCTTCTGATTCCATAATAAAACGACTCTCGTATTACGCAACGCGTAGAGGGATTATTTTTAACCGTTACGATTCACTGTAAAGCTTTTTTTAATCAACCAAGTTTTAGGGTCTATTTTCGTTGAAACTATTTTTACCACATAAATATTTGTTCTTGAGGTAAATCTATCTGTGCCACGAGAAGCGTAAAAAGTCACATTACCTGAATATCTCTAACACAATTTATACTGGACCGTATTAGCAAACCTTCGTCCTCTGGCCATTAACGTCGTAATTAAAGCTATAGCTATTGGCTTATGATTTGACTCTTGGTTCACATGGCCTTCTAAGGGAATTAGCAGGTGTCGTTGAAGTACCCAGTACACTTCTGAATGATCTGACTTATCGGCCGTTTTCTAGAGTTATTTTTATTCTGCCTTGTTCTGTCTAGAGCGGGTCAAGGGCACTCTTCCCTTTCCTGATTTTTTACATTCCCAAGCATGTTGGCTTTGGCTGTGTATGAGTAAAGCAGTCAGTTTCACATGATTGTCCCTTAATGGCAGCTTTTTATCTTTAATCTTCAAAATTAAATGATTAAAGCTAATCAGAACGGCGTAGTTTCAAATGAAGATGCTCATGTAATTATTATGAATTACAAACGACCAATATAAAGCCATATGGTTAAAATATTATACCTATTTTTGTCAAAGTCAGTCATGACGATCCTTAAGCTGAAACAGAAGACTAAGCAACGTTAGAGCAATTTCATGAATTTTTTTCGAAATCCGGGGATGAAAATTACACTACAGAAATAGAAATAGAAATATCTTAAGATAAAAGGATATGAAGATATTTTAATTTAAACTGCTCCCCTCTGCTGCTCAGATATATGCTGACAGGTGGGCCAATATGTCTGATACGCCTTTTTTGTCTAGGTGCCCATCTCTTTCTTATGATGAAAACAAGGCTTTATTTTTGCTTGTCTAGACGTGTATCTTAGATTCTAACCGATTTCATGCAACGGAATAAGTGTACATTTGTGCTACCAGCCAGCATTTTGCTTCTTTGTGATTTGTACGAAGATCGTTTTCACGTGACGTCACGGCGGCCATATTGGTGCACAAGGCTAACCCTCTGGGAATTGAACTCTATTTTTATGCAAAAACTTTCTTTTGCTTCATTGAACCAATTTGGCCGCTGGTCACGTGAGTGAAAACGACCAAAAATAAAATGCATGTGTACTCGAAGTAAGCCCCTCGGCGAGTCGCTGTAACTCTTGGGGCAAACTTCGTTTTTACATATTGTTTCAATAAAAAAGTAGTCTTCTCTCTATCAGTATTGCATACGTTTCTCAAGCCACTGAAGAACACAACCTACCCCTTCTTCCCCCCCGTCCGCCTTCACCTAACTAAGTATTTCACTTGCGAATGATGCATATGAAAGAAGGAAATCATTTGTGAACTGCGGATATGAAATCAAATGAAGAATGATCGTCGCAGTTGTGATCGCAATTTTTACAATTGCGTAAAGAAGCCTGAAAAAATTCATGACTTTTTCAAATCGTTTAAAACTTCCTTGAGTCGAAGTATATCTTCTCGAAACCGAATACTTTTCGAGCGTTTGGAGAATGGAATCTGCTCATATAAGACTGAATGACGTCCACTCTACAGAGGTTTTAGTGTAGACAAACTTGTGATCGTACAGTCATCTGTCTAAAGCGGACATCTCCCCAACACTCCCACTGCTACTGAAATCTGGTTATGGTTCGGCCGAAATTGACTTTTTTGCCCGGTCGATAACTTTAGGCCCGGTTCAGACGCCGCTCCGCTCATGTGCCGAACCTAATTGAATTAGGTTCGACTTTGGAGCGACATTGGCTCGACAGCTGATTCAGACAGCGTACCGTGTGTCGAACCGAATATGCATTTTACCTACGGAGAAGGCATTACACATTTTTACATTGTCATAATTAATGCATTTGGTTTGGCACGTGAGAAGAGCGCCGAACGAATCAGTTGCCGCTCCAGTGTCGAATAATGCGGGAGACTTTGTCGAACTTAACAACGTTTCCTCACCACCGGAATTAAAACTGCCGTACCGAACTGATTCAGACGCCGCTCTTTTGCCGGAGTTAATTCATCAGTTAGGTTCGGCACATGAGTGGAGCGGAGTCTGAACCGGGCTTACTCTGTTTGAGATAGTCTGATAACAAAAAGGATCTTAGTAGGACTTTAGAGACCTACTGAGAGTTTTCATAAGATTGTGTTTACTGTATTACTCCTGACCGAGTGAATTGAGCCAAATACGTTGGCTATGTGATACTCACTGGGTTAAATAAACGTTGTAAACAGTCCAGTGTGGATTGAACGCCAATGCTAGAACTAGCACTAGTTTCCAGGTTCTGCTTCACGTAAGGTACGAGGAAGGAGACAGGGGTTGATCTTCTAAAATATCAAACTCATTCTAGCACTGATGAGTTTATAAATATGCTTGGTTCTTTCTTCTTCCAGCCTCAAATTCTGCAGCCTACTAGAATTACTGATTACTCAAATTCACTTTTTGATAATATTTTCTTGAATTCAGTTGAACGTTATACAATAATAACTACTTAATAACCGAGAGTGAGGTCGTTACGGGAAAATCTCAAACTGAGGCCTTGCCGTATTGACCGAGCGATAGCGAGGTCAATACAGCTAGGCCGAGGTTTGAGATTTTCCCGTAACGACCGAACGTTCGAGGTTATTAAGTTGTTTATTATATGGCTAACATAACGGTTCTAAGGGGAAAAAAAAAATTAGTTCAAGCACGCTTCACGGTAATCTATTCATTAATTTTTATCCAAACTCAGGTCAAACGTTTCACTAACAGTTTTCCTGGTCGTGTTTTCAGTTGTTTGCTCTAGAGGCGCCGATTTTCAATGTAAATAAAACAAATGTGGCCTTTGGATGACTTTTTGTTGTTTTTGTTCCTAATTTGCATCATCCGTAATCGGCCCGTGGGCATTACGGGAGAATAATGCCCTGGCGCTTCGCTTCGCTTAGCCAATCAGAGCGTGCGTTATATCGTATACAAACACTAGCCATATAATAAGTGGTAATATTATATATGACGTAAGTGACCATTTACCTAATTTTCTCATTTTTGATAAATACTCATCTCTCCCAGCAAATGCCGAGCTTTCTAAGTATAGGAAATCGCACGACCTTGAGTACAATTCGGGATAAGGTACGAGTGACTTTGAAAGTTCTCAAAATTGCACGAGCCTTTAGGCGAGTGCAATTTGAGAACTTTTAAAATCACGAGTATCTATTAATCCAGAATCATACGAGAAGGTCGCGCGATTTTTTATTTATCATACATTCATGGAAACTTAATAGGTACTCCTATGGAGTACTATTTGGGATTAATTGTACTGGTTTCGACCAATCACAATTGAGTAATTTTATTGAGTGTACTGAAAGAGATTATTCAAAGTTTGATCAGGAGAGGCTATCTAAAGACATTCGTGATATTGACTGGATGACAGTTTATTCATTTACAAATGATCCATCCAATATGTTTGATTCTTTCTATTCAAAATTATCTGAAGTTATCGATACACATGTCCCAATAAAACAATTATCTCGGAGAGAGATGAAGTATCAATCAAAGCCATGGATTACTACTCGGCTCAGAAAATCAATACATATCAAGAATAGCTTCAATAAAAATTTCCTTAAAGCCCAATCTGTGCATTATCTTCAGAAATTTAAATATTATAGAAATTAGATAAATCATCTTGTAAAATTGAGCAAACGACAATATTATCATAATTATGTTCTAAGAAATGCAAAGGATAGCAAATATATTTGGAATAGAATTAAATAGATTATTAATTTTAAATCAGTCAACCTTGAAAATCTCAAAGATTAATTTAAATGATTCTGAGATCACAGAGCAAATTGAGATAGCTCAAGCTTTTAAAAAGTACTTCTCTAATGTTAGCAATGAATTAGCTAATACAATACCGTCTGTCAATAAATCACCTATGAATCATTTAAATGATCCTGTCCTTGATAGATTCTTTATCTTTCCTACTACTTCCTTTGAGATTGAAACAGAAGTATCTAAACTCCTAAATGGCAAGGCCACAGGAGAATATAGCATCCCAACCAATATCCTTAAGATAATCAAGGCAGTTATATCCAAGCCTTTGGAAATTATCTTCAATCTTTCTTTTTAGACAGGCATTGTTCCTAATAGCTTCAGGTTAACCAATGTAATACCAATCTATAAGAAAGATTCGCAAACTTGTCTCTCGAACTATCGGCCACTTTCTCTCCTATCCATATTTAATAGGCTTTTGGAGACACTTATGTCTAGTGGATTATTGGATTTTCTTGATAGTAGAGAAAAGGTTCTTTATGATAAGCAGTTTGGCTTTCGTGCCAAGCATTCAACTGAACAAGCAAATTTAAGTAGTATTGATCAAAGGGCAATTGATGAAAAGGATTTGTCTTGTGGTATATTTTTAGATTTTAGCAAAGCTTTTGACACAGTAAATCATAAGATTCTCCTAGATAAATTGCAATACTATGGTATCAGGGGTGTGGCATTTACCTGGTTCAAATCTCACATGGCTGATCGCCAGCAAGTTGTTACTATCAATAATACTAGCTCAGACCCTCTTCCAGTCTCTTGTGGTATTCCCCAAGGATCTGTTTGGGTTGCTTTTCTTACTTTATATAAATGGTTTTTATCTCTGTTCTGATCTTTTTTATTTTTATCTCTTTGCTAACGATGCTAATTTGTTCTGTAAAGATAAAGATATTTTGTCTTTGCACTCCAATATAAGTAGTATATTAAACAATATCCACATGTGGGTATGTGCAAATAAGTTATCATTAATATGTAGATAAATCCAATTTTGTAATTTTTCATCCATCTCAAAGAAAAATAACTTTCAACTTCCTGTTAAGTATTTGTAACAGATCTCTTAATAGTGGAATATTACATTAAGAGCTTGGGAGTTTTGATTGATGCTAATTTGAACTGGAAGAATCAAGTTGAATATGTTGCCAAAAAAGTGAGAAAAGGTGTGGGTATACTCTCTAAACTTCGTTATTACTTCGATATTTCTCGTTTCGTAAATCTTTATGATGCACTCATCTACTCTTTCTTAATTTATGTCATAATTGCTTGGCGCAACACCTATCCTTCCACTCTTCAGTCAATTTTCGTCTTGCAAAAGAAAGCTTTACGAATCATTACTCTTCAAAGTTCGATGAGTATTCCAGTCCTTTATTTAACCAGTTAAATATTCTCAAATTGTTATGTACAAGTTTTATAACCATCAATTACCTTCAGTTTTTAAAGATTTATTTATTGCAGTTGACAAAATTCATAGATATAATACTCGCTTGGCCTGCAAGGAAACTTACTATTTACCTAAACCTCGTACTAATTATGGCATTTTCAATATACGCTTTCAAGGACCAAAAATTTGGAATTCAATTGAAGAAAATGTCAAAACCCTGTCCTCAAGTCAGTTTAAAAGGGTTCTAAATAACAAACTTCTCAATGACTATTAACTTATTATTTATTTATTTTTATTACATATGCTATTTACTTTACTTCAAATTAATAACTTGCTTATTTATATTTGTGTATATTATATTTTCTAATAGTTTGGGTGTTTTGTGTATTTTGTGTGTGTGGGTTCATCAATGCACACTTACGGGGACATTTATAGGAAAACACACCAGCAAAGTGGGGTCTATTGAAATTATGGAGACATTTTCGTGTCCCCACAGAAAAAGTCCTCTTAAATAGGCTTCTGTTTAACAACAAGACCATCATTATGAGGGCTCCTGAAGGGTCCTCACAAGTTGGTCTTAAGAACACACATCTTGAGTCCTCACAAGTAGGTAAAAAACCAAAACTTGGAAAAAAATATTTTTGCCTGTTAGCACGTTGAGAACGACCTAAGAAAACCATTAGGACACATAGATTCACGAAAAAAATACGTTTTTAGTGTTTTACACACTGCAATTCTATATAAAACACACACACTGCAATCTTATTAAGATCTTACTGAGATCTTATTAAGATCTTATTAAGAATCATGATATAGGTCTTAGGTTCTAGAGGTTTTGAGAAAATTACGAAAACCCGTCGACAACCCATGAAGCCAAAAATCACAGAAATTGGGGGAAATTTCATTAACAGATAATCGAACTTGCGTGAAGGCGCATAGCAAATTAAGGTTTTCCTTAGTTTATAATTTTATTTAGGAGGTATTGCTAAGCTGCTGTCACGATATTTTAGACTTACCATTGTAATTCTGAATTCCTGGCGAGCAAGCGAAGACAACCGGAAATTTCCAGACTTTGAAAATCAAAAATTCCATACCGTTTTCAAACATCTCAAAGAATACTCGGTGTTATGTAGAATTCTTTCAAAATTCAATTCTAGCAAGTACAAGAGCTTTTTTTGAACGTGGTATAATTTTTTTCTTGGCAAAAGTTATTTCTGAGGCGAGCGGCCCCATGCAAGTTGACCAAATTTGACCTTTCGAAGACATTTTGTTTAACCAGGAAATGTAAATAATTCGACTCGCTTGACTCGCTTTCTACGTAGACCACCGAAAATTTCTGCCATTTCCCATTAAAACTACCCGGTAAACCTGAGATTAGAGACCTTTAGCATCGAGTTTTGCGTATGATACGGCGAACCGCAAACCGCAGTCCGAGGTTAGACGTTTGCCGTTTGATGTTACGAGAATTTTCAACTTTAGCAACGCGTCTCTCGTTTTCCTTCAACCTCAGTGGCAAGCATCACGTCGTTTAACGGCAAAGGCCATCTGAAAGGAGCCATTTTCTAGAAAAAAAAAGGTGACTTTGTCTTAAATGGTTATAAAATTGCACTACTCTTGCAGTCAACAAGTAAGTGTGTAACTTTAGTAGCGCCATCTTTGTTTTTTCATTCACTCCCATTACTTCAATAAAACACCCAAAACTCGTAAACGTTCAGCCATGGACTGCTAAAATCTTACATTCAAGTAGAATACCGATACAAAAGCCTAATTTTTAGTCTTAAAAGTGGCCGAAATACTTTGCCGTATTTCACTTACCGCAAGGAGAGGTTCCCGCGGTTAAAACGTGAACGGCAAACGTGACGGCAGAGAGTAGGTCACGTGATATTTTGAGGTTTGCCGTTCGCGGGTTACAGAAAAAACCTGATGTTAAAGGTCTCTAATACTTCGATGACAGCTTACCTTCCAAATGGGTGTGAGAATGCAAGTAATTTTGATGTTCTTCGCTAATTTTCCTGTGTCTTGCTGCCGCGCTCAGTCACCGGCCTTTTCATATGGCGGCGGAATTTTTTAAGTGTCACCTTTCCCTGGCATATGCAATTTCTAGATCCTGCAAAAGTAGGTCCTGCAAAAATATTGCAAGAAAAATGTAAACCCCCCAGAACGTAAAACTTATATCACGATTCTTAGCACACCATAGGTTATCTCTGGACGAAATATCAAGGGGTCCATTTTTCCGACCTTGTGCCGCCCCTCACGCGGTGGTTAGGGAGAGTGGCTCTTAAGATCCTAATAAGATCTTACTAAGATCTTACTAAGATCTTAATAGGATCTCAGTAAGATCGTAATAAGATCTTAGTAAGATCTTAGTAAGATCTTAATAGGATCTCAGTAAGATCGTAATAAGATCTTAGTAAGATCTTAGTAAGATCTTAGTAAGATCTTAATAGGATCTCAGTAAGATCTTAATAAGATCTTAATAAGATTAGTAAGATCATGCATTGCCCAAGCAGATAAAGCGTCCAGGTTATTTCGAAGAAAGCTGACGTCGCTACATGTCCTAATTGGACGGAAAAAATTGGTGTCGTCGGCGAACATTGCAATACGGGACGAGCTGACGCAGTCCGGGAGATCGTTAACATAGAGAATGAATAATATTGGTCCAAGTACGGACCCTCGAGGGACACCAGAACGAACTTCTTCCCACTGACTGGACACACCGTTTACAACAACGCGTTGGCCACAACTAGTCAAGTAGTTAGTGAACCACTCGTGAAGTGGACCTACCATTCCCAGAATGTAAAGTTTGTGGAGCAAGTGGACGTGACACACCTGTATCGAAAGCACGCGTTAAGTCAAGTTAGATGACGTCTGTCTATAGATCGCGGTCAAGAGAGTTATCAATTTCATGAAGGACAGAGAGAAGCAGAGTTGTACAAGAAAGAAAAAGAAAAAGCTGTGCTGATGATAGTAAATGCGATTTTCAGTGAAAAACATTAGACGACGGGCAACGCATTTTTCAACCACTTAAGATAAAATTGGTAACAGGGAAATACTGCGGTAGTTTGCGAAAAAGGCGCGCTTACCTTTCTTAAACAACGACGCCAGGTTGGCGTCTTTTCACTCACTGAAGAACACTCCAGACGACAGGGTAAAATTAAAGAGGTGTCAAACCGAGTCGGCTATTTCTGCTGCGCATTCCAAAAGAAGACGTGCAGGTATTTCGTCAGGACCTATGGCCTTGTATACACGCCCTGTATACACGAGCCTTTAGGCGAGTGTGTATGCAAAGAAAATACAAGTGACGAGTGGGTTATTCTATCGTATACCACGAGAAAGCCTTGCATAACTTTTTTTTATACCATGTCATAGAAAATGCGTAGCCTTACATAATCGATGCAGGGCACGATGGGAAGGTCGGGTGTGATACCGTTGAATTGCACTGATCGATGGGAAGGTTCGGCGGAATACCGACGATTATACAACGGCTTTCCTGCATCCTGATTGGCTGAATTTTCTATGGCATGGTAAAAAGTACTATGGTATATATATTCGCGCGCAATCCTCGGTTTCAAAATTAACACAACCATATTCCATACTGTTCTTTCGAAGACCGTTCACATTTGCACGACGAAACAAAGCAATACTTTTTCGGAAGGTTTTGCAGTCCACTGAAGGGGAACAAGACAAGATAGAGTTGAGACTTCAGTTTGTGGGCGCAACAAGCCAACTGACAGCGATGTCGCTGAGCCATCGACCGTTTACAGAAGGAAAACGACTGGACGCTGGGCTGCTGTGCCCTTACTTGCGTTTCATGACACCTGCCTGGTAGCGTTAAATAGATACACTTAAGTGAAACTTCCTTCCTCGAATGTGGATAACAATATCAAATCCTCACTGACTTTCAAACGTGCCATTTGAGGTTGGAAACTCCAGGTTCCAATATCGCAAAAAGAGTCACTTCTAACTGTTGTTGTTGGGCAGTTGGGATATGGCTAACAAATATTACTTCCATTCTGTGAAATCTCAGTCAGACGGCTTTTACGGCGTCCAAATTCTACTGGATTGAGATAACTCAATGATTACTTCCAATTAGCCGAGTATAAGAGAATTCAATGTTAGTTCCGCCTTCTCAGTCAGTATGTAAAGGTCGTTTTCTCAGTACATCTCTTTTTCGCAAATGTTTTCTGACTTCTCTGTCCAATTCATCTGGTGTTTATGGAGTGGAGAGGAGGGAATCCCTGTTGCCGGCTTCGTTTCATTCTAAAACTATGTCAAGTTTTCTGCATAATTTATCTTGGAATTGCGATATTTACTTTTCTTAGTCCTTGTCGTGTTAACTTGAAACAATGAAAGTAGATTTCGGGTATATACCGTGCAGAAGATTACGAATTTAGGTGCTCTCTTTAAGTCTGCATATTCGACGGTGCCACTTGGGTTATTTTTTAATTGTCGTGATATTGCAAAAAAACTGTTATATTGGTTGAAATCTATTCATAGATATGCCCTAGCTATTCAATAAACATTATGGAAATAAAGTGAAAGAGGAAAGTGGGCTTGTGGAACTAAGCATCAGTGCCGCTGCGCGCTGAAACTTATTTCAAAGAAAATTGCTAATACTTCATAACAGTAGGTAAGTACTTCAACTCGTTCAAAGATCTTAAAATAGTGTTTTCCACAGTTCGGACATTTACGGGAAAAGCAATCACTGATCTGACTACCTAGACTTAATAATTGTTATTTCAAGTATCAAAATATAGAGTTCATGCCTGCCCATAGCCTTGGCCACTCCGTGTTTTATTGAAAGTAAACACTGATCACATTCTCTGATTTCTACTAAAACATTAAGTTTTTCACAAGTTATACTTTACATAGAAAATCTCTGAAAACATTGACCTCTCTATTCTGTAAAAAGGAAAAGATATTGATCGAACTCAGTAATCGAACTCAGTTTCGAAGCAGTAGTGACGCAAATCATGATACCCGTCAACGGTTCACCGAATTCACAACAATTTTTCGTTCTCCCGAAATAAATCGGCCATATTTATGTCACCAAAGGAGATTCTGTCTTACAGACCTTGGCCAGCCTAAGGTGGATTGACTATAACCAGGAGCCCATCAACGCTGCAAACTCCCACATTACCAGAAGCTTTTTTTTCAATTCTGCGGGTGGGTTGTTGCGAAAGGTAGATGCTGAAGTTTTAAAGTTCAATGGGAATCTCCAACAGTATTTCATCTGTCTTTTCAATGCAGTTATTTAACAGATTTTTACTCTTCCTTTCAACCCTCTTTACTCCCCGGCTTTCACTCTTATGATCTCCTTATTAATTCTAATTACTGTTTGCCATACATCTTTTACAATCTTAGATCTGAGAAGTTGGTGTTAAATCAAACAATATCCTCCAGTTGATTTTTTTATTCCTATTTATAATCACGACTCAACCACCGGAGTGGGTTTGCAGCTAGAACTGTGAGCTATCCCCCAGCTGATTTTTTCTTTATTGTTATCACCTGTCTGCTTTATAGTGTAATGTTATTGCCATACAAAAAAACGACATTTGATTTAATTAAGAGTTTATTTGATTTACAGTCTCCCCAATTAGTAGAGCACTCGAGCTCGTGTTCAGCTAGAACGATTTGAGACTTAAATAAAGTTATTATTATTATTATTACTATTATTATTATTATTAGAAATTACCTGTTGGCCACTCTTGGGAGTAAAAGGGTTAACAACTGACCGCTGGAAACAAGACGAATCGTGACCTCTTCCTAAACGATCTGTGTTTTAATGAAGTTTGGTAGTTTCATAATAGGGTCTCGGACAAGTACACACTCATCACACGAAACGTTTCCAGGCGAGTTTGTCCGCTGCCGTTTTTGTGAGTTCTCTCAGATGCAATGGTGTTTCCATCTGTCGTATAATAATGAGGAAACGAAGTTTTCTTGTTTTTTTTTTAATTCGTAAGTCAGTACTCAAATATCTGGTTAATTAGTAAAAATTTGGGGGAAAGGACTCTTGCAAGATAAACAGGGCTTGCGCAGCAGAAAACTTCCATTGTGTTTCTGTAAACACACTGATTCCTATGTAAATGGAATTTCTTGACTTCTAGTGAGTAAAGTTCAGTAACGTGAAACTGAAAGTTGCGCCCACTAAAAACAATAGCTTCTGGTTGTGTGCTTTGGTATATTTAAATAATATTTTTTACAAATCACCGAAATGTTGTGTCGATTCTAAACTGCAGGAACGCAGAATTGAAGAAGTATGTATGTTTAATAGGGAGAAAACTTTGACTGACATATGGGATCTAAGCTTGCCTTTATCTCATCAGCGAATTTCAGCCATTCACGTTTATTATGATGTCCTTACTAAATACCTCACTAAATTCCATGATTTCGCAATGTACATTTTTTCTTCGTCATACTTAATGATTCTTAATCATATGCATCTTCATGAAATACAAACGCAAGGAAATATACCCTGTTTCTATATAAAGAGTTTCAAACCAAGCCTTCCGACCAATCAGCGCGCGCATTAATGATGTAGCTCCTCACCAGGGATCCGTTAGAAACCAAGTGCAGTTTCCATCAAATGATCAAAATTTTCTTCAGTTGTGTATCAAAGTCATGACAGGTCTACTGTATTGAGAGTCTTGATCGACAAAGGTTCTTGAAGACCTTCTTTTTGGAAAATTTTAAGGTGGTTCTGAATCCGCCTCCACATTTTGTGACCAGTCGCTCGCCATTTTTTATCTCCTACATCAAGATACTATGGAAAGCCGCAAGAATCTTGAACAAAAGGTCATCTTCCAAGTAGGCACCCTTCATGCCCACGTTATTAACGAGGCATTATCCATTCATTTGAAGTCTTCCTGTTTTTCACGTACCACTTTACTACCATGCAATAGCGTAGCTCCATCTTCTCTATATAAATCACACGCAACCCATATAGTTCTTGGATTCGGTCCGACGAAGTTGGGCTAACGCTTGAAACATCAACTTTTAGAATCCTAGTACGGTGGTTAATTTACATTACGAACTTTATTGACAAAACCAAGTTATTTCCACATAGTACATTGGTATCAACAATGCAAAAGTAATCAATGTTTAAACATTGTTAGTGATGATCCATCAAAGTGCAGTCGAAAGTTCTACAGCTAGAAAATGCCATAAACCGGTGTTGGCTACCCTACGCTCGTCAGTTTTCGTCTCCAGGGCCCAGGATCCAACTTTCTACTCAAAACATTGAATTTGTCAACTACTTCTGTCAACCGTCGCCGATCGTAAACTCGCGGCGAGCGGGGTGCAATAATACGGTTTGGGTAGGGTGGGTTAGGGCGGTTTGGGTAGTAGATTGGGTAGAATGGGTGCGAAATATGTCATTTACGTTGCATTGGGAACCATGGGAGCATGCGCAAGAGTGGGTGGGAGCAACTTTTTCTCAAACATTTTCATTCGTCTACCTGGCCTTACTCGCACTAGTTTTGTTTTAAAACAAGTATTCCGACAAAATCTCAATCAGAAATGGGTGAACTTTACCCTCATGCCTAAAAATATACAGTCAATCAGAAGTCGAGTAAGCCGGTAGCTGCAGGTTGGGTTCACGGATACTTCCCGACTGACTTTGCGGCCTGTTTTTCGTCATGTGAACGCTAAATGCTTACGGCTAGCGTGACCTACTATTTTTAAACCGTTAGTTTCACGGAAATAACTAAATGTGAACTCGAGAAATAAAAAAAGCTGCAGACAAACATACAAAAGACCTAAAACGAGTAAGTCAACCCTTCAGGCTATCCCAGTTACGTAACATTCACACGCCCTTAATCTAGAAACCACATCCTGGCAAATGCGAGGTAATGTTGCTCTCCAAAGCTCGGCTTATGGGCCCGCTGCCTGCCATTTATATTGGAGAACAAGTCTATTATAGAATACAAGACCAAGACCAGACTTCTGGGTGTTACCGTAAATCAAAATCTGAGCTGGATATCTCACCGGCAATAGGTCGTTGAGAATTTCGCAAATAAATTGAGCCACTTGAAGAAATCCAGGTTTCTACCTAGTCATGTGTGCGAGTCGTTTTATTTAAAGTTATCCAGCCGCGCATTACGTATGCGATGCCAGTGTGGGGCAGCGTAAAGCCAGACGAAGTTATTCAAATCATTGGAAAGACAACACTGCCGTGCTGCCACGATCATATTTGGCTTTCCGTCGGATATGCCAACAGCTGATGTCTTACCTACCGTTAAGTGGAAAACCTTAACACATAAATAAAATAAATACTCAATTGACCACTCCCCTAAAAGGGCTTTTCAGGGACAATGAAACAAATAATACAAAGGAACACAACAGAGTTAAGAACCCCAACTGGCGGGAGGCAGACCAGTTGGCTATTTACAAGGATGACCGAGGAGTTGCTTAAGTTATAGCGCTTTTCCGTTTTTTGCTGTACATTTAAAAGGTCCAGAAAATGCTCTGGTAGAAGTTTATTCTTGGCCTTGAACATCAAAATCGCTATGTCCTGTAACCTTCAGTTATACAGGGTCGGCAAGCTAGCCTGTGTAAGTCAATTTTCATATCAGACTGATTTACTATTAAATACCATTCGTAGAGCTCTCTCCTGTAGCCTTTCCAGTTTACACCTGTCTGATGCTCTACAGAAATGCCAGGCAGTGCTGCAATAGCCCATTGCAGAAACGTGAAAGGACTGGGACGAGTTTCTTACATTGATTAGATTGAAAGTCTAAACATTTCAACTGAAATGTTACTGAATGAAAAGCTACCCAGTCAAGTTTGAGAGTTTTTAACTGAAAAGTGTTCAAATGAGCGTCTTGCAAAAGTTACAAAATTCCATACAAACCCTTACAATTTTTTGGCCTGTCTACCCAATCCATACAAACTCTCTATTTAAGGTGATATTTGAAGTGCTACCATTTCGCCATTTTCCTCCACTAAATAATACTTCTATTCTTGCTTAAGACTCTTAAAGTTAGTTGATCTTTCATTTGAATATCTTAGTTGTCACACTATATCCCAGTCCCCTCACGTTTCTGCAATGGGCTATACGTGAGATGAGGTAAAATAGCTGCCTTGAATAGTTGTAATTTGGCATGGGTTGGTATAAGATTCCTTAGTCTTGTGAGTGCTCCAATTTGCTGGCTTGCGCTTACACACAATTCTATGATGTGATTGCCAAAATTCAGATCACCATCAATATTTACCCCCAGCATTTTCACTTGCTTGGACTGTTCTATTTCAATTCCACCTATGTGCACGTTCATATCATCTAAATTCCTCATTTGACCGAGTACCATGGACTGATACCTCTTGATGTTCACCTGCAATAAGTTCTCTTCGTACCATTTTGTCATTTTGTTTCCATCCTCTATTAATTTCTCTTTCACCGCACTTATCGATTGATCTTATAAAAATAGCTGGTGGTCGTCAGCATACATAGAAACGTCAGCTTCCCTGGTAATCGTGGTAAGATCATTCTGGAAAGTATTCCATAAGAGAGGGCCAAATGTAGGTCCCTGGGGATAACCTCTCACGACCTCCCTCCACTGGCTTGTTACTGACCCTAACCTAACCCTGTTTTTCCGTTGGGAAAAGTAGGATCTAATCAGCTTGAGTGCACTTTCTGAAAAGTGATAAGATTCGAGCTTCTTGATCAGTAGTGGTGGACAAAGTGAATCGAATGCTTTGCTCATGTCAGACGATAAAGCACCTACAAATATTTTGCGGTCAAGATCACTTTTCCAGCTTTCCACAAGTCTGAGAATGGTACTTTCACAGCCATTGTTCTTTCGATAAGCGGTCAGGCAGTGTTTCAGCTTAGGATCGATATATTCAGAGATTTGTTTACTTAACAGTTTTCGCAGATCTTGCCTCGTGTTGTACTGTGACCGGTCTGTAATTTTTGCAACCTCGTTCCCACCCCCAAGCCAAGGAAAAGGTTCTGGGAACGAGGTTGTAATTTTTGACGTTCCTTTTATAGTCGTTTTTAAATACAGGTATCCATTCCAATCAGTGATCCACTCTCCTTTCGAAGAACGAAGCACGAGTTAATAGTTCAGTTCAGTTCAGTTCTTTATTTTTCTCAGTAATAGGTATTGCTAACAAATTGGACATGCCCACAGGTAGCAGATGCTAATCTGGGTGGGTCATGTCGTGACTAAAAAGAGTAGGTAGACAAGTTTACAGGAAAATCAAGAAGATAAATGTATAAGAATATAAATTATAAAATTAAGTTTGTGAGCTAATTAGTACCACATTAGGAGAAAGCGCCATAGTTCCGAGGTTTGTGTCAAATTACGTTAAAAACTACATCGCCTAGAAGGGCTGTCCTCTGGAACGCCATAAGTCGTTCAAATGGTTCTACCTTGGATTGCACAGACATGAAATCTTTTCTCAAAAAAGTCGTTAGTTGCTCTTTTAACGATTTTAATTTCAACGTTTCAGCCCCACAAACAATTAACAACAGATCTGAGAATTTTCTATATTTCTAATTTTAAAAATGTGTCTCTTATGATAGAATGATTTTATTCCCTAGAATTGATAACTTTTAGCATTTTTATTTCATTTGTAATTTTTGCACACGACCCCACAAGCTTCTAGCTTTGAATTCATATTGTGTATTAATAAAGGTTGTATATGTATGTATATGTAGATATAGAAGCACTTTACTCAAACCAGCAATGCTTAGTAAAGCGAAGAAATCCATTTTGCAGCCGGTTCATTCTTTAAAAAAAGGATTTTCGCAACTCTTGAAGATCATGATTTTGACTGAAACCGTTTCAGTCAAACGGCAGTAAAGGTGAATTCCACTGTCGCGTAATTTTTACGTGCGTACGGACGTAAACTTTACTGGCTTTACGTGCGTAAATAAAATAAAGACGATATATGAAAGCTCGCGCGTAAACGTAAAAGTTGAACCTTGCTCAACTTTTACGTTTACGTACGTAAAGCCATTTAAAGTTTACTTCCCTACGCATGTGAAAATTACGCGACAGTGGAAATCCACCTAAGTGAAGGATTTTTAGACTAATATAAAAGGGCCGCTCTTTTCAGTTGATCTACTCTCCTCAAAGTTTGAGATGAACAGCTTGAAAACTTCATTCCAGATGCCATTTTTTTCGGCCTGAAAACACAGTATGAACCGTTCAACACAGTATGAACAAAATGTACAAAACTGAGTTCTCTGTGGAAATAACTTTGTTTTAAGTTGCCATTCGTGACCAGGTTAAAATCTCAATTTGTCGAAATGGCGTTAAAACCCATGTCTCCGGTCTTGAGCCCGAAAATGCCTGAAATCTGCGTAATCGAAGTGTAGATAAAGAAAAAAGACAGAAAAACAAAATCTCTATTCCTCCATGCAAACCTATCCATCTGCGCTCGGGCTATTAAAATTTCGTGATCTTTGTTTTATTTATGAGCTGTTTGCAGCAGCTTTTTCAGCTAAAAACGGCCCAGCGCTATATTTAGCATTGAATAAACTTCTGGCCGCTTTGCTGAAGGGTGAAAAATACCGGCACTGGATTGGGCCAGACTGGTCACGTGGTACTTCTTCCCTTCCGATCAATGTTGTTCCACCGATAGACGCTAGTTTGCCAAGTGATTTTGTTTTGAGAGTGGTTTGGATCTAAACCTGGGAAGAAAACCGGTAGTTTCCCACGGAAACTCAGGTAAAAGATAATGTGTTATCCTTCATACGGCGATTGAGTCGTTTTGTTTTTCACCAGAGGTGAAACTCTCGCAGTTGCTCACTATCTCCGTCAAGCTTGAACTTTATAGCTTGAGCTTATATTCAGCATAAATTTTCTCCGCCATATCAAAATTAACCTGCTTGGCCTCCGTTCGCTTTCGTTTACAAGCCGAGCATTTATTTTAAGACCCAGCATTATCGCTGCCAGGTGTCTGCTAATATCTTTTTTTTCTGTTTCAGTTTGGCCATGTTAGTGTGGAATTTTGCTAGGGAGGGAATTTATTAGAAGTGGTCACGAATACGATTTTCACTGCATTCCTCGAACCCACGACAGATGTAGGGAAAATTTAACGATGGATCCAGCAGCAGCCGAATCAGGTATTTACTGTACATTTTGTTTATTGGCCACTTTTTAACTTTACTCGACGCTTTACGCGCTGATTTACGCGCAGCTTAATACGATCATTCGATCGTCGAAGTCAGAGAGACCATAACTGGTCGAGTAGAGACAACCTCATACCCAAGACATCGATTTCTCAATATTTTGTAACGCTGCTCTTTAAAAAGCTCCGTTAGGTCGCTTTTCATATGATTATCTGTTCCAAAAATATGAAAAATCTATCTGAACTAAGAGGGGAAAGTATCTCCGTTCAAGTAGAACCTTTTCCGACCCTGTTTGTGTCTGTTAATTTCTCGAAGTAAGCTCACAGTTTTCGTGATGCTGCCAGTCGCCGTTGTCGCCGTATCGAGATCTAGTTACAGGTTACGCCGAGCGCTCATAACTACAGGTCCTCGCTGTCTTTTTTGTTTACATTGTGACAATATATTTTTGTGCTAGGTTTGTGCAAACTTATTATCGCAGCAATTTGTATTTTTCTATTCAAGTTTCCTGATATCCTGCGGCCTTTCGAATTCGCTTTGTAATGTTTTGAATTTAGAAGTACGAAAGTGGTCTGTTGGAAATAGAATACTGGTTGTTGTTGTATATATTTGTATTTTAAATAAGTTTAAAGAGAACCTAGTTGACGTGTTGTCCTCTTGATGGGCTGTCGGCAATACACTGTAGCTGACTAAAGAAAGATCGAAGCGAAAACACGGTGGAAAATTTCCCTTTTGACCTGACCACTGTTACCCTTGATTCGATCAGTGTGGCTTGCAGAATGCAACCCATGCTGGCGAAGCTGCAGAATGCAAACCGCGTTGTTTCAGAAACAGATCAAGAGTCGTGTTTTTAAGCTGAATAAAAGAAGCGAAGTAAGAATGTAACTTTATTCAGGAGTTGTTTGCCTCGTTTGTCTGCCGCAGCATTGTTGTTTTAAACGAACTAGGTATTTTTTCTTTAGTACAGGAATAACAAGTCCACAAAATACCAGACAGGATTGGCATTGCAAATGCGGCAAACAAGAGAGAAAAATTATATATTCTGAGCAATAAATTGAACCGAACTTAAATATACACCATTCAATTTGTCGAAATAGCGGTCGATTTCTCTGTTGTCAAAAAATACTGGCAGACTTTTGTTTAATCACAAAAAAAATCCATATTATTTTCTGGATTATCATTATGAAGTCAATAGAAATGTTTATATGCTACGAAGTAGACTTTCCTTCGGATGTGGTCTTTTACTACGTTTTTTCTCCCAGTAATAATCTTTAAGGAGTGCACTTGTTTTTTAAAGACACTAAAACAATGAAATGAGTTTTCCATTTTCGCATGCACGTTTAAGAGTTAAGTTGGTCATTAATGTGATAATAGTTGCACCTTTGTGTACTCTTACTGATATTTTACTGGATTAAAATGCAAATATCATACCAGTGATTAACATGAAATTGAAAGAACATCAATATGGTATCTTAATGTGTCATCCTATATTAAATGGAAAATTTAGTTTGTTAAGTGTTAAGCCTCAAGAATAATTGACGGCAAACTAGTTAGCATATTTGTGTTGTGATGTCTTAAGTAAGCTGCAGAGTATACTGTAGGACATATGTACTTGTCAATTAGTATTTATACGATCACGTACTTCAGTGTAGCAGTTGTGCATTGTTAGAATTAGGTGGTGTAAAATCGTCTCATATTATTCGGAACTCGACTATTGAATGTAGCTACATGTAGTAACACAAGAACTTTCTAATTGAATTAACTGCGGTGCACAAAATGAGCTTGTGTTAGTCAATAACCTGTAAGTGTGGTTTGTTTGTTTCATGGCAACACGTTTCAGGGAAATATTTTGAATTACAAATTAAATTCTGTGTGTGTCAGTGGTGATTATGTGGCTCCACATTATACCTACACCTGCCCTGATGATTTTTTTTAGGTGTGAGGGTTTCCTCAAAGCAAATGTTTGTAAGAGGAAATGTAAAGCAAATACTGGAATTTTTCAGGGGAGTTGAGGTCCTATGGAAACATAAACAAAAAGAAAACTCCTTTTGCATTGGCTTGATATTTGAGCACTGGAATACAGTGTAGCAAAGTAGGACAGTCAATAATTTAACAGCATATGCTGTGCTTCCTTTTATATGTAGTCCCCCCCCCCCTGCCCCGTCTAATGGTCAGGTGATAGGTTGCGGATTTTAAATAGTAATCTGTTTTTCATCTGTTTATTTTATAAATCTCGGATTCTGATACCCTTTAACCCCAAAGAGAGACTAATGTTTTAATATTTCTTCTTATAGTAACACTGCTCAATCGAACATAAATGTTGTGAGAAAAAAAAGGAAGTGATCAAAGTGGCAAAGGTCTTGATTGTTTACTTGTAGCAAGTTCTCCTTATCATTTACAAATAAAATGTAAGGAGAATGGTGTGAAGAACATATCTTAGAGTTTAAAGGGTCAAGTGTGTTACAGTTTCTTTAATTTTCCAAGTCAGTTGTAATCGTATGGAGACTTCTCTCTTTCTTTCTCTAATGGTATCTATAACAAAATTCTCGATTCTGATTGGTTCTATGCATGCCTATTTGTTGTGTAATTGACACTTGATCACGTGAGTGTCCAATTACAGGTATCAAATTTCAACCTTTTGTAATTGGATACCTGTAATTGGACACCTACGCCATTCACGCGTCAATTACTTGCACTTTAGTAATTTCTCCATAATGTTTTTCTACTGTTTGTAAGACTTGGAACATACCACTGACTTTTGCACTCCAATCTGAGGTTCTGAAAATCTTCTTAATCTCGAAATTTGTTGTTGATATGTTTAATCAGTAATTGGGCCTCGTGTCGTATAATAGGCCATTTCCGAGTTCATGTCTGCCTCCTCTTCAAAGCGAGTCTAAGGGCGCTTTCCATTTGTCAGAACTGGCCAGCGAGACCGGTCATTTTAAAAATAAAATAGGCTTCTTCGGAGAGGTTTTGCTAAAAAAAACATTCCTGCTATGCATACTTTGTAGAAATAAACTGGTCTGTTTGGACAGTTCTTATTAATAGTGGAATTCTCTCCACAAGTGGCCTGGCCTCGCCGGCCAGTTCTGACTAATGGTAAGCACCCTAAGTGTGATGGTAATTAGTTCTACTTTACATGTGAATGAAAACTAATTTTCATATCCCACTCGGTCCAATTACTATTACAAATTAAGTCAAGCTGTGGAGCAACCATATCAGTTGAATATTTTTAAAGAAACTGCGTGGTATAAATTTCAATTTATTATTATTATTATTATTATCAGGTCATGAAATGGTCGAAGCTTTCCTCCTCTTTCTTCTGTGGCTGGTTTGCCTCTCGTCTGTCGTTTGCCCCAGGCCTCTCTCTTTGTCAGCATAACATCACAAAATAAACACATAGTAACTTGTTGTCTTTGGCATAGCTGACTTGTCTCCACCCAAGTATATACATGTCACCACAATTATTATTTTACTAAGAAGCCATGTTTATGCTTATTGGAGGTATTCTGTAATGCATGTGCATCTGAAAAGCTTTCTGGCTATTCCTTTTGATGGTTCAGTGATGTTGTAGTAACCTAGGTTTTGTATTGATTGTGTGAAAGTCAAGCTGTCATGTCCAGCTGTCTCACAATGCCAACAAAAAAATTGTGGCAAATTCAAAAGTAGTCTTTATGGGTATCCAAGCTGGGTTAATGCTTAGAGTGTGGTTCAAGTTGATCAGCTCCACTAGCCTGACAGGCACATTCTCCTCTCTCATTTATTGTTGATGAGTTTAACCCATGTGTTACAAATAAACTACATCGCAATCTGAATATAACAAAAATATGAATATGACAGTAAGTAGCTTACTGCTGTGATGGTGACTGTTCTTGTTAGGGGTGGTTTGATTGATGAGTTTTGTGCTGTATTTTAATACTGCCTTTAAAGGATGTGTGTAGTTCTCTCAAATTCACCACATTTGTTTTGAAGTCAAAAGGAAAACATGCCTCAGTTCTCTTAATTTCAATTTGCCATATAATCAACTTTGTTCTTTACAATTTACTTTGGATACAGAGTATATACCCCCCAATGTCCTTTTTAACCTTGAACCCCCAGGAGTGATCAACACGTAACTTTTCATCACAATTATTTCAATAAAGCAAACAAGGGAAGAGAAGAGACAAATTTTTCAGTTATCTCTCAAGTCGGTTACAATGAAATGTATGGCAGCAAGAGGGGAGAATTGCTAGTCAGATCTTGAAAGAGTATCGTGCTTGTGGCCTGTCTGTAATTAACAATAAAAGTTGTTAATTACAGACAGGTGAATAATAGCTATTATTATTCAGCAAAGTGGAGGTGAAAAGTGGTGGATATTTACAGAGCCAAGAAACGGCAAGGTGAATATCCACCACATTCACCGACACTGAGGTGAATAATAATAATTATTGTTTTAGTATATACCACACAAGCTGAACAACTAGCTGTTATTCAGACAAATAATTTCTTGTGCGGAAACCGAAATGGGAGGCCGTTTCATTTCCCTTCAGCTGCTTGTAGGTGAACAGTACTCCGAGTTAACCAATCAGAACACACGAAAAGCACTATTCACTGTGGGTTAAGCTGAACTCTCAAAAAGCATTTCTTTATTTACTATTCACAAGGTTTTTTCACAAGGTATAATGACCTTGACCTATGGTGAACACCTTCTGAATTGATAAAGCCCTCTTGCATGCTATAGACGGTGAATGACCATTTTGTAATGAATAACTTCAACTAAAAATACCTGGCTATACAGTTGTACTTGTATGAATCTTATTTTACAGTATATGATATCTATTTTCAACAGTATGAAATAACCCCAATTCATGATGATCTATTTTTAGATTTATTTTTATTTATTTTTTTGTTAATAAAAACTTCATATTCATATATTATGTCAGTTTGCATCACGTTTATGAATGAATGCTTAAGCAATATTTTTTTCAATATTGTTGAATTTAAACAATGAATGTGACATGGTTTAGTGATGTGACAGCAATAAGGTGATCTATATGTTGTGGTTCAAATTTTTCTTTGGTTTAAAAATTTTCAAACCAGTTTAACTTTGTTTTCCCTTTGTCTCACAGTCATTACCATAATCTGAGATAAAGGAAACAAAAATTAAACAGGTTTGAAAATTTTTAAACAAAATAAATTTGAACCACAACATATACACCTGTATATATACTAGTTATGTAATGGTTTTGAGTGGTATACTGTGGAATATCCCATGAGTCACTTGTGTTTTCTTCATATACACACAAGCCTTTAGGTGAGTATGTATGCAAAAACAATACAAGTGACGAGTGGGATATTCTGTGGTATACCACGAGAAAGCCTTGCATTTTAACTATTTAATACCATGTCATAGAAAATACGTAGCCGTACATAATCAATGCAGTGCATGATAGGAAGGTTGGGTGTGATACCGTTGAATTGCACTGATCGATGGGAAGGTTTGGTGGAATACTGATGAATATACAACGGCTTTCCTGCATTCTGATTTGCTGTATTATCTATGGCATGGTATAAATACATATATGCACTTACTTAAAATAATAATTTCCATCTTCATGTAGTTGAAAAAAAAAAGAAATATTGAAAGGACACTTTCTGAAGGGGAAACCTCAGGGACTCTCTTTATGGGAGACAGTTACCTGGTACTTTATGGTTAGTGCAGAATGTGCACACTTAGTGGTAGTTGCCAGCTCTTTTCTCATTCTGTAATGAGCAAAATGTTCATGTAAGGAATTATCTAAGTTCTGTCAGTATCGTATGGCTGGTTTTTGTGTGATTTCATCTAAATTTTAAATTCAGCTCCTCGTTTATAGATATAGAGCTGTAGTAAGGTACAAGTACAGGGCTGTCACTAATTTTTGAAGTACACTGTAGCTGGGGATATACAAAAAATAGCCGGGAATTCAAGTTGCTGTGGTGAAGTCAACATGCTGGTTTTATAACAAAGTAGTCGGTGATGTACCTCAAAATCCCTCACCCTTAACAATAGCCCTACAAGTACCATCATTCTGGAAAGCTGCATTTGAATTGGGATATTGTATCGTAGGAAAGTTCTGCAGGTTTAAATTTTTTTGTGCTTTGTAGGCTGTATTTATTGTGTAGTTTAATGGGGACATAGGTTTTGGGTGATGATGTTCAACCCTCCAAGTTGAGACCATTTTAGTTGCCATGGCGACTAGAATTTTGGAGCTGGCAACTAACTTGAAAGGGAAGTCGCCAGCCTGGCAACTAAAATCAATGTGATAAAAATCCCGACAAAAAAAAGGCTGTGAGCGTTATGAATTCACTTGTTAAATTTAACGTCATTTACTGAAACTGAGACAAATAGAACAAGTTTCAACCGTTTATTCCAAGAATCCAACATTGTGCTAATTTCGTATGCGAGGAACTTCATTCCACTTGAGTGAACATAATTTTACCTTTGAACATGAGACAATGCACGCAATCAAAAAAAGAAGAGAAAGTGAACAATTGGAAATTTGGAAAGGCCAACAGTGACCGGATCTACAGTGTATTATTTTTGAGAAGCACATCTTGTAACAGCAGAAGCAAACCACTTCCATCCAAAGCAAAAGTGACATAGTGCAAACATTTGCCGTATTTAAATTGTGCCATAAACATAAAGGTCGGCACACACGAGGGGACTAGACCCTGCGACTAGTCCCTTGAAGAGTTTACACGAAGGGACTGGTCGCAGGGACTAGTCCCATCGTGTGTGCCGACAAAGGGTTTTGAGGTTTTTTTTGAGGTTTTTTTCAAAAATGACTAGTTCACACGATGGGACTTGTCTCCGCGACTTGTTTCAGGGATTAGTCCCCTCATGTGTGCCGACCTTAAATTTAGGCTTGCCACAAGTCGACTGCGAAAATGCGAAATTGAAGGATTCTCAAGACGATGAAAGCCAGGGACAAACTCCGAGTCGTCCATTTTCTGCCGGACCACCTAATTATCTAATCTAGCGGAAAGTCTAGGATAAATTTAATGATAAATACTGCAATGGAAAGCGACTTTGTAATCCACTTGTGAGAACAAATTAGAACCTGGATGTGTTTTACGCCTTGTAAAATATCACAGTTTTCATCGATACAAAACAACATTCAAGCTTATTATTTCGCATTCAATTCGCATGCTTTTAACGCTTGAATTGTTTATAATATTACTAAAAAAATTAAAGCATGAACACTTCTGCCATTGTTAATCAAGCTGAAGTTTTCGATTTCCGTCATTCAAGCAGAGAACTCCTTCAACATTTGAGTAAAAAGAAAAGTTTGCTTTAAGTTTTCATCAAGAAAGTAATGCCGCCAGTGATGATTTTGATATACGTTGGCCAACACTTTCCGTCGTCTAGTTGCTGCAGTCTGTATGGTATAATCTGTGCCATCTACATTTATGTTTTGCTTATTTCTGTGTTTTGTGAAGTGATGGTTTTTGTTTTTGTTTGTTTGTTTTTTTTTTCATTATTTTTCTTTTTGTCGATCAAATTTTCTCGCGGGAAAAAATGGCGGTAAATTTGCACATACTCACGCTTTTTGGCGCGTAGATTTCACAGCCAGCTTTACCTTAGTATGTTTGTGTGAAGAAATTGTTGTTGTCTCTATTACCAGTGTATTACTGTCTGTGTCTGAGGACATCCGTGTTGACATTTTGAAACCATTATCATTTAGTTGTTTACAAAAGATGATATTAAAAGTGGCGCAGGGATAGCACTTTAATTAGTTGTTATTAATTTATATATATTTATTACTTAATTATTAATTAACCAAATAATTTGCATATTTTGGCGACTAAAATTTTTTACTGGCGACCAACAATAAACATTCAGTGGCCAAATGGCCACTAAGGAAAAAGGTTAACTTGGAGGGTTGATGTTGTTAACCCTTTCCCTTCTAAGGGGTTCCCTATTGGCGGGTAAAATCGTCTGGTATTAGACAGAGTAAAATCTATAAGTGCCATTTGGCACTCTCAGGAGTGAAAGGGTTAACCATCAAAGGGTTTCTTAAGTTTGAAAGTCCTCTTTTGAAGGTGCAAAATATTCTGAAGTACTACTTACAGTTGTGTTTTTCATGCACATTAACCCTTTCACTCCTGGGGACCTTTTGGCCCTGAATACCTGCTATTCCTGGAGCTAATTTGGGCAGTCACACAAAATATTAACACAAATCCAAAACATGTATGCTCAGTAAAATTTGGGGACTCTATAGATAGATCTGGCTAGTGAGAATTAAAGTTAAAATATTGTTCTTTTAAATAGAGAGGTGAACTTACCCATACTGCTAAAGCTTTTCATGTGAATTCAATTAAAACTTCACGTTCATTAAAAAATTTGAATTTGCCGCCATGAGCACCATTTGAATTTCAAGAGATAAGGTTTCTTTTGGGTCAAAAAACCAACAAGAACAGCATTATGATTTGACAATGTACAATAAAATGAAAAAATAAGTGTTGTTTTCAGTTTCAATTGCATATTTACATTGTGTGCTTATTCTAAAAAGGTGAAATTAAGACTTGAACTGACGGATTGTCCAGCATTGCGAAGTTTAGTTTTGGCACATGGAGGTAGGCCTTGGCGCGTGGATCGCACTGTCGAACAAGCGTAGGTTTGTTGAGCAAGCAAATGATCTAAAAGAACTGGACTTGAAAAGAAATTATCGAAATTAAGGTGGTGCTTTCTATTCAAGAAAGGACGCGCCATGCTCATTACCACATCATAACCTAGTCCGTAAAGCCTTCGATTCTCGCCTTCGCTTCCAAGGTAAACAGAAAAATTTAGAACGTATCCGTTCGAAGAATCAGCTGCCATCCACACCTTTATGCCATATTTTGTTGGTTTTGCTGGCAAATATTGGCGGAATGATAATCTGCCTTTAAAAGCTATCATTCCCTCGTAAATAGAAATGTTTTTAGTGGGGAAATAACAGCATTGAACATTTCTCAAAATCATTGTCAAAGCGGGCCGACATTTGTAAAGGCGATCATAATTTTCTTCGCCACGTGCGGGCTCCGAAGTTGAATCGTTTAGGTGGAAATACTGACTTATTTCTTCAAACCTGTTCCTCGGCATGACTCGTTTTATTGCCTCATTGCCCAGAAATACATCAGAAGACCAGTAGTTGGCAACTTTAGGCAAAATATTCAACCCCATGATCACACAGATTCCAAAGTATGCTTTCATTTCATCTTTGTTTACATCCCGCCATCGACCGAGACGCTGTTCATTGCCGGCTAATTTTTGACGAGCATAGCGATTCGTCTCCACCACAATTCTATCAAAAAGATCCTCGCCAAACATAAATGAAAAAAAATTATCAGCTTTCGGATCGATTCCTACATCTATGAGAAAACCAGCTTGTGCTGTAAAGTCATCAACTGGGATGTTACTGAGATGATCGGTCCATTGCTCTTCTTCTTCATCATCGGTATCAGAGGCGCCTTCAGCAGCTCTTTCATTGCGAATTCTGCCACCCACTTCCTCGCCACTTTCCTCATCATCTTCATCAATTCCTGAAAAATCGATATCTGAACCGTCTCCCTCAATATCTCCGACGTCTTCACTATCAGAATCTCCGAAAATCGCTCTATACTCCTCGACACTTACATCTAGACCCCTCGCCATTCTCACCTAGTTTATGATCAACTTGGAGTCGATAAAGCAAATAATCCCACAACGGAAGCTTCTCTGCTTTATCGGCTCCAAGTTGATCATAAACTAAGTGATTGCCCAGCTTGCAGATGACAATTCACAAACGTTTCTTTCATAGAAACGAATCGTGACGGTCGCCATGTTTTCGCGCTTCGCACATGAGATAAGACGAAATTTGCAACCCTCTCTCTCTTCCTTGGGAGACCTTTGTTATGCGCAGTAACTGCAATGTGATTGGTCAATAACTCCTAAACAATGGACAAACGTTTGTCCATCTAATATTTAGTTCTAGGGGAGGGGAGAGAGGAGCAAAACAGAGTCGCTTTTTTCGGCCGGTTTTGGCCGGTTCAGGAATAGCAGAGCATTTCCGGCCGGCCGGTTTCGGCCGGTTCAGGAGCGAAAGGGTTAAAATATGTACCAGTAGCCGTTTTTATCAACACGTCACCTTTTCCCTGTCAGTGAAATTCATTTTTTTTTTAACGACCGTAAAGATGCAGATGACAAACTGAAAAAAAAAATTGATCAGATGATCAGTCTTTGTGGATTGTGAAAAAAACGAAGCACCTTGAAACTGTGGTCTTACATAATTATGTACAGTGCATCTTTTTGAACCCACCAAGAAGAGGGCAGTAGGTTTTGGTTTGGTTTGTAAAAGATGTAGGGAATATGCAGAATATTATTCTTAACAGTGTGCTAAATAATTAGTATTCCACTTTGTCTGTTTGTCAAGCTAACTGGGTATAATGTAGAGTTAAATTATGCTCGTTGGACCAAATTTCTAAAAATAAATTCAATATTTTGTCAAAAAACACCTGTCTGTCACAACCTGTCCCCAGCACCATATGGGCTGGAGTTTAAAATTTCATTTTGTCAGAGACTTGTACAAGGAATGAAATAACAGGAGACTAGCGCTGTTGCAGTTGCTCTCATTTGGATGACAACAGTAATGTACACTTTCAGAATAGGAAACAGTCTGTGCACCAAACACTTAAAATGTAGATGTAGTTATTGAATGATGTAGGCTTGTTTGCAAAAGACACGATATGGTGTGTGACAGGGTTGCCACAGGTCAGGAAATGGTCAGGGAAAAAAATTCTTCAAGTTCAGGGAAAAATCAGGGAATTTCACTCCCAAGTTAGGGAAAATTTAAGTCTTTGAGAGAAGTCAGGGAAAAGTGAAATTTTAAGGGTAGTAATTTATTTATTGCCAACCCAGTGATGTTTTTTTTGTGTAAACAGGAATGCGAGTTGTCAGCATCAGTTGACAGCTTAAATTATGTGAGGGGAGGTTGGAGGCCATTAGCAGGACTAATTTGTGCATTGTTTTAAATTTAGTAGGTCAGGGAAACTTAACATTTGTCAGGGTCAAATCAGGGAAAAGTCAGGGAATTTGAAAATCCTGTGGCTTTGGCAACCATGTGTAATTAGAGCAGGATTCCGTAGCACCATGGAAAGATGGCATGCTATTTGCGTGCCAAACTCTGCAACCCAACAGTATGACCATTGATTTCAATTTCATTTGAACTTAAGCTGTGAGCACTTTTCGAGTATCATAGTGCATGTTTTGCTTAATGGCCATCTCACCGATGAAGGGACGGTGGTCCCGAAACGTCTGACATCCACAGAATATCAGCACTGACAATCTATTTAAAACTTTGATGTAAACCTGCATTTCATTAGAAGCTGCCAACCGGTGAAAACTACCACCTACTTTGCCAAAATTTACTTTTCACAGCCGCCTACTTTACCATGATATTAAAATGATTAAAAAAAATTAATCAGGTCACCGCTTACTTTAGCTAGCTCAGTTGGCTATTTAAAAAACTATGGAAACCCGAGATAATCATATTGTCACTATGGTTTATGTACTTAACTCCATACAAATCCTTACTATTAAACTACATGTATAAACAACCAGAGAAGATTTGTCATGACAGTTTAGAAAGGTTGTGACCACAGTGATTCATGGCCAACTTTTGAAGTTTGGGTCACATATAAGGTCAGATGAGTCTGATTCGAAACGTGAATGTTATTTGAATGGCTAGAAAAGTCAAAGGATGCATTTTTAAGTCAGATAATAGCTGTGAAAGGTGTGAGGATGATTTAACTCCTTTAATTCCATGAAATACTTATTTTGTTCATCCACTCAGTTTCCACACATGATCAACCAACTTTGTAACCAAAATTACCATCACAAAATGTCCAATTGAAAAATTAAATTTTTATCAACTGAAGATACTATAGAAAATCAATGAAAGATGAATTATACAGAGGAGGAGTAACTTGATTTTGATTAATTTTTGTGTTGGGTAATGCAATAGCAAGATGTTATCTAGGACTATTTATTTTGATGATAGCAAAAGACTCAGTGAAGTGTGAAATGTAATGCAAGTAGGGCACTTCTCTTTTGGATTCCAAACTCAGGGCTGTGATTAAGGGCGGGGGCCAGGGATTTTCCCCTCCTATTTTGAGGTACAGTACATTCCGGGCTACTTTGATCTAAAACCAGCATGTTGACCTGCTACAGCAACTTGAATCCCTGGCTATTTTTTTGTATATCCCCACCTATTTCAAAAATTAGTGAGAGCCCTGCTAACTGATGAGTTGAGTGGCTCACAGCAACTTTTCTTGGAATGCATCAATTTAGTGATTCACAAACGTTAGCCCTTAAAATTTCTTTTTGTGTGTGTGGATGATTCTTACATCTCTTGTTTTAGAGTCACTTGGTAACATTCCAATCAGCAGATACATTTTGTAATGTTGTAACTATATGAACCATTCTTTAGAATGTGGAGAGCCCCTTCCATTTATACTTGTAGATACATGTAGGTTGACAGGTGACCACCGGGGGAGTTGTGACATCAAATGTGCTGTTTTTTTAACCCTCAAACCAGAGCAGAATTCTTTTGTTCTTTTATTTTGTGGCCACAGAATTCAAGCTGATAGTGGTTTGCAAACTCCACTACATCGCGATCAGTCTTAGGTTGCTATTTGTGGGCAGACATGGACTATGTCATTTTGTATATATTTCTATTTATTTAATAATTTATCATGATTTATTATTATGATAGCATGTACACTGTACATGTATATCTTCAATAAAGGTTATAAAGTGTATAACTAAGCCACAACAATAGAAGCATGGTAGAACAATGGGACTGGCCAAATATGGGTTGCATGCTTTGTCTACTGTGTTTCCTTGGTGCACATGGATATTTCACGGTTTTCACGTTACCCAAAATTGCAAAGTAAAGTTTCAATCACTTTATTTCACCAGTTGTTGTCAGGAACTTCCTTTATGCCAAGATGTGCCTAGCAGTGTTGGCACTGTAATACAGCCACAAATGTAATTTTCTCCATATATTCTAATTAAACAAGTAAAGTTATTGTTTGCTGGCCAGTCAATGCTAATTTGTAAAAGAAATGTTAAAGAATTGAACACATTGTTTCAGACTCTCCAACAAGAGTTACAGCGAGCAGCAACCGAGTTCCAGTTGTTCCACTTGCACCACATTATGCTGGTAAGAAGTCATTACAAAGTTCTCCATTGATGTTGAGCTGTAATGGCTGGTCAGTGGAAATTCCAAGGGGGAGGAGAGGGTGTGACAACAGCAAAATTGGATTTTACAGAGGGGTGAGGGAAGGGGAAAAACAAAAAACCTTCCATAGTGGGGGTGGGGGGGGGGGTGGAGGTATGGATATTTTACCTGAACCCCACAGCAGATTAATGTTTGAGCAATTGAGTGTAGGGCGATCTGTTTTGAAAACTAAAAAAATGTCAATGGTAACCCTTTAAGCCCCAACAAGTGACAGATATCAAGTTTCTCTTCATAATTTCAATACACAAACAAAAATTGTTGGAAGTGGCTACTAAGAGCTTGCTTTGAGTGAGTGGTGTAAGCTGATACTGAGTCTAGATGGCTACTTTTAAGTCTCAAGTTTCACTTTCTAGCTTAGTTTCTTAGTTAAGTAGATTTGAAAAATAACATACTTACCTTAGTGAACTTAATTTTTATTACCAGACATGAACAACCACTATGCTGCTTCTGTGTCTGCTGAGGGTGTGGGCATGCCACGCTTTATTCTGTCGGCAAGTCATCAGCAGCAGCTTGCAGAGCTATTTCATCTGAAGCAACAACAAGAAATGCAACAGCAGCTGTTGTATCAAAACTTTCAGCAGCAGCTTCAAGCCCTGAAGCAGCAGCAACAGCATGAACTTCAGGTACCATTTGATTTATTGTTCAACCCTTTCAACCCCATTAGTGATTAATTGGCCATTCCAAAATTGAAAAGGGATCTGGGGTGAGTTTCAAATTTTGAAGTAATCGATAAATTGACACCATCACATGAAAGATAACATTGAGATTGGTGATTTGACCAAATTTGATTTTTTTAAGTTGAACAGAGACCAAGTTATGGACCTTGAAACATAGCTCAAAATCCGTACAAACGTCTCTAATTTTGAGAATCAAACTTGGTCAAAACGACCAATCTCACTGTTATCTTTCATATGATGGTGTCAATTCATTGATTACTTCAAAATTTGAAACTCACCCCAGTTCCCTTTTCAATTTTGGAACGGCCAATAGCAATTTTACCTCTTAATATCAGTGCTTTATAAAACAGAGTGTTCATGAGAATTAAGAACAGGATCACACATGATTAAGTTGCTTAATATTTTTAATAACTTCTCTCCACTTCTTCTATAGAAAATGTGTTTGGGCAACAAATTACCAGTAATCTGCAAGTTTTACAGTGTAGCTGTGTATTGTACAGCACTTGTATTATGGGCCCCTTTTTCAAGGGCACAATAAGACAGTTAATCGTAGCTATAACAAAATTCTCGATTCTGATTGGTTCTGCGCGTGCGTTCTTCTTAATCTCGAAATTTGTTATAGATACGATTAATTAGTAATTGGACCGAGTGGAGTACAATTCAGGGAGTAATCGTGCTCGTAATTTCAAATCGGACTCGCGCTGTGCGCTCGTCCAATTTTGAAATTACTCGCCCGATTACTCCCTGAATTGTACTCCACTCGGTCCAATTACTATTACATATCATTTGAAAGATTGGATTAAATTAATGAAATTGTTTTGCAGTTTTGAAGGGTTAAGGAAAAATTATTTTAACAGACTCAGGAAGCTTTGTAATTATTACATAGGAGAAAAGACTACTGACAAGCACAGACTGCCTACACTTAATTTAGTTCTTCATAATAATTGCATTGTCCTGATCTTTACATTTCGTTGTTTACCAAACTAAACAATTTTGCTAAATTTTGTTTTGAAAATAATTATATTCATGTACCCTGTTGGGTTGTTTGAAAATAAGGGTCTGTGTGTTGTAATAATTCAGGCGATGAAATGTGTGACGTCTCTCTGTGAAAGGGTTTAGAGTTGTATACATTTTGGCTTGTTAAGTTAAGGCCTGGCCAAGGAGGGTTGGGTTAGTATATTCTCAGTTTTCTCCATGATACCAAAGTAAGGTTTATATTGAATACCCAGAATTATATAATTTATATACCAAATCATTCTGAATAGCAAAAATTTGGGAAAAACCATATACTTTATACCCATATTGTGGCAACAAAATACATGTACTATATAATTGTGTGGCTTATAATGGCCTGATACTGTATACCCAAAACCTCTGCCTGGGCCTGATATGTAAGAAAATATTATTCAAGAAGAGGGGGAAATTTTAATGCATTCACATCAAAAGATATATTGCTTATCAAAAAACTGTGCCGTTCAGCTTTGACAAGTGCCTTATGAAGTTGCTTTCCTTTACTAATTGTTTTCAGTATCAACTTGATATTCAGCGGTCTGGCATCTTGGAGCGCAAGAGATTGTTGCTGAAGAGACAAGAGGAACAGCACCGTCAACGAGAACAGGAAGAAAGTGTCAAAAAGGAAAGAGAATACCACTTTACACAACCAAAAATTAAGGTGTGTACCAGTTAAGTAGAATACTCCTGCTTCCCACCAGTGCTCAACCTTAAAACTTTTTTAACAAACTAGTTCATGGGCTAGTGGAGTCTAAAATTAATGTACTGGCCAAATAGTGTCATTTAATGATTAAGCATCAAATTGACTCTCAAGACCAATGTTGCAATTACCGAGCTTGTATGAGAGTTCTGTATTTCATTCGGAGACCCCACATTTAAAAGAATTAAATTTTCATATTCCTTTAGTGGTTGTTTTGCACCTATATCGTGAAGGTTCTCTCATGCTTTGACATGTCTGTTCTACTTCCATCAGGTCGAGCCTGAAGATCCAACGGAGAGGGCAGAAGGCTGTTTGTCAATGGATCAGGATGGAGAGCCCCCCGAGAAACAATCCAAGATCAAACAAGAAACAACTGCACAACCTCCAACTCAATCATCCTCCACTCACAAGCATTACCCGCAACCATCAGGTCATGATGCCCATTATTCCCAACAGCAACAGCAGCAGACACCAGCAGCACCACAGCAGTCCCAATCATCACAGCAACCCCTGTCAGAAAGTTAGTTTACTTTGAAAAAGTGATTGCACGACATTAATTATTTTTACTTTTTCTTGGATTGACTAAGCAATCCTCATCTAAACGCTAGTTTTGTTGAAAATGGGATTGTAGTTACTGGTACTTTTTCTAAGATTGACTAAGCAAGCATTACCCCAGCAGAAAGTTAGTTTCCTCTAAAACAGTGATAGTAGTTCTTTTTCTTGTCTTGCCTAATGGGTGACAGGACAGGACATGACTTTGATTTGCAACCCTGGTTGATGTTATGGTGATGTACAGGCCTATGTTAATTACCATGGTTGTCCTCTTGGGTGAAATATTTAACACTTAATGACTGGCCCCAAGGGAACAGTGAATTTTGTTTCCCAAGAATCTCAATGTTTGAAATTTCACGCCCCAGGTGGGGAATGTTGACAAACTTTGAAAATGTTGACCCCAGGGTGAGTAGGTTTGACTGAACTTGAAAAGTGAAGAAGTATTCATCAAAGACGGTTTCCTGAGCTTGGACTAAAACACACGCTATGATGCTGCCTGCCATGACCATGGATGCTAAATAGTTGAAATTAATTATTGTTTGTAATATTCATCATGTATTTCTAGTTTGGAAAGATAAGATTGATTATGCTAAACATACGCTACTTGTAACATCCACTAGTCGTGCCTGTTATCAAAAAAAACAACAGATTATAAAACATGGACAAGGAGTGTTTGTATTTTTATTAAGCATTCAACAGGTCAAACTCTTGGTTCTCAGTCCCTACCTTGGGAACTTTGAACTTGAAATTTTAGGAGGGGAAGGGTTGGGAGGTTTGACTCAAAATTTTTGCTTCAGATCAAAGTTCCCACCCCATCCCATACCCCCCCTCCTCAGGACTAACATTGATAGATGCATAATGTTGTCTCAGTCTACGGTAATTCTTTGTACACTTTTGTCTTTTCAAAGCCGAATAAACCATTAGCAGCACTGTAAACACTGATGGATAAGCTTTGCTGTTTTTTTTTCTTCTAAAAAGGTATTGATTCCTGTTGGGTATGCAATATAACAAAATGGAAGAACTATAGGAGGCAGAGTTGTCAAGTGGAACACTTATTTTTGCATTGTGTAACTAGTAATTGAAAACTGCTTTTTTCTTTTATGTTCAGTTTCATCAAGTGAGGTGAAAAAGAGGCTTCATGAATTTGTAATAAGCAAAAAGCAGAGAGATCTAGCATTGGCATCACTGTCTGGAGCTCAAGCATTCAAGCATTGGTTAGTTTGAATTATGTTCAAATAATAAATAAATACTGTTAGTTGACTTTTATTTAAAGAAACAGTGTTAAGGATCCAACCAAATTTAATGATGTTGAATTGGGTTCAGCAATATTGTGTACAATCTAGAAAACCAAGTTTTGTTTGTGTTCTTTTCACTGTTAGTCAGGTAGTCAATTTTATTTTTAAATCAAGAGTTTGTTTGGGGACCATTCAATTTCTGAGATTTTTGGTTATTTGATATAATTTTTTTTGATTGCGTACAGCCATCAGACTGAAGCACACTGTGTTTTATTAAAATCAATTATTGTGTTTGACTAATGAATATTTGAAATGAAAATAACTATACATGTACCCTCTGTATCAGCATTGTACCTGCCATCCCGTACTCATATCTTTTTTGGAATTTGGTATAATGTCAGATCTTCACCTTACTAAAGTTCATCTTGTAGTATGTACTGTAAACTGTGTGGTTTTGTGCCAATATAATGTAGACCTGGGCCCGGTTGTTCGAAAGACGATGAATGCTAATCCAGGATTAAAAATTAATCAAGGAGCTTATTTCTCTGTCTCCAAATGTTTTTCAATGCCAATATTCTGCAAAATTTTAGATTAGGGGAAGTCAATCCTGAAAAAACAAAAAGCAGCGAAAACAACTTTCATCCAATAGTTAAAAACTGCAACCAAAGTTTACACTAATCCTGGATTATGTTAATCCGCTTTCGAACAACTGGGCCCTGGACTTAATGCAAGTGTTTGACACTTGAAGAACAGTAGGTAGTTATGAAACAAAGTGTTATCAGTGATTACTCTCATTTTGTTTGCAGGAATCAACAGTATGAACGTGATTCAGATGGATTAGCTCCACTGGGAGCTGGGTATGATGGAGATAACTTCCCCCTCCGCAAAACAGGTGTGGCTTTTTATATTTACAGTTTTAAATAAACCAGATGTATAACATAAAAAATTGGCTGATTATGCAAACCATGCAAATTAAAATAATCATGATATCTAGACAACTGGGACAATTGGGTTGCATGTATCTGGATTTAAGCTGCCTTTCAATCTTATTTGGCTTTCGTAGAGGAACTTTCGACTTTGAAAAACAGGGCATTCTGAAAGAGAAGAAATAAACAAGCATAATGGGAAATGAAATCATATTACATGTGGGTCAAGCAAGTTAGTTTTAAATTTTGGTCAAGCATGAGTCAATTTTGCCACAAAAAGTTTCAAAATGGTTATGGTATACTAGAAACATGGTCTCTTCAAAAGAAATTTAGCCTCCTTTTAAATGGAATCTTGTTAAAGCACAAAATTAACACTTTAATATTCCACCGTAAATATTCCTAGCTTGGTTGGGTGATTAGCAAATAAATTTGGTTAGGGTGTCAAAGTAATTTTTTTCCTTGTAGCTTCTGAACCAAATCTTAAAGTGAAGTCACGCCTCAAAGCCAGACTCAGGAATAATTATGGAAGCCCTCTGTTACACAGGCGGAGGGATCGACCCAATGGAAGCAGAATTCAGAGAAGCTTAACCTGTAAGTGATGTAGCGTGACTAATGCTATTAACAATTAATAGCATTACATGTAGTGTAATGTACTTGGGTTTTGTAAGTAAAGAAGATGCACAAACTGAATCAGTCACGGGCTCTTCCCTTCATGGTGTCTTCAGTATTACCCATGCCCAGTAGTACATGTAGGTGTATTTTATGGACTGAGGTATTGTTACTGCTCTGACTTCTTAACATTGTATTTTTCTAGTGGAAAATGCAGGAGGTGAAATGGATTGTGCAAGTCCAGGATCACCAAACGCCCAGTCAACATCTGCTTCCCCACACAGAGAGGCAAGTTGACCACAAATCATGTTTATTTAATGTGGATTGCAGAGCCATAGATACAAGGGCAATATTTATTATTGTAGGGACAGTAATTTTTTGAAAATGTTGTCTCCCCAATAAGTTTTTGAATGGCACGTGTAGCCACCCTTGCACAAATTCAATGCCACAGTGCTTTATTGCCAGAAATGTTGAATTTTCCATAACTTTGTCTGTGAATAATATGTCAATGTGTTTTTGTGAGGTTGGCAACATGAGGGGTTTTGGCTGGCTGCTGGCAACTAAAAGAGTTACAAATGTAAGACCTTTAAGACAGAACTCATTCTTATAGGGATCATCACCTCTGAGCACTGGTCCTGGCTCAGGACTTGGTCACAGTCTACCCAACCTCCAAGCAATTCCACGCTACCCATCAGGGCTAGACCATGGGCGAGGCCACAGCCAGTTGTGGCTTTCTAATCAACTTGCACAGCAGCCACGTGCAATGAGCCACACCAGTAGCTTGTCAAGCAAAGATGCGACGCACATGGAGGTCCAGAGTCCATATTCAAGTCAAACTATTACGGATGGAATTGAAGAAGAGGAGGAAGAGAGTGATCTTGCAGCAGCTGCTCTCCATCAAGCACGATGGAAGCAGCTAGCTTTAGCACAAGCTCAGGCACAGATGTTGGCAATGGGCTTTGGAGGACAACATTTGAAAATGAATTCTTCAGTACGGCAGACCACATCACCTCCAGGGGCTTCTTTATCACCTGAAGCTTCCAACAATTTGTTATCACCCCTTAGCTCAGCACTTTCTGCATCTGCAGCATCATCACAATTGGGTAGTCAGTTAAAGGTGCATCGACGATTAGGACAGTCTTTATCAGCACCTGGCTTAAGTATTTCAAATCTCTCAAATGGCATGGCGCTGAGCCAGCAAGCTCAAAATCAAGAACTTTTACAGCAACAACACTTGCAGTTCTTAAAACAGCAACGGCAGTGCCAGCAAAACCCAGGTCGGTTCATTCAACAGCTCCAACAGGAGCTTCTTCTTCAACAAATTGGAACGAAAAACCTGCAACTGAACTTGCAGCAATTGCAAGAGTTGCAACAGCAACAGTTGCACAAGGATTCTCAGGCAGCACTCAAAGAACACTTGGAGCAACAAATCCAACAGAAGGAACAACTGGCTTGGAAAGAGAGGCTTTTACATTTACAAAAACAACAGAAAATACAGCAGGCACAACAGCAACAACAGCAACAACAACACCATCTTACACAACAACGACTTATTCGTGTAAGTAGATGAAAAAAAAATGTTCATTTTTCCCTCTATGGTGCTTAAAAAGATCTGTACGGGGTATTGTTGTTGTTGACCAGCTGTTGGGTATTGTCCCAGTTTTTGTTCACTTGGAAAAAGATGATGAGATCATGGCTCAGGACTCCGGATCTCAGGATGTGTTACATAGTTTCCTTGACAATGGCAGGGCTGTCATTAAGGGCTGGGGGCCGGGGATTTTCCCCTCATATTTTTAGGTATATTCGTGGCTACTTCAATATAAAATCAGCATGTTGACTACACTTCAGCAACTTGAGCCCCGGTTATTTTTTTATATATCCCCACCTACTTCAAAAATTAGCGACAGCCCTGCAAGGTTAATTTATTCACACTATTTACATAAAATTAACATAGGAAGAAAAGTATATTTACAACACATGATTATTCGATAAGTAATTACAGTACAGGTTATAGAATGTGTATGGTGGTCAAAGTAGCGAAAGCTTTCTAGTTGACCATCAATGTAGTGGAGTTATGATCACTCTGAAACGTCGGTGTTTATCGTTCCTTTTTGCTGTTGTATGCTAAAACAAATCTCTTTTAGTACAAATTGAGAACAAGGCTGTCTGGACTTAACAAACTTTTATCATATGTTTTTATGTCTTTAAAATTACCTTTTGGAAGCTGGGTTATTTGCAAATCAGACACACAGGAAAGTGCTGGCCAATAGCTTTATTTTGAACAGTCAGTCCTCTATAGTAGGGTAGGTTCCATCTTATACTGAACCAGGACTAAAGAATCAGGGGAATATCCCAGCAGAGTAGCTGGCTATGAACACAAAGTTAGTGACGAGATTAGGGAGGCTGCTACCTACCACACACACTTCCATGCTGTACTGGAGAAATAGTTTGGACAGTTCATATGTACATGTATGCTGGAAAACTGGCCATGTTGCTAACTTTCATGTAAATAAACTGAAACTCAATATCAAGTGCTTTGTTCTCAGGCACACAGTCATGAAGATCTTCCCTCGCCACAGTCCACTCAGGAACAACAAATACAAGAACTTCAACTTATTCGTCAGTTAAGACAACAGGATTCACAGCAGGGTGGCTCACTGCAGTCTCTGCAACCGGGACATCAACATGCCTTGCAGCTCCGTCAAGCTGATATAGCAGCAGCAGCATCAGCAGGGTCTGCCTCGCCTAGTGCATCTGTAGGTCACAGGCCTCTGTCTAGGGCTCATTCATCTCCTGTTGTTGGTAGGTCAATCCTTTAAATTCCTGTTAGTATGTTATTGGGGAAATGGGGGGGGGGGGGGGGGCAATATTTTTTCCTTGCTTGAAGTGGCCGGTGTTACATGTATACAGAGGCAAAGGTATGTGCCCATGCACACATTCTATTTAGGCCATGAGTTTCTGTACACAAGAATTTATCTTATGAGCTCCGCTACAGAAAGCATTTGTATATATTGCTGGCATGCACATGTAAGTGCCTTTTTAACTTGGAAACGGTATTTTCTGAGTTGTATGAATGGGGTTGATTACACTCATCTCCAGCTCTGCTTCACCTCTTCACTCCTCCTTCCTGTTAAGTATTTTGTACATGCACTGACAAGTGGGTAATATTTAGCACATATTCTGCATAATCCAACCATGAAACAACCAAAATTATTATGATCAGAAAAACAGCAAAATGAAAAAAAAAAAAAGAAAAACATCAAGATGATACAAAAGACTACTGAAAAATATACAGAAGAGGAGGAACATTCTTTTGATAATATTTTGTCTGGGATAATCTCAAGGCTGTTTTACATGGTACAAGGTTTGCTTATTACTGTCGCATGCAACCTCTGTCGCGCCCACTCTCCGTGCAGCATATGACACTTGTTACCCATACCAAGGACTATCGTATGGTTTTAAAACATGATTCACAATCCACCGCGTGCGTCTGTCATAGAGAAGTTGTAGGAGCATTCACACGGCACAACTTTGCTCTGCTCTGTGTCGCATACGCCAAGACGTGCACGACAAATCGTACTGTGTAAATCAGCCTTAAAAGGATAGTGTTAAACTTCTCTTTTGGAGCTTTTAGTAAGGTTTTCTAACAAAGGATTCAAACCCATGTACCTGCTTTTGGTTTATAATTCATTTTCTGAGTTCAGTGGCTCAAAGTTACTTTGATTTACCTCACTGCTCCTTGATTGCTCAGCTGATCAATTTGTTTGCTATTGTAGGTAGTGGCCAGTTGTCAGGCTCCATGAGTCGTACAGGTCTAGTTTATGATACTGTTATGCTGAAGCATCAATGTTCGTGTGGTGATACAAGTTCACACCCTGAACATCCTGGACGGTTACAAAGTATCTGGGCGCGGCTTCAAGAGACGGGGGTAGCCAATCTGTGTGAGGTAGGTGAAATGTATGTGATGTGTAATCATCAAGCTACTGTGGGACAACGTCAATCAGTAGACAACATTTACATCTTTTCTGAGAAGCCAAATCCAATAGGGGCATATTTTCCAGTGCCAAATATGAGGCAGGCTTTGCAAAACAGTTGACTGCAAATACCAATGCTAGCAATGGGCCATTTCCCAGTTTGCTTGAGCCTCTATTTCAAGGTGAGTCTAAGTGCAAAAGTTTTGTGATGGTAATAAGTTCAGCGTTCCATATGAGTGAAAACTCATTTTCATTACAAAGACTTCCCACTTAGACTCGGTTTGAAATAGAGGCTCAAGTGATCTCGGAAATGGCCTATTGCTTAACCATGGTATTTAAAGTGTAAAGAACTTTCCATTTTCAAGGGGAGATGGCTTAACCAAGTCTTCTCTTGTGAATGCCAGTACCATACAGGGTCCGACAAATATTAGGCCCGGACGCCCGGGACAAGTTGAACAGAATACCGGGCAAGTGTTTTGTTTCTAGAAAAAGCCCGCCGGGTGGTAGCATTTGAGTTACGAGCAATTTCGCACAATAAATTTTAGATATCCAAGTATTAAACATTTACCTTGAGTAATTCCCATCGAAGCCTTTCGAATGCAATGAATACGTATCACTTTTTTTTTTACTTTTCGATCGCCATTTTACATCTCTTCGTGAGTTTCATACCCAGTACTTTCCTGCGTAAACCTCTGAGGGCCTGGCTGCTATACCCCTTATAACATGTATTTCCGCCATATCGTGAATCAAAGTTCAAGGTACGATTGATTATAATTTATGGATAATCCTGCAACACTGTTTGTACTCTGGGTACGACAAAGCGAAAGGCGAAATGTGTTGAATACAACAAGGAATATGATGGAAACAAACGCAGACTGGTGTTCCAACCGAAATTGTTGGAAGAGTTTTCGTGCCTGACAATAGACACAGCACACGGTGTCATGAAGTGTAAAATATGCCGGGAAAATATGCTATGCGTGGCCAAATGTTTCGGACCCAGAGAGCCCACCGGTAATGGGAAACGACAAATTTCGAAAGGATCCCCTTTATGCCCATGCTAAGAGTGCGAATCACATTGCCTGTGTGATGAGAAATGACTGCATGAATTGATTTTGCTACAGTTCATTGAATTGCTTGTCCTCTCCCTTTTAACTGGGACGACTAGCTCATTCTGGTGGGCAAGTGATTTTGACATGCCACTTGCCCAGGGACAAGTTTTGTCAAAAATATTTGTCGGACCCTGCCATAGTTGTGACCTGATGCACTGTAACAATAATATTTTAGTGGCTAGGTGTCACTGAATCAGACTCTGAAACTCTACTACTTAGAATTTAAAAAAAGCCATCCATTTTGCCCTTCATTTGCAGTGTTTTTTTAACTTGGTAGAAGTTTCAGTTCACAAGTGTATGCACAAGCTGAAAGCAGTTGAATGCTATGCGTTAAATAGTCTGAAATGTATTCTTTGTCGTAGCGTGTCCGCCCACGAAAAGCAACACTAGCAGAGATTCTCACAGTACATAGGTAAGTGAACAAAACTCCTTGGGGTATTTTTGTTAATTTATTTTTCAGGAATACTCTTGCTTAATTTTTTTAAAATTAAACTGTCAAGTTGGAATTATATAATTATTTGTGATAATTTAATATTAATTGGATGCAATGTACATACATGTATCAAACCTGTCCAGTGTTGCAGATAACTTTCAGAGTCCAGGGGCACAGAAGATTTTTTAGGGGTCATTACACATGGATCTTCCCAAATTTTGGTATTCAATAACCCAGCGGGTTGGGTCAAAGAGCGAGCCTTGACCCGAGAACCTGCTCTTATCTGGAACACTGCTATCAGTTAAATGTTTTTTTTTATTGTGGTTGAATTGCCATGTGCTCTAGACTCTCCATGGCCAGTTGGCTGCAGAAGTAATGGTATTTTGTGAAGACTAACTGTTGACCGTTTACTGTTTGTTGTTTCTGGTCTGTCTTTACAGTGAACAGCACACCATGTTGTTTGGTGGTAGCACGCAATGTAGGACAAAGAATGAAGATGGTGAGTAGATGCAATATTTTTACAATGCATTAACAGCATTATTGTTTATAATATTTAGTTCAAGGGAATGTAGCTCAGATTTCAAACTTGTGGACGTTGGTTTTTGGGATTTGGAAAATTTGACCAGATTCACAGTAGGTGAAATGTTAAGTCAACAAATTCGTCAGGGAGTCATTGTTCTGCCCTCCACCCCTTATGTGTATATTTTGAGTCCTGTTAAAAGTAACTATCTAAAAGTTTGTACCATTCTGATACATCATTTTTGTCAGAGTATAACATTATCGTCTACTAACTTTGCAGGTACAACTACCATGCTTAAGTGCTTTGATACTCTTCCTTGTGGAGGTCTAGGGGTAAGTCAGTTCTTTGTTCTTTACCTGTTTTTGCATTTTAAATAATTGTAAGTTAATACCAGTAGCAGCGTTGGATGGAGTCCACTTTCTTCTTAATAATATTAATTAAGTGAAAGCCTTATTTATTTGACTGCAGAGCGAATTTGATGGCAAGAATTTGTGTTTTCAGTTTACAACACAAGGGATAGGGTGGTGGTGAGAGCACTTACCACCCGGGTTTGATTCATGGTCTCTGCATCATGTGGGTTGAGTTTGGTGTTGGTTCTCTACTCTGCTCCGAGAGATCTCTCTCGAATTTGATTGATAGAAATATCTCCATTTGGTTCTTGTGTGTTGAAACTTTCTACAGAGGCGTGTCTGTCAATCAAATTCGCGTACGTTGATCAGTGGCTAACTTGAAAAAATGTTTGTTGGGTGGCCACAGTAAGGCGCGTCGCACTGTAAATCATGACCTGTGCTACTACTGTTTAGTAATGAACTTGTGTTATTGTAGGTGGACGGGGACACAATATGGAATGAAATGCACAGTGCAAATGCAGCTCGAATGGTAAGACATCCCAATAGTGACCATCTAACTTCTTACCATATCACCAGTTTGTCAGTAATACAGGGTATGAGAACCCATGTAGCACACGAAATGTGTCAGCTGTAAGGAGGATACACATGTTGATGGTGGGGATTATACACCCCTTTTGAAATCACTCGTCGTTCATGAAATCTGATTGGCTCCCAACAGTGCAGTTTATTTCCAAACCGCACCATATTTTGCCCTAAATCACATCCTTTTTAAGCTCATCAAAATTCAAAACTGGTTTTCCTGAAGCGAACATTAAATAAATATTAATATTGACAAAAAACTGTGTGATTTCAAAATGGGTGTAATTAAGTGGTAATTGAACTTCGTGTCATGCAATAATAATATATTTTGGTTTGAAATTTCAAATCGAACTCGCGCTGCGCGCTCGTTCGATTTTGAAATCACGCGTATGATTTCAGACCAAATTGCACTCCACTCAGTTCAATTACCATTATTAATCAAACGGCTGAGTGCAGGAAGGGCCTATATGTATTTTTAGGAGAAACAGTTTTAAGTTTCATTCAATTTTATCAAATACTCTTGAAACAAACTAGGCTTACCTATTCTTTCCGCACACACCATAAATTTTTCGTCGTTCTAGGGGTAATATCACGATAATTTCGTGCACCTTCAGAAAGGCTCGAATTATTTCGTTAAATTCAGCCCATCGTACGTGGCAATCGCCTCACAGGAAAATTCAGTGAATCCGTTTTTGAGCTTCTGTACTGACAACGGAATAAAAAGCTTGCCATTTAAATGTTAAATATAGAAATATATGAAAGTCATATTTTGATTGTTTTCCAAAATTTATGTAAATTGAAGTCAATGCATTTTGTATTGCTGACAATCTGTTTATTATTTATTTAAAGGCTGTAGGTTGTGTTGTGGAGTTAGCCTTTAAAGTTGCCTCTGGGGAACTAAAGGTAGGTTATTTAAACCCCTAAGATCAAAAGTTAAATTCTCATTTGTTGCCCCTACACATTCGCTATAGAAGAAGTGAAGAGAAGTTGTTAAAATATCAAGCAAATTCATCTTGTTTGATCTTGTCCTTAATTCTCGTGACCACTTTGTTTTATAAAGCATTGATATTATAAGGAGAAATTTTATGCTGATCACTCTTAGAGTTTAAGAATAACCCAAGCTTTGAGGGCTCTTTTAATTGCACAAATGTGAGTTGTGTGAGTGACCAGTACTGAGATTGTTCTTTGTTGTTGTCATCACTGATTAGATCTTGATGTATCTCTTTCTTGTGGTTCATTTTCGACTTTTTACCAGTGCTTAATTTTCCCTTTTGTCTTGAAGTCATTTTTTTTTATTCCACTGTAATTTTATTGCCTCTCTTTCTTTTCAGAATGGTTTGGCCTTGGTCAGACCTCCTGGGCACCATGCAGAAGCACATCAAGCAATGTAAGTTAGACAGAAAAGGACTGACTCATTTTGATGCCTTTTTGAGACCCTATAACAATATGGGTATCTTAGTAGTGACAAGCATTCTATTTCTCATAATACTCGCTTAGAATTGGGAATAAAAAGTGTCCGAACTATAACCGTAAAATCCTAACCTGTTCTTTGTACACTACTTAGGCTCAGCTATAGACATTGGCATCGTTTAAACATAAACGTAGCTCCTTTGTGACCACAAGATAAGATATGATAAGATCCTTTATTTAAGTGTCATTGTATTAAGTCCATGTGCGCTATTTAGGGACATTAAATTATAGGATTATTACAGCGTCTTGAATTCTTGAAAAATTCTTGAAATTTGCAAACCAGTTTTCCAGCCCTGGAAAAAGTCTGGAAAAAATGGTTTACAGTGCGACGCGCCTTACCGTGGCCACCCAACAAACATTTTTACAAGTTAGCCACTGATCAAGGTACGCGAATTTGATTGACAGACACGCCTCCTTAGAAAGTTTCAACACACAACAACCAAATGGAGGTGTCTGTCAATCAACTTCGCGTACCCTGATTGTCCAACTTGAAAAATGTTTGTTGGGTGGCTACGGTAAAGCGCGTCGCACTGTAAGCCTGGCGTTTTTTATCTTAGTGAAAAATTGTTTTTCAGGTAGTGAATTTTATTTGATTTCGGCTTTAGCCAAAATATTCAATCGCAGAAAGGGAAGTGTAATGTCCGCGTTGCATGCATCGTGGTTACTGTGCGGTCGCAGTCATAACGGGAAAACTGGGTTTCCGCGGTTGTCAAAGTTTCTGTTGATCGAGTATTTGATAACCTTTCGTAACCCGTGAATATTTATCTCGAATATCCCTTAAAAACATGCTATTACCTTTAATTTACTAACCTTGAGTCTGGAAAATGAAATTCTTGTTTTGGAAAAGTCTGGTAAAAGTCTTGAATACAAAACTCTGTAGGAACCCTTTAAATAAATCATTAATTCTAATTATCCTATGATAAAAATGAGGTTGTGCGGCATGTTACACTCGTGTCTAATTACAGTTCTTCTTTCTGTAGGGGTTTCTGTTATTTCAACAGTGTAGCAATTGCAGCCCGACTACTGAGACTAAAACTCTCTGTTGAAAGAGTCCTTATAGTTGACTGGGTGAGTATCCCCTTGTGACTGGACATCCACCTGATACTTCAATAATTGTTGTCCTGTCCTTACTTCATGAAACAGTGGTATGATCTCTGTTCGGAGCTGTTAAATCTGTAGCTTAACCTCACGGTGACCAACTATTCCTTCAGTCCACCAGCCCACTAACATTTCAACCAAGCGTCCGATCAAAATTGGGCTGCCTGTTACGCAGCGAGTCTACAGTACCTGGGGCTACTGGTGTTCAGTGCTGGCGTGCAACGATTTAACCCTTACATACAAATTGTGACCACCACCTAACTTCTCTTTACCATATCACTCGTTTGTCAATGGTAGAGTCCATGGGAATACGGGAAATGATCACTAGAGATCAGTTGAGTTAATGTTTGTACAAATCTCCCTATGTGTAACATGTTGATATTGCGGATTAATGGGTTAATCTTATGCAGTGAACATTATGGGAAAACGTCGAGGTCATAAGTTTTACTAACAAGTGTGAAAACACCTTAAGCATGGTTGAAATGGACCTAGTACTTGTTACCGCAAAAAATCGAAAACCGTTCGCCGAGTCCTATTTTCTATCACCAAGTTATAGTCTTTCTCACTTTGTCTGCGAGTATTCTGTACGTGATTTTCACTGCGACTTCAAAATTGACGTTGTTGTGCTTACTACTGAAGTAACAGTTGATGTCCCATTTTTGCCACATTAATCTTACGCACTGTGTTGACTGTAAAATCTCTTCACAGGATATTCACCATGGTAACGGTACTCAACAGATGTTTTATGATGATCCTCACGTGATGTATATTTCCATTCACCGCCATGACGATGGAACGTTCTTCCCAGGCACAGGGAAGTCAGAAGAGGTATTTGGATACATCAGTTTTGGTTTCTTCTGTTACCTTAAACGATTTATGAAGAAAGTTAATGAGGAGGATTTCGAATTCTGAAGCGTCCAGTGAAACAACACTGACAGCTAGCCTCTAATTAGCACAGCGACCGGTCCGTGGAGGAAACCGTTCCGTATTCATTCAGAGTAGATTGAGTGCATCCCGCAACGAACAACCGAATTGGTGTGCAAAAGGCGTCCACCATAATCCAAAATATGTGTTCATACTTCGTCTTCTGATGAAGACCAACAGTAAAGGTGAATTTCCGTTGTCGCGTAATTTGTACGTGCTTACGGGCGTAAACATGAGGTGGATTTCCACTGTCGCGTAATTTTTACGTGCGTACGGACGTTAAGGTTAACAGACTTTACGTGCGTAAATAAAATAGAAACGATGTATAGAAGGTCGCCCGTAAACGTAAAAGTTGAGCGAGGTTCAACTTAAACGTTTACGCGCGAGCTTTCATGTATCGTCTCTATTTTATTTACGCACGTAAAGCCAGTTAAAGTTTACTTCCGTACGTTCGTAAAAGCGTGAAAACGATGAGATCCACATCAGAGTGGCAATATCGTGTTACAAACAGCACACGTGGCTATATCCACAATGCCATTCCAGCCGTGATGGGCAGTTACCGCATTACCAGTAATCTCCGTTTCTGTTTGATTTCAGTGTGGTGCTGGAATAGGTGTGGGCTACAATGTTAACATTGCCTTTATGGGAGGATTAGGTGAGCTATACCTCTTCTGTTTTAAATGAGAAAGTTTTTAGCTTTGTCAAATACCGCCACAAATTAGGGCGCTTTCCATTTGGCCAGCCAGACCGGTCATTTTGAAAATGAAATAGGCTTCTTCGGAGAGTTTTTGCTAAACAAACATTCCTGCTATGCATACTATGTAGAAATAAACTGATCTGTTTGGACAGTTCTTATTAATAGTGGAATTCTCTTTAAAAATGGACTGGCCTGGCCGGCCAGTTCTGACTAATGGTAAGCGCCCTAAGCCCCAAGCTAGGCTACAAGTAGGCGTGAGAGAGCAAGCACAATGAAGATTTCATATAGAACAGCAATGGCTTAGATTTAACAATTTGATAATGCAAAAGATCCACAAACATGGTGGAGTGAAATGGCGTAAGGTTAATCTCCTTCCCTGTACTGACCTCTTTCATCCCCCTTTTTTGCTACCTTGAAGAAAGAAGTCTTTTTTTTTTTTAGTTTAATACTACATACCTAACCCCAGTGCTTTCAATAAGATTTGAAATAGGTGGCTACCTCGGAACAGCACCCGCCGGAGTAATTTGAGAAGCCCAGGAGAATTTCAATCGAATTTTCGACTTGAACGCGGTGAAATACCCGCCGACTTTCAACAGAATACCCGCCGGGGCTCCGGCGGGTGCCGGGTCCTATTGAAAGCACTGTAACCCGTTGACAGTGGTCTCCCTTCCGCACATGTAGAAACGAGGATGACAGGCAAGGCCGGCATCTGTTGCGGTCGAACCATGTCTTGACAGTAAGCCGAACACTTCCGAAGATTTCCGAAGACTTCCGACCATCTCCGAAAACATCAATTCTGTTACGTTTATTCCCAATAGATCCTTCATATGGTGATCCTGAGTACTTTGCAGCTTTCCGGTCCATAGTAATTCCGATAGCCAAGGAATTTCAGCCGGACGTAGTCCTGGTGTCAGCAGGGTTTGATGCTGCTGCCGGCCACTCCCCTGCCCTGGGCGGTTACAGAGTAACCGCAGCGTGTAAGTACAGACTACTTGTCTCTTGCTTCCATGCTTATAAATGTGGCTAAATGTAATTCTGGCGAGGTTAAACTTGAGACGATGTTGGTCAGCGGTCGGCCTTCCCCGCGTCTCAGGGGCGGCCTTGAGCTCTCTCCAGGGGCTTCTTGTGGCTTGCGTTCAGTCGCCTGCTTGTTGGCCTTTGAGTAAGATCGTTTGGTGCTGTTAGCTAAAGCTCTCTTTACCTGCGATCAGTCTTGATGCAAGTTTTACTTGCTTCACATATTTTGGTGCAAGGGCTGGGAAATCAAACTATAAGTGTAACCAGATGCGATCTAGTTGCGATTTCGGCAGGGTATTGTATTATATTCGAGTTCCTGAAGGTTAGGAACTATAACGTCATTAAGGTAACCCAAAAAGGCTCTATGAAATGTTTTTGTTTATCCTGGTAAGGTTATTTTCTAAAGGAAGCCAAAGAAAAGCCTTGTGGTTATGTTGCGCTTAATAGAGCTGAAATTATTACTTGTTGTGAACTTGAACTTGACGATGCTTGCATTACATAGTGCGTCACAAATTGGACAAAAATCGGATGTGGAATCAAGACTTTAGGTGATTGCAGCTGATGTCACATTACTTTTCCGCCCCGCGTTGCGAACTGAAGTTCATTGGGAAGTTGGGTACTAAGTTGCGAAGTAGCCAATTAGGTGGCGAATTAGACACACGTTGGGAACTTCGAATCGAAGCTCCCAATTTCAACCGTACTAAACTTCAATTCGAAGTTCCCAATTTGATTTTCTAATTCGCCACTTAATTGGCTACTTCGTGACGCAGTGCCCAACTTTCCAACGAACTTCGCAACGCGGCGCGGAAAAGGAACGTGAAATCAACCGTAATAATCGTGGATTGGGTTGGTCTTTGGTTGTGTTCCTCGTGAGGGTTAACTCTTTGGTGTGTTTCGTAGGCTATGCACAACTAACGAAGCAGTTGATGGACCTGGCCGGTGGACATGTAGTAATGGCGCTTGAAGGTGGATACAGTTTACCATCACTGTGTGATGCAGCAGAAGCTTGCGTAAAGGCCTTGTTAGGAGAAAAGGTGAGGAACATATCACGGCATTTTAGCCAGATCGTTCAATGAGAACTTCCATGGAAATTCTTCCTTGCAATCATCTATGTTTTCAGTGAGGGGGAGTGTTGACAGACAGTTTTCCTGTTTTGGGGCTGGAAACTGGCTGCTGGCCTATGCCCTATGTTTCAATTTGTGGTATTGTACTATTAACTAGTACACCGTTGTTAAATGTAGTTTCGTTTTTGAAGGTGCCAGAGCTTCCTAAGGAGAGCATCAAGCGTGCACCTAATCGGCATGCAGTGGCTGTCCTTGAGAAAACCATAGCAATACAAGGTAAAGTGAAATGAAAGAGGAATGTCTTGATTTCATTATGATTAGGCAGCTGGGATGGGTTAAGAGCAAGGACAGGGGAATGAAATGTCAGAACGTTTTGGAATATACCAGTTGATGCCAGTGCTTGGTTAACCATATCTGGGCTTTTTCGTCCTGTGAAGGCGAGGGGAAGTTAGACTGCAAAACAGTCGTATTTTTTGCGAACGCGAGCGACGGTGTCGGTCCATCTTCGAACGAAAGGTCTGGAGCGAGTGTAAAAACGGCGAGGGAGAATGGGGAGAGTAAGCAACAAGGAAGAGTGAGGGTTCAGGGGAGGTGACTGGTTTGAAATTGGAAACTCGTACTCGTATTTGCTCACGTACTCGTACTCAAATCTAAAGGTCCCTAATAATTGTCATTCTGAAGTACAGTCACACATGTCTAGCACGTAACTGTGTTCTGTGATAAGACCCCAGGTTCAGTGAAGTATATTTGAAAGCCATTTGATGGCGTTTCTGTTAACTATAAAGATTAGCGGTTTAAGCGTGCGTTAATGGCAAGTATGACGGCCGACATCATACTCATTAAGATTGTTTCGGCACTCACAGGGAGATACTGGAACAGCGTAAAACGAGAAGCAACCCAAATCTGCCAGTCATTAGTACAAGCACAGCAGAGAGAGAAGGAGGAAGCCGACACAGTGACAGCACTAGCTTCACTGTCCATGGGAGTCGTACAAGAGCAAGAGAAGTAAGGAAGAAAGATTTTACACTTAACAATTAAATGCATCCCTGTTCAGTCACATTTGGATTTTGTAAAGGGTAACCTTTAGTTGAGAATTAACTATGACTGTTCTTCGATCTTATTAACTACCACAACTTATTAACCTCAAACATTCGGTTTTGCAGCAGGCCGAGGTTTGAGATTTTTCCGTTAACACCGAGTGTTTGAGGTCAATAAGTTGTTTATTCGTCGTCATCATTGGGTGCCATCTACTGATCTCATGGATCTCCAACTGTTCCGATCCTCCACTCCTCTTACACATCCATTATAAGTGTACCGTAACCATTCTCTGATGTAGGTAGGTATAGGTAAACGAGTGACGAGTCTAAGTACTGGCACTTATGGGCGTACACAGGCATCCCATTCAGGGGGATTCCAGTTTCTTCGTGCTGGGCATCCTGTGAAGGACCAGCATCTCATCCAGGGGGAGAACCAGTATATTAGAGTATTCAATAAAACTACAGAAACTGTAAAAGGCGCATCTTGTCGTTGTGTCTGTAGTAACATTTTTGCGTTGTTTTTAGGAATTCTGAAGTAGCCATGGAAGAGGATCAAGAGGAAACAGGAATGATCTGAGAAAACGTTAGCACACCTAGGTTAGTTAGATATTCTGCTTGTGTACAATATAATAACATTTCAAGTGGTCGTTTTAGTTGAAACGAAATATAATTGGTCGTCACAGCAATGCAATAAATGATTGTGGTAATTGTGTTCAAAACAAAATCCCTCAGTAGCATTAGCCTGTGTTGGCGATAGTATTTTGAGTGAGAAGGTATTTTTGATTGGCAATGATCCAGAAAGAGGTTCAAATGATGGAGCAGTGTGATTAATAGACCTTTTTACCGATACGGCGGCCATCTTGAATTCCGAAGAAATTATGGGATATCCAGGGGGCAGATGAGAAATAATATTATAAAGAATACTGTGGCGTGATAACTTTTAACAATAATTTTTCACTAACCATAGAAACCACTGCCAAATACCGTGACCGTGACAGAAAGATGTAACGCTTGTAATGTTTGTTTTGGAATATGAGAGACAAGCAGTAAAAATTTATCCTGAAAGCTGTGTATACGATAAATTTTCCAGCGATTGCCCCCTCGGCAGCCCATAATTTCTCAGTCAAAACAATAGAATTCAAGATGGCCGCCGTATCGGTAAAAAGGTCTATTTATCTTATTTCTGGCTTCTGTACAACAACAACAACAACAACAACATTAACTTTATTTGTACTCCGCTGTTTGTATGGATCCTTCAATCAGACTTTGTCTTAGGCGAAGGGTTTCCAAACATTTAACCGGCTGTAGCTTGATTCGTATCAAGATTTACTTGTGTATCGAACAGTGGCTAAATCGAATTACATTGAAAAACCCCAGACTTTCCAACACAACTTGTTGTCCATAATACACAGGCACTCTGTCGTCTGTAAAGTATGGTCGCGGACGATTCGTGATTGTAAACCGTTTTCAAGTCAGTTAAACAGCATACTTCAAGTAAAACCTAAGAGTTATTGAAATGAGTACAGCCTAGCTTTGAGAGTTGCTTTGTTCATTATTTACTCAAGTCGTAGATAAATATGTGATGTTGAATTGACTAGCTTCCAAGGCGTTTCTAGAGTGGATTTTCACCAGAATTATAGTCTCCATTAGTATTTGTAATTACCTGTATATACACGCAAGTCCACCGTAGCTTGGTTTTTTAAAACCCCGGCTGCTTAAATAATTTTGTCATTTAAATTATGGCTTTTAAAATGCCTCCTCTGCTTAGCAAATATATTACCTGGAGGTAACAGTATTATGTAAATGCGATATATAAATATATATACAAGAGAAGCGCTTTAGTTTTTAGATTTTAAACGTGAAGTTGGGGCTTTTGAGCCAAGGCAATAGGGAATTGATTGTTGCGAGCCTCCTTAGCCAACCTTAAAGTTACTGATCGGTAAAATAGCACCACTATTCATCCCCACCTCGGTGAATAATGGTTCTTAGCAGAATCCCGGCCATCACAAGGAGCGATCCTCTGAATTAAAATCTTGATCGGGCGTTTTGACGGACCTAGTTATTTTTAGAAACGTCAAAAACAAAAGTGACGTGCAAATTAAGTGTATTGTATTGTATTGCGAAACTGTAAATGCCGTAACCAAGGAAACGCTGCTTCACGGGAAAGAGTTAAGGTCTGACAAAAGGCTCGATCCTAAAAGTAATAAGGAAGAGGAATACTCCTACTGATGGGCTCCTGTTATTAGTATATACTAAAACAGCGCATAGTGTATTTTGCGCGCTCCCGATTGGCTGCTCCATAGCAGGTGCTATTCACCTCCGAGAAACTCGTGCGAAAATCGTAATTGTTGACTGGAATCATTGAGTTCAAAATCATCAATTATCTCGCTGTTTTCGTATATACTTAAACAATTATTCACCGTAGTGTCGGTGGCCAATGATAGATATTTTCTCGCTGCTTCGCGGCTCGGTAAAAAACTACCACTAGCCGCCTCCACTTCGGGGAATAATGGTTAATAATTAACAGAGAGAAGTAGACAGAGGGTGCCTTCCCTTCTTGATTGTGGTTAGCCAGGGATGACTCGCTGTATGTTAATTAAAGATTGTCGTGTTGTGTTCAATATTTCTTTGAAGGTGGCCAACATGAGTTCTCCAATCTTGAAGTGTGATTGTGGCTGGCAACTGTTTAGGGCGACGTGTAAAAAGCTCCCAAAAAGTACTTTGAGGCGCTGTTGTTTCTCTTTCATTGCCTTCATTAGTATCGATGGCCAGCCTTCAACGCTTGTCTTGCATTCCTTCGTACTCAGAGACACCAGTAACTATGTATGAAACCCTAACAACACTGAAACAAGACTTGTCTGCAGGAATCAGACAAGATAGTAGTCCCAAGTATAAACTGAAAGGAGTTTTCTATGTGGGTAATTTCTACTCTGCGTCGTTTCTGTAAATTATCTTCTCGATTGTTGAATTCATTACGTGACACTGTACACTGTACTTTACTTTATTCGCTTTTCTTTTGCTTCGCAAGTATTTAGTGACCGAGGTGATAGATCCCTAAAACTGAGGAAGTGATTTTGTATCTGTCCCTCTCACAGCTCCACGTTACTCCAACTTCTTTCTTTCGTCCATGCCTGTGTGAACACAAATGCTGTCCGACTGGTGCTCGTAGTGCGCTAAGGAGTTATGTAAGATGAAGTGTAGTCGTAGCAAAGCAAGACTAACGCTTGCGTGGTAATTTCGGTAAAGGCATTCGTTAAGGGGTGCGGATTACAGTGTGAATTACCCACTTGTGGGACAAAAATATTATCACTGAAGTACCTTATGACTTGATAATAATTATTGAAAGCAGCATTATTGCACTCATGCTGTTATTCTTTTCGTGTGAAAAGTATAGCCCGTTTTTATTTCTACATCCTGGCACAGGTTTCAAAGCATAACTTTTTAGAACATTTTTTTCTCTCCTCTTGCTTCCATGTCGGTGTGTTCTTGTGTAAACAATGAAGGTTAATTCTCGCGGGGTATAGATGTGTAATCTGCAGAAGTGACCTTTCAAGGTCAGCGCCACAAGCAAATGTATTTTCAAAGTCCTCGAAATCAAAATCAAACTGTCAAGTAATAAATTCCCTGTACTAGATGTGTGTGCTTTTATTCTTGGCCAACTTGTCCCTACAGGGGCACCCAACGACAAGTTTCGATAGATACCTGTTCGGCAGAAGCTGGCAGAGGGTAGTTCGCCTTGGGTTTTCGGCGTCGATAAAAGAGTGCACTCGGCTTTTCGTTACTGAAACGTGGCCCAAGTGGAAATAATAGCCCCTGACGTTTTCGGAAGGGTCATATTTGTTGTTTTTGGCAGTCAAAAACGTCGGCTAGCATTTTCGGAAGGAAAAAAGTCCCCTCGAGAGAGTCGTAAAAGGTTCTTTTCAGCTAGCAATTTCTCAAAGGAAGATTTTGTTCCCTAAAATTGTTGTGCAATTAAAATTTCAGCTAAGGAATCCGAACAGATCGAATTCGTCTAGGTAACAAAAATTTCACTTTAACAGGCGTCAAACACCACAAGGTACTTAAAAATGCCTTTCTATAGCTTTTGGTTGATTTGGCTCGTTGGGTGCCCCTGTCCCTCCTGCCATCCGTGTGTAAGTGGCGCCTAAACTGGTCTTTGTGTGAATGGGTTGTGTGTGGGTTGTAAGGCCTGTATGTAAACACGTTCAACAATTAAATTCGATTTTCTTAAACAACATCAACGGCAGAAATAAGAACTGTCGTCTTTTTACACACTCGACGCGGGTCAAGTGTGTAAAAAGACGATATGTCTTATTTCTGTCGTTATCCAAACACTTTCTTAGCGATCAGAATTTCTCAGAAATAAAACATTCCCAGCTAAAAAGGAGTATAAAATCGGAACTTCTACCAGAACCATCACTCTCCAGTTAGCAAGCAACCCAACACCATCTTCCCGTTATGACCACCTCTCGTAACCCAAACTTACTTGTGAACAGTATTCGAGAACAAACTGTCGAAGACCATGAAAAGACAAATATCCAACTTGGGCCACTTTCCATTTGCTGGAACTGACCAGCCATTTTGTGAACGGCGATGCACCAATTTGGAGCGTTGATTATTTGCCTTATTTATAATTGGAATTCGTTTCCAAACAGCGCATTTCATTTCCATGTGAGCCGTTGGGAAGAAAAAGTAGAATTAGCTCATCTAAATAGTAGAATTCTGTAGGAAAATTAATCACCTGACGAGGGAATTCCACGTTAAATTTCACGGGAAGTGAAATTTAACGTGGAATTCACGAGTCAGGTGATTAATTTTTCTTGAATCGCATAGCTTATTTTTAAAAAGAAAATCAAGCCGAGTTTCCTTTGTGCGAATGTTGCAGCATTCAATCCATTTCAGGTCAACTGTCACCACTGTCAGGAGTCAGCGAGTAGGAATAAAGCTAAATGTACAGAATTGTATTTGAACCTTATGTTTAACAAACCCTCGTTCTCTGAAGTTACAGAGGCTTTAAATGATATTTTTACGGTGAAATTCATTTAACAGAATATGCTGGGCGCCTTTATCATCCGATGTTTCGGTTTGCCTCGTTTTTAAATCTCAATTCCTTACTCTGAATACCTCGCCTCGATAGCCAATCCGATGGCGAGAAGTCATCTACTCATCCGATTCTTCAACAAACTGACCGGATGACCTGTCAAATTTAAAGTGCCCTCAAATACTTTATCAGTGTTAAAACTACGCAAATGCAATGCTTCAGTAATTCCTGAAAGTCATTTCGGTATCGTTTTATGATTTTTAATATCGTTTTTAATATCGTTTTTATGCAATAGCTAACGATGCTAGAGAAAGGGAAAAAAGTTCATTTGGTTGCCCATAAATGTATTTTTATTACAACAAACTGTTTGCATAAAAATGAAAATTCGATTAGCATGTCACTCAAAAACTTAACTAAAACCTAATCATTCAAGTTGATTTCCACCATGGCTGATTCCTCATCGCTTGATCCTGAGCCGTCAGCATACCCCTGAGACATACGTCGCTGTGTCTTCATCTTTTCCCGCAGGTAATCTTCTTTTGGGTCTGCAAAGACATCTCCTGGGGATCCTTGAGAATTTTCCTTCACCCCTTTAACAGTTGAGTCCTTTTCAGCTTTCTTTAATCCTTCTTCCATCTGCCTTACAGGATCCTCCCTCTCACGTATCTTTTTCTTAGTTGCGCTGCAGTGAAAAGAAAGGACCTTTTTATCAGACAAAGATCGTATGTAGGTAAAGCCTGAAGGTTTCCAGGAATTTCAGAGTTGTCTCCTTTGAGAATACTTCCTCTCTAGAGCCACTGCATTAGTAATGTGGCTGAAAGGGGTGATCCTACTACTACTACTACAACTACTACTACTACTACTACCACTACCACTACCACTACCACTACCACTACCACTACCACTACCACTACTGCTACTGCTACTGTTGCTGCTGCTGCTGCAGCTGCTACTAACAACAACAACAACAACAACAATATTTTTTATTTGACAACGAATCCTTATTCCCCTGGCTCCACAGATAGCAATGCTAATCGAGGCGGGCCAGGATAATCAGTAAAAGAAGGGAAAATACACACAGTAAAAACTACAGATAAATTAATAGATGGTAAATACAAAAACAGATTAAGTCTACAGAAACAACTATGTAATTAATTCAAGTTGGCAACTACTACTACTACTAATGATAATAATAATAATAGATTTATTAATACAAACTGTACAGTTGTTTAGTGAGGACATTGGAATGGAGTTTGGGTTGAAAAAGTGTGGTGTGTTGTTAATGAAAGGAAAAAAAGAAGATGAGATTTGATGGTATTACCCTTTTGGATGGGCGGATAATGAGAGAAATTGAGGAAGAAGGGTATAAATATTTAGGGATTCTTGAGGTGGATATGATGAGGGAAAAGGAGATGAAAAAAAAAAAAAACGATTTGCGAGAGAGTACAAAAGAAAGCTGAAGCTTGTGTTGAAATCAAAATTGAATGGAAAGAACAAGATTAACGCCATTAACACCTGGGCAGTGTCTGTACTGAGGTACGGAGCAGGTATTATAAGATGGACAAAGGAAGAGCTAAAAACATTGGATAGAATGACTAGGAAGGTATTGACAATTAATGGTGCTTTTCATCCAAAGAGCGATGTTCATAGGTTGTATGTGTCACAGGTGAATGGAGGCCGGGGATTGATAAGCTGTGAGGGATGTGTGACAAGTGAGGAAAACAGTTTAGGGTGGTATGTGAAGAATTCTCTGGAAGTCCTGCTGCAAGGGGTAAGGGCTACTAGTGTAATTAGGAGCGAGAAAACAGTGAGCAAAGATGAATTCAAGACATCTCGGAACAATGAGAAACGCAACAGATGGAAGGAAAAAGGCTGCATGGTCAATTTGTAAGAGAAATACCAGAAACGATGCATGTAGAAGAATTATGGAGCTGGTTGCGAAAAGCAGACTTGAAGATCCAAACAGAAGCACTTATTTGTGCAGGCCAAGAACAAGCTCTTAGGACTGACCATGTAAAATACCATATTGACAGAACGGTGGAATCCCCATTTAGTAGGCTATGTGGCGAGAAAGGTGAGAGTGTAAACCATATTGTCTGTGTATGTAAAAAGCTGGCCTAAAGAGAATACACACAGAGACATGACAATGTTACAAAAGTAGTTCATTGGAAGTTGTGTCAGGAATATCATCTGGAAAAGAGGGATACGTGGTACGAACACGCACCTGACAGTGTAAGTGAAAACGATGAGGTTAAACTACTGTAGGATGTGAACATACCGTGTGATCATGTCACTGAAGCCGGAAGACCGGACATTGTAATTGTAAATAAACAGGAGAGAAAGTGCACTGTTTTTGATATTGCCGTACCAGCGGATAAAATAATTGGTGAAAAGGAGAATGAGAAAGTTAAAAAGTTTCAGGAGCTTAAAAGAGAAATTGCAAGAATATGGAACATGAGAACTGTGCAGGTGGTACCAATTGTTGTAGGATCATTGGGAAGTGTGACAAAAAAGTGGCTGGGAAAGCTGGATGTCAAAATTAGCATTTCATTACTCCAGGAAACTACGTTACTAGGAACAGCAATGTGAGTTTTATAACACGGCTTGGAGGACTTTGCTCTTGAGCCCACGTTTCCTGTCGCATACCAGTGACGTAGCTATTTCGTTATTCAGCTTCTTATTCAGCTCTGTCCCCACACGGCAGTCCGGTGCTCTATCAACTGAGCCAACCGTCAGAGCTACTGAGGACCTTCCATTTTTCGATGAAATCTTGAAACGAATAGATGGAATTTCTGGGAGAACAATACTTTTTGAGCTATTTTGTGTAAACAAAATCGCTCTATGTCAGCATGAAGCTCAAGAAATTCTTTCGTGGTCGGATGGTTCTGCCTTGAACCAATGAAATAAAGGTTTCTTTAGATGGCATTGTTTCAGCAAGCGGCCAATCTAATTCCCTGTTTTAAAGGTGTTTTTGAAAGCGTGTGGTCAGTGATGGTCAGCACTGAGACTAAGTTACACATGCGTGTTGATTACGTTCAAAGGAACATCAGCGTGGAATGTCACGCGTCATCTATCTATAGTTGCGTGATGTATTTATTACTATCACACCAAGGGGTACCACCGTTATGGTAGTCTTTCCGGAGAAAAGGGTTTGTATATTTAACGCATGCGTGAATGACAACAATAGGCGTGAGATACTGGAGTCAGATTAGAATGAAGTATGAGTTGTGCTATTTCGATGGATGATGAAGGTAGTAAGGTGGGGACGAAAGTATTTGAAGTTTACGGCCGCGGCTTGTTGGTTATAACAACCGTGTGTTTAGTCTCCTTCGCAGACACTCTTTTAGTTCGTCACGCAATCTTTCCTTCCCAATGAACGTCTGCTGAAACGAGCAGCAGATTCGTTTCCCATTGTTAGCAAAGATCAGCCGGAGTCCACGTAAAAATTACTACAGAGCCAATCAGCGCTAAGTTACTGTGTAATGAAAAGCCTGACGTCTCACGTTTTCGAGGGAAGTGTCTTTACTACTTTGAATTGCGTGTGATACACAACCTGCGCCTCCTGGAAAGTCCTTCAATGATTTTTCAGCATCTTTGAATTCGGTCATCCCGATGAAAACGAAAGTAGAACTATGTTAGTGGCACTCGACCACTTCTGAAGAGAATTTTTAAGGGTTAAAAACAATGAAATTTAGTTTTTGAGAATTGAAACGTCGAGTTATTCGAACAACCCGTAGTGTAACCGCGAGAGACCTAGCGGGGAAGAAATGCCGTTCTGAGATCAAGCAGTGTTCTTTAAATCACATATTACTATTTGCCATTGAACTGATTGAATGCTCTGATTATCGGAAATAATGCAGGCGGTGAAAAGCGGCAAAAAACGTTAAACGAATAATGCTAGTCGTAATTGATTCAGCATCAAGGTAATTTGGTTGAGCGGTTCCTACTCGGGGAGCAAATCAGATTTCGTTTCGAAGTGGACGAGTGCTTAGTTTTGTAATTTTTCTTGTGTTTTTTTGTTCTTTTGCTAACTTTGTCAAAACTGCAAGAACATTGTTAAAACTGGAAAAATAAACATTTGTTTGACGGATTTGAAAACTATAAATATTAGTCTAATCAGAAGTGGCTGTTTCCGCAAGTGATATTGGCACGGAAGAAAAATGCTATGGAAGGGAATCCTTAATCTGGATATTTGTTCCCCTTGAAGTGAAGCCGTTTTTATGTTAAACAATGAAAATGCTGATTTCATTTGTCAAATGGATTACTTTTATCTCTCACGTGTAAACAGGCACCAAGACATACAGCCCTGTTTATGAAATGCGATTTCCAACTTTGATCTATCACGTGCATACGTTTGCTAATAGCAAGTTCGTTGGTTAATTCACACATGAATAAGGCAGCGCTGTTGGTTAAATGCGACTCCGAACTTTGATCGGTCACGTGCATCCAACATGACCTTTGATCAATCACAAGATTTGCACGTGGTCAATTCAACTTGTTTACAACAAACATCTAATTGAATTTATTTTCTGTTACAATGATTGGTCACTTTTAACCGTTTTTTATTGGTTACTTTTCTCAACTTCAATTTTCTCATCTTATTATTGGCGGATTTCGATCCGTTGTTTGTCTGTTGATCGGGTTTTTTAATATTGTACAACTGTTGACGCTCTTAATTCGGAGGAGCTTATTTTGGAATTAATTGGTGGTTTGTTTCGAGTCGGTAAGTTTAATATTGCCCTTATTTCGGGGTATAACGCGGTGTTACGCTCATCTGCTTACTGTACACAGACGTTGTCAGCAAAAGGCCCAAACACTAAAATAAGAGCGTTTGTTTAGGTCGGGCTATTTTTGCTGTCCGAAGTAAAAAGTACAAAGCATTGAAAATCAGAAATTGATCGTTACGGCAATTATATCTATATTCATTATCAGTACTGTATTCAACGTTGATTCGGTTTTTGTGGTCTCATATATTGTAGTATGTTGCATAGTTCGTCTGTTTGGAAATATTTCTTCACATGGTCCTGGAACTGTATCAGCACGTGTACGTATATTTTGGGAATTTGAGAGACTGGACGAATATAGTGTTTGCGAAAGTGCGGAGAAAGAAAATGAACAAATAATAGAAAATATATTACATATCGGTTTTTGTGGAATTAATGAAACTCTTGTTTCAAAAAATGTAGGATGAATGATTATTTGATTGGTACAAATCAAACTCAAAATCAGTCTTAGAAATAAGAAAACTAAACAAAAATCAAATGAAAAACAGTTTGCTCGTACTTCTCCGATACCATAGCAAAAACCAAAAGCGCCACAGATAAATGACTCACCATTCAACCATTTTCTGACTTCTCCCTATTTTATCAACATTATACCACTCTTCACAAAATAGCTCAAGCACGCATTGCGTGCCTATGTTTAGAAATGTTGAAAACTATTCCGGTGTGAATATGCGAAGTATTTGACCGAAAAACGTATAAACTCTGGAACAAAATAGAAGGAACTGTAATTTGTAGTAAATTCGACGCAAGCTTGCGTACCGGGATGCGAGCATGATCATGTGAATATGTTGTGTAGTGATGTCAACCAAACCAAATCAGAATGTACTTACATCAACATGGCCATCACCCAACACAAACCAGCTACAGCAGCGAGGCCAAGTACAGTTAGACACACCACACCAGCTACCATTGCAGCAGTCAGACACTTACGACTGTCTACGTCGTGAAAATGAACATTAGGACCAGCTCTAAATATCCGAGGATACAAGCGATTGTTTTCTGCGAAGAAAAGATAGACACAGCTTCATTTCCAGCTGGTCGTAGCTGATCAGACAGAATAAAATGTAATATACATTTCCCCGTAAAAGCGCAAATTTCAAATTTTGTATTCTTATGCCTTTTTACATCAGTAGGGCTGCATGTTTGAAGATACAGTACTAAACATAATCGAACCACTCCCAAACCTAGGTGTTTGTTTGTGGGAGGTGGTTAATTATGGAAGGTCAGACAAAACGGCAACACGGGTCTACATCTTTACTTACAGCGTGGTTCTTTAGGACCTTTTAAAGTTAAGATTTCCGTCGAGTTCTTAAGTGTGAAATACCTCCCATTGTTATAGTTGCGTGTGTGGTGCTTGCTAATACTGCGAAAATGTGACAGCGGTTGCGCCCTTGACAAGTAAAATGACAAGTGTTGAAAACAATACAAAGCACCAAACTAAACTAAAAATTGGTCGCGGTCGCTTGCGAGAGAATACTTACAGTGATTTGACTGACAAAAATTTGGTATTTTGAAAACGTGGTCGGTAACTGGAGGTTAAAAGCGACGGAAAATTTCACTGTCAGCTCTAAAAGTGGTCTCGGTCGCGAGGGGATCGTCATGAATGTGGTGATTGCCATAGAAACGTTTTCCTAGACTCTGAGGAAAAAGAATCAAACCTTCTTGCATGAGGTACTCACCAGCCATCGCTCGCGGACGCTCGATTACTGGCATCATCTTTGGACATTTAATCTTGTGTCCATCAAATGACTTAAGTTTTAAGGTGTCTCTCGCAAAGTGTTTCAGCATGCGAGTAGTGGCATGGTTACAATCTAGCGGGTTGTGACTTATGAACCTTTAAAAAGACAGCATAAAAATAGTCAAGTTTTCTAAGTAAGT
>OX419343.1:5438132-5470632 GCA_948470475.1 Galaxea fascicularis | reverse complement strand
TCTCGAGGCTGTTTACAACACCAGGAGACCATCTGGGAAATCTGGGAATTAACCTAACCTTTCTACGCAAAGTCCAAGGTTGCCTGCTCAAACGTAATCGAACAAGTTATGTAATTATAGCGCCTTCTAATTGTTCTTAAAATGTTCAAGCAGCGGCTGCATGAAGAATTTTTACTTTAAATGTATACGGTACAATATATGTCCCCATACATAACATACCTACTAGAATTTGCGGATTAGTACGGACACCATGGCATGTCCCCTTGGTGTCCGTATTAACCGGGATCCACCGTACTTATAACTTGTGGAAACTAAAAGAGGTAAGTCATTAGTTTTGTAGAGACTTTTCTTCCCGATTTGATGAATCGTAAGATGGTGAAAAGCAAAAAGTCCTCGGAAAAATGTTATGACGTAATATTTATCAACAAAATTGGTGCAATTATCGCGCAAATCTTCTTTATGGTGAATTGTGACATCACAAAGCGTTTATCAACATTCTCGTTTGATCGGTGCAACATCGCTCGTTGTTAATGCGCGGTTTTGTACTATTTTGAAATGATGCGGAGAAAGCTAAGTATTTCGCTGATTGTGGTGATTTTGTCATGTTTCGCACAAGCGAAGGATGATCGTTGTCCAGAGCGGTGCGCTTGCAGTGAGGATTTCTCTGTTGTGACATGCCGAGGAATGAAGAAGTTCCCGGTGTTTGAGTTTGCGTCTAAAGTGAAAACTTTGTAAGTGTTAAAAAGAGTAACAGGAACAGTAGGATTCCGCTCACAATTGTTGGTGTATAGTTAAATTGTTTCTAGCAGGAAAGTTATGAGTGATGAATGAAACGCACGAGATGAATCTCTTAACAAAGGCCAGACAATTTTAAAGACAATGGACTATAGTAATGAGCAAAGCTTAGAAGTGCGTTCGAAAGCAAGATTTCCCGGCAAACAGCTCGACTGATACATTAATTCTGTATACACCGTATTCACGTTTGCCGTTTTTAACTCGGAAAATGGCTACGTGTTTTTTCCGAGTTGCACACTTTGTGAATTCTTGGCAGTAACTTACTCGCAGGCTAACTTTACAACCAAAATTACGATCATGAAAACTGCCAAATGAAGAAACAGATTTCATCAAGGTACTACAAAAGACTAGCGAAAGATAACCAAAAGAAAAGGAACTTGCTTTTGGTAATTTTCTCGGGTGTAAGCACAGTCGAAACAACATGAGATCGAGGCCATATGCCAGCCAGCCAGTCCAAGATGGCGTTCAAACCCTGAAATCGCATGGCATCAAGATCGATTCGTAAGAAAACGACCCAATTAGGATGCGTTCTCCTTCGTCGACCGCAATTATTGTTTGAGTAATCAAGTAGCTCGGAGTTTACAAGTCCCGCGTCGTACCATCATCATTACGTCGGACTCTTCGTTAGAAAACCACGCGTCCTATTGTTTCGAAGGAACAACGTAGAAAAGTGTAGCCGGGCTCTACAATCGAACTTTAGAGAGATTAAACATGACGTTTACGGCCAACGGCAAACGGGAAACGGCAGGCTGCTGCTCATCATAAAAGCGTGAAAATGATCTCATTTTAACTTGTCTCGTTCCTTTGAGAAGTTGCTTGATATCTGGAGCTAACAGGACAGAAATGACGGAACTAATATCAAGCAGGGTTCTTACATTTTTGGTAAAACCGTGATTTCACTTCGACGTTTGCCGTTTGGCGTAAACGTCATGCTTTATCTCTGTATTATTTGTCTCTGATCAAGCAAAACTGGACAACGTTAACTCGTTTGAAAATCATTGACGTATTTTTATTTATTTTACCATTCGGCAGGGACTTGACCCACGGGAAAATAAAGACTATATATGAAAAGGATGTGCTGAAGTACGGAAACTTGGAGAGATTGTGAGTAAAAACAGTTTAGTGATTACAGTGAGTACTGTTCTGGAACGCAATGACTTGCTCAACTGTTTTCCTTGTTCTTGCTGTGGAGGTAAATAAATTTAGATGAATCTTTTAGCTGATTTGACAGTTGATGTCTGTGTAAATATATTATTCAACATGCAACAGTTTAAGAAAAACTAGTCTACCGCAAGTAGTATTAAGTAAACGGTGCAGGGAGGTGTTCAGAATTTATACTCAAGTAAAACCACCCACTGAGGTAAAACAAAAATAGAAACATGCATAAAAAACAAACGAAGGAACGCAACATCAAGCCCTTTCTGCAGTCACGACTCTAATCACCGAGGATTAATCAATCAATCAATCAATCAATCAATCAATCAATCAATCAATCAATCAATCAATCAATCAATCAAAGAACTAAACTCAAATTCTTTGCTATTGTAGCTTTACTTCGCAGTGGTGCAAAAACTCATAGCAATATCTACTACTTTTTCCTAAGGTTTATCAATCCTTTGGATTGCGACCAAGCGACCACTCATGCCCTGAAATACATCTTGAGAGAGAGGATTCACCTCAAATCATTTGATGGACACAAGATAAAATGTGAACGCAGGACGATGCCGAAATATTTTAAGGATACTCACGGGATGGCTAGTAAGTCATGACCTCACTTATATACACTTCTCGTAGGTTTGATTAATTTTTCGAAATTTTAATAATCCAAGGAATTGACAATTCCCCTGTAATGCAAAACAGGCTGCATCCAATCACCGTTTACAATTAAAGCCTTGTTGACACTCGGTTATTTCGCTGGCTATTATAGTACATAATTTGCTTCTAAGAGAGATCAGTGAAGTCCTGTTGTTTTGGTACCGAATATCGAAGACCAGGGGCCCGTTTCTCGAAAGTCCCGGTAACGTAACGGGCCCGCAAACCATATTTTGAACTCAAAATCTCAATAAATGTAGGGTGCGGTCTGACCTCTAATAAAGTCCATTTTGTTTCTTTAGCTGATAACTTTACTATATAATTTTCAAAACTTTTGAAACTCCCATCTGGAATGGAAAACAAAACTGCTTAACGGGCCCGGTAATTGCCGGGAGCTTCGAGAAACGGCCCCCAGGTACAGGCGTTCCTCCACTTGAATGCCCATGAAATTTCAGACAACACTGTCTAGTGGTTCAAAGCGTTTTATAGTCTGATACGTAAGGGAAATTTTTAGTGTGACCTATTTACATTTTATCGCATTTTATCCTAGTATAGTCATTACTGTTTTAGGAGTATTATGATTAAAGATTAAAGAATATCACAAACATGAATATTCCACGTTCCTGACAGAAGTTGAACCCATGTTTGGCTTATGCAAACCGACCACGCATCTTTCAAATTTTAAATGACCGAAGAAGTACCCCTGGAAAGCTTTCAACTCACCAGAATCAACTTTTCTTTGTAATCACCAACTCTATGTTTTCTCTCTCTTGTCATTCACAGCCGCTGGCATGGTGCATCATGGCGTGGCATGGGCGTGGCCTGGTGTTCATTTGCACAGCTTTTACGGTCGTTCGCGGACTCCTGGTGTTGTGGCAGGAATTCTGTTTATCACTGTGCTAAGCCTGATTGCTGTGGCTGGTCTTTGTTGGGTTATTGTAAGGAAACGACACAAAACGTCCAGGTGAGAAAAAACGCTACCTTAATTGAAGATTGTTAGCAACCAATCTTTCAATTCCACTTTTGGATGCTGCCTATTTTCTGTGACCTCTTCATTGCAAATCATCGGTAAATGTAGGTGGAGACAGAAACTGTGCTGGTACGAGACGTATTATGTTTGTGGTAATTGAGTGGAACAGACTGGATTAAATCTGGGACGGGATTTAGAGGATTCTCGAACCCAGAGTTCCTCTGTTGGTGCATTGCGCATTGGGGTCCAGAATTTCTCAGGTTCTAAGATACCTCCGTATGTGCACAGCTAGTCTTCGCATTGTAGCCGTACGACACGCGCGGTTTAAAGAAACTCCTCTTTTCTTGTCGAACCTCTCCCCAAATATAAACCCTTCCACTGTTAGATGTTTAAATGTTAGCGTCTGTAGCAGTATTATTTTATCCGGAATATTATTTGTATTTATATTATTTTAAACGGAACATAATTTCTTTTAGGAAAAAGCTATTCTGCCCGTGAATTAAGCCCCTGAAAAGGTCCTCTGGATATTTCTAATCCTAAAGACGCACTGGAAATCTATATTAATCTTACAACTTTTTACTCGTAATCGTTGGTAATTACAGCAGAACTGATGCACAAAGCTCCGAGACAGAGGATCCGGTGAGTCAAATGGAGGAAGGAGCATGCGCAGCGGCGACAGAAACCGACGCCAGTACTAAAGTGTTATTGGAGGGCTTGAAGAAACAGAGGCGAAGCTCGCAAGGATTCCCCGAAAATGCCATTGTGGACTCTGAGGAGGAAGATGTTGTGGAGCAAGAAGATTACCTGCGTGAAAAAATGAGGAAGCAGAGACGCATGTCTCAAGGATATGCTGACGGCGCGAGATCAAGCGGTGAAGAGTCGGACATGGTTCAAATTCACTTGAATGAGAATCTCTATTCTTCTGATGGAAATTAGCTTATCGTCCATGTTTTCTCCTCTTTGTAAATGACTTTTGGGTTTATACTTTCTTACCTGTTTTATACTGGCAAGTTTGTTGTCAAAACAACTTGAAGACGCCGTTTTCCGAGAACTGATGTCTGGTCGATGTAATTTTACACTGTAAATATTATAAAACGCCAAGGTCACGACTTGAAAACCAACCACTGTAAATATATATATTTTTTTCATATCTAGTTTTCAAAAATATACACACTCAAAATATACTCCTTCTCCGTAACCTTATGTAGATGAAGCTGTAATGCTTTGTACCGTATGTGTCAAAAAGAGGATTGGTTCAAAACAGATATATTGCAACATTAAACGTTCGCTTTGTCCTGCTCGTCATTGATAAGAAACAGTAGCTGAAATGTCGGAGAAGTGCGATCAGAAAATGATGAAATCAGTTTCTCAAGCTTTTTGTCAGCCTGTTTGTTATGTAATTCCATAAGTTAGGTTTTTGTGTTAAAAATAAACACTTAAAAATACATAAACGTCTGATTTCTGTGGACCGCAACAAAACCCTCCCTCCATCCCTATTGGGTAGGGGCGGAAAAACGAAGGCTAAGCATCATTTTGGTTCACGATAGAGTCACAAGGGGCGCGGGCCGGTTCCTGATTTGACGTTACAAACTGATTTGCATGGCATAAACATGCATGCAAAGTATCAGGAATGGACCCATGGCCTTTCTGATTCGGTAGTGTGCCAACTAGTGCTTAGCTTTTTTGTGAGTTTTGAAGCCTGTGAAGTCGAGAATTGAAGCCTGTAAAGTCAAGATTTGTTAAAAAAAAAAAAAGGTAAAAAAATCGTTTTTGTACAGGTGCAGAGATTTATAAGAAAAGATGCCTCTTTCTCGGCCAATCAGCGTTCAGTTCGTTGGGGAGGAAAGATTGCGTGACGAGCCCAAGAGCGTCTGCGAAGGAGACTGCCTCGGCGGAGATCGATTAGCCTTGTCATTTGCATCTTCAATGTCAACAACCCCGTAACATCATACCTTGCTCGGACTTCGCACAAATTATTTATAGCATGTGAACAATTTCTTGTGAGATGAATGTGAATATGAAATCGTATATCTGAATTTCTTATGATAGTTACTAAAAAAAATAAAACGCATAAATAACATGGAATGCGACCGTGAAACTCAGAAACGCAATTACATGTGTCTGAAAGAAAACCACAGCGCATTTCCACCTAGAGTTATAATCCTTCAAGTAAAACACGTTGCATGCTGTAAATAAAACATTTAAGCCAGGAATTACACGAAGCTAGCCAAGCTGTTTCCGATCCGCTATTGAGAAACGGCCGCATCAAATAAAAGCTAGCAAATCGAACCAAAGAAAACTAACTGTTTTGACTGATATCGGAAAGGCGATTGCGTGACATTATCGTGGGTTTCATTTTATACCGAGTCTGCAGTCTGCATTTTATACCTGGTGTGCATTTTATACCCAGTCTGCAGTCTGCATTTCTTTCCACCAGCAGCCCAAGTTCTCTCTGTGTGATGATCGTCTTGCGTGAATCGCGGTGATGGTAAAATTATAGGAGTTTGAATGGGAATATGACAGCCCCACCATTTTGAGCTAAGATTTTTGCTTCTCTGATCAGGAGTTCGTTCTTCTAATGTGATACCTTGTCCTTCTCTTAGGAGTGGAAAACCCAGAAAGAGATAATTCACTGCAAAGGTCTCTAGACAGCAAAGTAAGCGAACAGACATCAAGTAATATAGCGTGGAAGTAAGGTTAAGTATTTTTATTAATAATTTGACAGAAATTTTACTTCCTCAGACCGATCGTAAATATTCCCGTACAAACTCTTATAATTTTGCCCCGAATTTTGCCATCATTACACACCGAGAGCTTGGGCTACCTGTGTTCTGACCGAAGGAAAGACCTCGAATAGGCCATTTCCGAGTTCATGTCTCAAAGCGAGTCTAAGCGCGAAGTTTTTGTTATGAAAATTAGTTTTCATTCATATGTAAAGTAGAACTAATTAACATCACAAAAACTTCGCACTTAGACTCGCTTTGAAGAGGAGGCAGACATGAACTCGGAAATGGCCTGTTCTTCGGCTAATAATCTTCGTTAGTACTTCGGACACCAAAGAGAGGCTTCGGAAATTTCCGACGTGAAGCGAAAGTAGTAAATTGTACGAGCTAACCTTGTACATGTAACTCTCGAACTTGATTTCTAGCGTTAATATGTCCGATTATTACGAGATTTTGGAAGTACCAAAGAGTGCAACAGAACAAGATATCAAAAAAGCGTAAGTCCTGGTTTTGTCTTGTTTTGCAGACTTTGTTTATTTCTTTGGTTTCATTCCATTCCTTCCTGTTCGAAGCCGACGTCATTTCAAAGCTATAAAACGCCTGGTATGTGTTGGTTACGTTCTTGTTGAAAGCAGTGTGATTTAAGGGTCTTTTGAGCAGGTTTGAGGTGTACATTCATGAAAGCTCTGCGTCCGTTTTCAACTTTGTTTGTAAGGTTGGGCCCGAAAGCTCACGTTGATGTTGTCTCTGAGTGCTCTGTATATTATCCTGTCGAGTGCCTACAGTATGCATTTATTTCGTAGTAAAGCTCTTATGTCAACACGTAAGCTTTTAAATCTTGTTTTCAACATTTGTTTCACTTTTGAAAGCAGGTTTCTGATGTTGATGTATTTGTTGTTTGGTTGATTTTTCCAATGTTCACGGCATATCAATTGACTTGTTTAACAAACAAGTTTCTTGGTCAATTATAATTGCGCTAAGCAGGTCTCACAAATTGCAGAATCATTTCAGCTGACACACAGAGAGAACAGGCTCGTATCTCAGAAGCATTGATATGTTGGTTTCTGTTCAATTTATTTCTTGTTATGATATTAAAGAGTCAGACTGTCTACTAAACTTGTACTGCATGCAGTTTTGGATTTTTATGCATTCAGCTATATACAAGCTTAGTGAAGATATTTTTGACGTGGGAAGCATATAATACGGAAAAATGGTGTTTCCTGAATGTTTACTGTGTCTCCAGGACAAAATGGTCATCATAATGAGGGAATTAATGCCAAATTAATTAGAACTTGAATAATTTGCCAACTATCTCCCATGAAGATCACTCGTATTTAACGAGGAAGTAGTTATATCACACCATCAGTAGTCAAGATGGATAAGTTATTGTAATCAAATTTGATTGCAAAAGCTTTGAGTGTGCCTTCAGTTAGGACCTCTACCAACAATGTTGGGAATGTCAACATTAATACGTTAATCCAACCACCTCATCATTACGACCACTTTTTGCGGCAGCCCGAACTTCATGAATATACGCCCACTTGTTTTCTTATTTGAAAGTCCTGTTAATCCAACCACCCTGTTAATATGACCAATGTTTCATGGCCCGATGGTAGTCGTATTAATGAGTAATCCTGTAGCTTTTCCAGACCTATAGTTTCATTGGTCCTTATGACCTGTAGCTTCTTCTGTTATCAGGGCTAGGGGTATTGTTTCTCTTGTGTCATATATTGTTTTCTTCTCCAATCACAGACCTCGTCTGGAAAGCTACGGGGTCTCTTCTATTAATGGGGTTCCATTGTATTTTTAAAATTTAGAGATCAAATTTCAAACATGCAGGTGTCTTTTGTTATGCTAGCCAAAGCTATAAAGCCGACATTTGAGGTAAAATTCATGAAATGAAGTCGTTACCAAACAAAGATTAAGATGATGTGTGGATGAAAGTCATGGTAGTAAAATTAATTTATTGAAGACAATTTTATCTACTTCCTGTCTGTCAGCAAAAGAAACTATTAAACTCAAGCTGGTTGTTTCCTCTGTGACAATATCCCTCCATTCTGTCTTATCTCATTAATACAAATTCATTGGTACTCCCTTGTTTGAAGCTATGTGGCAAAGAATTTACCTGTACAGCTAACTGCAAACCTACTAGATTTGTAATGAGCTAATTACCCAAGCTTAAAATTTTATCAAAGTCATTCATTGCTAAAAACAATAAAACCAAGCTATTTCATTAAGAAAGGAGGGTTGTTCAATAGACATGCAATTGAGTGTTTGTATGGAGGGTATGATCCATCAACTGCAACTCTGCAAACTTGTTGGATAATCTACACCAGGAAAGTCCTTGTTTTCATTTGAAGATTATTTCTGTGAAGCTTGTCAAGCAAGATAGATGTTCTAGCAATATTTAGCTATTCTTGTCCTTGGATGAATGTATGGCACTTTATGAAGGGCCCTTTGTCTGTCACTGAAAGTTGTAATGAATGTCTGAGATGTTCTCTATGTGAAGTTTGAGACTCAGTAGCCTTTCAAAAGGAATCAAGATTCTGAGATTGACACTAATTAAACGTAGCCTTTACACCAGATAATTAAAAAAAAAAACCCCAAAAATTTGGAAAAATCTTGTCAAGTAAAATTTTTGGGACTTTTATAAAGCTTCACAAACAAATAATGCTATGGGAAAATATCATCTGGGTGGTGTACATTGTGCTATATCCATACCTCCCCTACAGGGGGACAGGTTTGTTTTAAAGAAACATATGGAGCTAAATTGGAATTTCTGGAGGGGTGGGGAGGGGAATATTTTCTGGAACCACACATTCTTTTCATCTTTACACTGTTAATCATGACAATTGTTCTCACTTCCTTTTCACAGATATCGTAAATTGGCACTAAAATGGCATCCTGACAAAAACCCTGACAATAAACAGCAAGCTGAAGAGAATTTCAAACTGATCTCAGAAGCTTATGATGTCCTATCAGATTGTAAGTACTAGTGAGACATACTTTATTATGATGGAATGTGACTTGAGATTTTCATTTGTTGGGGAGAAGCCCAGGTGGCATCTGATGGCCCGGTTTTTTTGAAGCCGATACACTTTGATCCAAGATTAAACATAACGTAAGGAGCTTATTCGGATAAGGACGATAAACCAGAGGTCCTGTCTCACAACTCTCTATAATTAATTCTGTGGGACGTTAAAGAACCACTAGGGACGTAACGAACCCTGGCTGTGACCACCCCTGGTGCTGACCTGTGTTTCAGAGGGCCACAAGTTTATTAGTTGTCTCAACTATTCCGTGCCACCCTCTTTAAATAAAGTGTATTATTATTTCTTCCTCACCAAACATTTTTCAGTGCTGATATTTTGCAAAATTGTAGGTTAGAGAATGACAATCCTAACAAACAAAAAGTAGCAAATTAAAACAACTTTCACCCAAAAGTTAAAAACTGCAACCGAAGTTTATGCCAATCCTGGATTAAGTTAATTTGCTTTTGAACAACCGAGCCCAGGTGATTAGCCATTGATTTGCATTAATCAGAACAAATAGTACAGTAATTGTCTGCACATGTGTAGTTTCAGTAAAATATTCTATCCATGCTGTGAATAGTTGTTTGGATTGGTGTCCCCCTACCCCTGAGGGAATTTTTCAGTTTTGTTTCGTTAACTTCCCTTCAAAATAAGACCCATATGTGCACTCTTAAGAGTTGACACACATACTATTTTAAAAGAATAACGATATCATTGGTTTAAAATGACCAGTCCTTCAAGTTTAGGGCATTCAGTTGTATATTGGGAACTAGCTGGTTAATTAAGGGTTGCAGTACTTTTTAACAAACTAGTTTGTGCACTTGTGGAACCTTAAATACACCAGCCAAACAGTTTCCCAATCACCTCTCATGACCAATGTTGTGATTACTGAGCTTGTATATGTATCAGGGAATTCTTTTTGTTTCCTACTTTGGGATCAACTAAACTGAAAATGGGTTGAATTTCTCTTCATCAATTCTTAACAGTATTTCCAAAACACTTTCTTCACCCAGCTAGTGCATGTGGTTCTTAAATTGTACCAGCCCAATTCAAATTTCTTCCAGTCCTGGGCTGGTGGACTACCACTTCAGGTCAAACACTAGATTTTATTATTTTTATTCATGATTGCAAACTTCTCCAGGTATTTTCTCTATTTTTGCAATTTTTAAGTAAGATGTCATACATAACTGAACAACATGGTAATTATATGCACATTGTGTCGAAAGTTTATTTGTGTGTTTGTCTTATAGCAGAGAAACGAAGCATCTATGACAAATATGGTAAAGAAGGATTAACTGGAGGTACATTAGCTAAGTAAAACAAATACATTGTTGACTGAATGTACTTGCAGTGTTGTGATAAGAATAACATGTTCACTGAATTACATGTTACTGTATTTCATTATCACTCACATCATTCATTCTCCCTGTACATCCCTGAACAGTAACATTATCTGAACACAGAATGCCAAAGGCACCAGCTTCCTTAAAATGCCATGAAAAAGAAACAGGCGTATTATACTGTGGTTAAATGATTATTCCTGTGTGAGCTGAAAGGGAAAAAATAATTAGCAAGCAACCTTAACACAAGCTGCTGGTTGTTCATTATATTAAAGTGAATTACTAATTAGATCATGGCTGTAATCCTGTTTAGTGACTTAACAGAAAAGGTAATGTTGCCTGTTAGTAGTTCTGCTGAAAAGCTGGGGGAATTTAGTACAAGGATGTAAACCCCCCCCCCTCCCCCCCGCTTCCTAGCTTCTCGGGCAAAAACCCTGGGGGTTTCCTAGGTAATTTTAAAGTAAATGAGAAGCTATTTACTTTCCTGCGGATACTAAGGTTGAGTTTTAGCATAAAAAGTTTGATTGCTATCCTTGTAACATGTGTGATGTTGTGGTACTCTTAGGTGTTGCTGGCAGTGCAGGAGGTTTTACAGGGTTTCATGATTTCCATTTCCGTGACCCAAATGAAATTTTTAGGTAAGAGTACATGTAATCTGTTTCACCTCTTTGGAAGTATATTAACACATTGACCTCCATTATGCCATGAGATTTGGGTTTCATAAATAATAATTATTGTTATTGGGCTGTTGCCCAACTATGACTGAGGCCATGTCCACACTGATGTTTTTGTTTGAAAACGCATTGATATGTATGCGTTTTGGCCTCCCGTCCACACTGATACGCTCGAAAACGCTGAGCGTTTTCATCAAAAACGGATCCTTTTGAAAATGCTGTTGAAAGTGAATCGTATTGAAAACGCTACGGCATCCGTATCAGTGTGGACGCAGATCAATCGATGCGTTTTTACACCTATCGAAAACGCATTCAAACAAAAACGCATCAGTGTGGACGTGGCTTGATAGACAAGAGAAGACTATGATTCACAGTGTAGAGGCCTTGACTTTTGTGTCATCAGTGTTTATTTGCCCTTGTGATATGAGTCATCCTGTAATTCTTGGTTTTGTACTTGTACTGTACTGTTAGTATTAGTTATTTTCAATTGTTAACAGAGTGACAATCTTGGAATTTCAAATTACTGTTTTAAATTGAAGCACTTTACTCAAAAGGGGCATACAGTGCATATAACTCTTTGGCCTTAAAATCCAAACTCTAAATTTGTTCATTTTTTTCGTATACGTGTACTGTTTATGGCGCCAGAAATTAAATTCTACAATAATATTATTTCACGTTGAAAAGACTTAGATTGTGCAAATTAGCATATGACTTTTGTCTAAATCTGAACCAACTGAAGTGATGCATGTAATTTGATTTCTTAACAAAGAAAATCCCCCATGCATCAGATCCCTTCTGTTTCTGCCTCTTGAGTTTTTGCCAGAAGTCAAAATCCTTGCTACCTAGCCTTCAAGTCATAAAGGCAAAAGGCAAGATATGCCCCTTCCGTGGGAAGGAAATTTAAATTCTCATTGGGAAATTAATCTTTGGCTCTTACTTCGTGTACTGGCACAGATGACGTAAAACAAAAGAAATTATTGTTTTCTGTCAGTGCCTTAGGGATTTTGAGGTATTGTTCCATGATGTTTTCGTTCTTTTGTTTTACGTCATCTGTGCCGGTACACGAAGTAAGAGCCTAATCTTTTGTAATCCTGTCCTTAATTTTTGTGACCATTCTGTTTTACATGTATATAGCGTTGATATTATAAGGACAAATTTGATGCTGATCACTCCTAGCATTTAAAGGTTCAATAAATGTGTGTAAAGAAAGATGAAGCTTTACAGTTAAGGACCATGCAAATTTGTTTGTTATGTACTCTCCACATACATCAACAGGGTTTTGTTAAGAGCTGGGAATTAAACAGTGTTCCCCTGTGTAAACATATGAAGTTTTAGATTTTTGTGGCAATTTTGTGTTGTTTCTACTTCTTTTTTGTGTACCTGTTTACCAGCTTTCATTATTGTAAGTTTTAATTATAATAATGGTACAGTGTATTAGTTAAATCTCTTGAGGAGATTTGATGATTACTTCAAGAAACTGTTATTTTTTGTTGTATTCAACAGGGAATTTTTTGAACATGACTCAGTCTTTGCGAGTTTCTTTGGTAAGTTTGTGGTGGTTTGTGAATATCAACAAAATTATTTCTGTAGTAGCTGTATCAATGATAATAATTATTATGAGCTAGTGTTCCTGAATTGCTGCAGCCTCCTGTGGATTTAAGAGAAACATAATTATTGTTATAGAATAGTAAAAAGTTGTAAGTGATACTGAGATTTACATTCTGTTGTCAGCAATTGCCATAATTAATAGGTTAACTCTTTCAAAGTTTCATCAGAGTTCTGTTGGAAATGTATTGTACAATATTGTACAATTGAACACCTCAACTGTGAGAGGTTTGACCTGTACTCCTCTTGACAACAAAGGCCCTCTGCCCCTTTTAAACATTATTTTATTTTGAGCAGAAATTTACACATGTACAATTTCCACCTCGTACATTTAAAGCTACTACAATTTATTCTTGATTTGTTTAAACTAGGAAGCAACAGAGGCAGAAACCAGGGCCAGATGAGGCCAAATGATCCTTTTATGACTAGCTTCCCAAGTTTTGGCTTCGGTTCTAGTTTTGGATTCGGAAATGGTTTTGGCAGTGACCCCTTTGGATCAGACAGGTAAGAGACTAAACAAGAGATATAACTACATGTAGTACTCCTAATAGATCACTGGTTTAAGACTTTTGATTGGCTAATTGGCTGTGGGATATCTGCCATTATACCATGTACAAGAGTTACCAGGCATTGCATTATTTTCTGGTCATTTTTTATCTGGAAGATGAAATCAGCAACATCCAACAATATTTCTTAAGCCGCAGCTACATGAGCAATCTTTTGCTTGCTGGCAGTGTGATTATTATTATTATTATTCATTCAAAATATTTCCCCATTTCTAATTGGTTGAAACCACACGCATACAGTGTAATTCACCATAACCAGCTGCTGTTCACCAAATTTGGAAAGAAACTTCGTCATATTAAATCAATGACGTCAAAAGTGCAGCTCGCTGCAGATTATTGAACCGATGACGTCAAAATGACGTCAAAAGTGCAGCCCGCTGCAAATTATTGAATCGTTGACCGAAAAAAGCTGGGGAAGAGATTGTGTTATTTTTGTCGAGCAGAAAAATGGCTGCGAGTAGGTTTAGAAGTTTGAGCGAAGAAAATATTGAAAATATTTTGAATGAATAATAAAGCAATTATTGAATTTGGCTTTCGTAGAATATGAAGAATTGTGCAGATCTCGGAGGATGTTATCCACCTCGGCCTTCAACCTTGGTGGATAACACCCTCCTCGACCTGCAGAATTCTTCATATCCTACTCAGCTTCATTCAATAATTGCTAATTATCACACTGCCAGCATGCTGTGAAAATCATGTGTAGTCACCCTTAAACACAAGTGATGTGGTGGTGACAGCTGAAAGCATTTCAGGAAAATATCATGAGAAATTCATTTGTGACAAGGACAGTCACTAACTTTATTAACGTATAGCCACCCCGCATCCCTGCAATATGCAACAATTACAAGAAAATTGCATCATTTGCAAGCAAAAAGTCAGTCTTTGTGGCTATGGTTTAAAGTTGCTTTTGATTATAAGAGAATTGAGATTCATCCTATGTTGAAACATTTTTACCTGTTGTGAATTTAATTTTTACCTACAATATACCTGCCATCACATCTTGAACACATGCTTGGGGAGTGATGTGGTCTTGAAGTCACTGCATGGCTTCATGTACTTTCAGACTTTGCAGTATGCTAACATTGGATGTTATTTCCTCCAATTTATGTCCATCAAGTAAAATTGCAGTCTTCAGTTTTTATGTATTACTAATAAGAATGATATAAATATTAGTTTGGTTTCCTCCTGTAGCTTTTCATCTTTCCAAAGTTTTGGCAGTGGAAGTGGAGGTGGAGGAGGTCAGTAAATTTGTATGGGCAAACATAGCCTGCGAAGCAAGCGTTTCTGCTGCATGGTAATGAGCAAGAGCAAAACAGAGATGCGAGGGGGGAGGGGAGGAGGTATTCTGCAGAACAGCATTTGCTCACGAACGCAGAGCTCTGATTGGTGTGCTGTCACTCTATAGAGGAACTAAATTCTTGTTTACAACACTTATCATGCAAAAAACCCTCAGTGACCCAGGCATTTTTATTTTTGTTTTTATGTATGGCGAACAGAGAGGCAAAAAATAATACCGGTAACCTCTGGTCAAAAACTAAAACTACATGTAAAACCAAAATGGCAAAATGGCAAATGCCATTCTGTACAGAAGAATACAGCCTGCAAAATTGACCAGTCACAGCGCACATACTAACTGAGAGATATAATAAGCCTTGCTCATCAAGATGTCTATCCTCTCCTTGGGTGAAAGAATTGTTTTATGCTCTGGGTGCAGTTTCATTATGCCCATGTGGTGCAGATGGTTGTTCAAATTGTGATACTTAAAGTAGTGGTGTGCAGATCATTGATGTGATAATTGATTATGGGACATGATGCACAATCAATTATTGCACTTACTAATAACATTTAATAGGCTCAAAATAAAAAGCCAAAAAACTGAAATCCTTGGAAACCAACCACTTATAAGTGAACACAACCTATTTATTATGCTGATTTGAATTGTTTCATTAGCTTCATGCTCCAGTAAGTAGCTATTTGCTGGATGTCGTGAATGCTGTGAGTGGAAGCTATTCAAGGGCTGATAAATTCAAGGCAGGGGGGCTGAGGGTCCCCTGATGACCACTCTGAAAATTCCTGTTGTTTCATGCTTTTCTTTTAAAAGTTTGACCCCCTTCCCCCCCACCCTCAGAATTTCAAATGTCCTACCCTTGTAGAAGTTCTCTGGAAATGCACTATTAAAATAGTACACTCAATGTTCTAATTAGTTTTTTCTTAATTTTGGCCTTCTTCCTTTATTTAGGGAATTTTAGGTCAACAACAACGTCAACAAAAGTTATAAATGGAAGGAAGATAACTACCAAAAAGTAAGAACAAACTTTTTCTGACTTAAGAACAACTCAACATGAATACACAAGATAAAAGAAATGAAACTACAAATTTAGATGATTCACAGTTTTGAGTTTTAGAAGTCCGCAAGGCCTCAGAAGATAGTGATTGACCTTAACCCTTTAATGCCCAAGGGGTCTCTCTTTGACAAGTAAAATTGCCTGGCGTTAGACAGAGCAAAATTAATAAAGTCACTCCTTGGAGGGAAAGGGTTATTTAGGGAGATAATTTTTTGAACCCTTTAACCCCTAAGGGATCTCCCTTTGACAAGTAAAATTGTCTGGCATTAATTGATTAAGTCACTCTTAGGAGGGAAAGGGTTAAGGGAGATAGTTTTTGAACCCTTTAACCCCTAAGGGGTCTCTCTTTGACAAGTAAAATTGTCTGGCATGTTAGACAGAGTAAAATTGATAAAGTCACTCTTAGGAGGGAAAGGGTTGAGGGAGATAGTTTTTGAACCCTTTAACCACTAAAGGGTCTCCCTTTGACAAGTAAAATCGTCTGGCATTAGACAGAGTAAAATCTATAAGTCACTCTTGGGCAGGAAAGGGTTAAGCATTTTTTGTGTGATTTTATTATTATGTATAATTTTTGCTTTTAAGTTGGAACTAATGAACCTAAAAGGGTTGGGATTCAAGGTTTTTCTATTTGGTCAGCAACCAATGATTTTAATAATTTAATAATAGTTTATTACTTATTAGGCACAAATTAGCATGTGAATGTGATCAAATGTACCTTACATTAATAATCTTTACAATTCAAAATCTTTACAACTCTAAATTCTGTACAATTCTCAAATCAAATCAAGTGTTGGTTTCTTGAGAGAAGGAATAACTGGAAAACCTGGAGGAAAACCTCTCGGAGTAGAGTAGAGAACCAACAAACTCAACCCACGTATGACGCCAGGTCTGAGAATTGAACCTAGGACACATTGGTGGAAGACAAGAGCTCTCACCACTGCACCAACCCTGCTCCCTGAGCAGGTGGATGGCTTAGTTGCTGGCAACTGTGTGCCAATGATTGCTGTTAATAATTTTTGGCTGACGTGCCCATAGATGTCTGCCTGCTTTGCTGAAGTTGCCTGCAACTTCGTTTGGAAAACGAAACCCTGTGATTTGCGCAGTACTTGTAAGCTGCACCAAAGATGTTGAGAATTATTTAATGTGGCTTGAGCAATAATATTAAAATGATGCAGCCATTTAGATATAAGCAGGTCACAACATTTCGACTACCTGCCTGGGCATTGAGGTTGACTGGTTACACAACACCATTTTTGTATGATTCACAGCGGGAGGCTGTGATTTGTCCAATCTCCTGTTGGACTTGTTACTTACGGAATTCAATTCTGCTGATCGTGAACTCATGTTACTAGGGTGAAGTCATTGTGAGACTATATATCCACACACAACCAGGGTCGTCAACTTTCCTAGGTTCACTGGCTCTGATTTGCTGGTAAAAATAGAGAATGCAGGGGGGGAAATTGTTGTTACCCCCTTACTGCCATCTACAGGGTTCAAAGTAGCAGCCGGCAACAGCCGGCACTTTGGTCACACTTGCCGGCGATTTTTCACGGAAGCAATAGAAAATTACATCTATTGATCGGCAAAAAAATCAGCCTTGGGGAAAAAAAGCCTATAAATTCAGGCTAAAAGCTCTGATTTTATTTTGAACCCTGATCTACTTTCATGGATTCTCCTTCTACTTAAGATCTTTTTGCCAACCCTGCACAACTTCCTTTCTACTAGTTCAGTACCCATCTAATGTTTTCCCCCTCTGTTTAACAGGATTGTCGAGAATGGAAAAGAGACAGTGGAAGAATGGGAGGGCAACATCCTGAAAAAGAGACTTGTTGATGGTACTCCACAACTCACAAACTGATAACAATAAAATTAATTAGAGTGAATGATCCACTATGGTACTGGCTGTGTGGGTGAGGAGCCCTTCCTTTTTGTTTGCAGTGTCATTACAGCTGTTTAAGTCTATTTAATGTGAAATATTTTTACATATTCGAACAATATTAAACTTGACGCCATGATTACAAATATCATCACTTTTATTAAAATTACAAAGTGAAGTCTACATATAATTTTGTCCCATAACACAAATTAAGTATGTGGGATGAAAGGATGAAATATTGACTTGAGAGACTTTTGCCAATTTCAAAGCCGGCTACCTTGAATTTTTGTTCTTTGTCTTGTGTAATGCACCAAAAGCGCCTGATGCTCCTCTTCGGATTTCTAAGAAACTTCTGCATGGAATTTCAGTTTTCTGACTTTTGCACGCAATTGCACAGTGTTCTGATTGCAAAGCTCATGGAAAACCACAACTTAAGGTAGGAGAAACGGCTTGTATCCAAGGAGACTTATATGTGCATATCCAGTGTAGTTATGCAGCCAGATATACAAACATGAGTCATTGGAAAGTCCTGCAGTGGAGCTGGGATCATTTGATGGTAGGTCATCTATGAATGCATAGATGATATTCAGTTCCTTAATTAAAGGAAAAGTGACAGTTATGGATGACTGAGGTAATAAAAAATTCAGTTGAGGCAGTGTTGTTATGGAAAAATGAAAATAGAGGAGTGAAAAAGCCTTGTTATGCAGCTTGGTGTTTATTTGCAAAAAAAAGTAAAAACACTTTTTCTAGCCAGCTTGAAGTTTGTGCAGTAGGAGTGGTTTTGCAGCAGTATTGAAGTTAGCCACATCTGGGACATTGATTTTCTTTTGTGATTGAAGCGTTGTTCATTGGTGCAGACAAAAGATTTGTTGAAAAGAATATCTGGCTCAATGAAATAATGAGAAGTTTCCATTATGAAAGCCATGAAGCTAAAGCCAAGTAATGAGTTAGTCATTTGTAACATGCACAATAATTTATGTGCTTGCAATAAATGACTAAAATGAAAGCAAATATCTGTAACTGGTGCCCTGCACAAAGGCCAACTCAGTAGAGTTTGTTCAAGTTGCTTGAGAAACTGGCAATCCTTAGTGCTGTCATGCAGAAAAGGGTGAAGCAGCTATTGTCCATTGTCTTTGAATTAGGACTCTAAATAGAAACATTAAGGTATGTTTTGTAGAACTTTAACTATGCCACACCAACTAAAAGTTAGAGCAGTTTATTTTGTAGTGTAAGTTAGTATTGGAGAACTTAGTGTGTTGGCAGTGTGGTTCTTTTAATAGTTGCCTGAATGACCCTGTGGCCCTGCTTTGTAACCATGGGAATAGCTAATAAAGGTTGATTTTGTGGTATGGATGTGTAGACTATGCGTGTATTATTACATTTCTCAGTTAGTATGTGCGCTGTGATTGGTCTGTGTTGCAGGCCGTACTGTACTGTACTGCCCACTAAATGTGAAAGTTCTTTGTCCTGCGCTCCTGATTTACCTCAGAGATATAATATCTCACTAACCTCGTTTTCTTGGTCTGTGCTGTAAGTTACAGATCCTTGTTTTTTCCCATTGATTTTTATGGCCCACGTGCTTCACGCTTGGGCCATAAGCAAACGGGAAAAAATTGGTCCGTAACTTACATTAGGCACCAAGAACTCGGTTAGGAAGAGGTATAATTTATACTGATTGAGGCTTAGGGGGATGTAGATCATTTGAGAGACTGTAAATGCATCTTTATTTGGTCTAAACTATTGTGGCTTCTGTTAAGATGCCTGACAGAAAACCTCATTAAACACACACTTCCTACGTCACTTCTTTAATTGTCTTTGGTTAGGTTTGACAACTAAAATATTTCATGTGGGCAGTGTGATCTACACACTTCATTATTTACTTGTAAGTCTATTCACATTGATCGCTTTGGAGCTTTGGAACTTTGTAAGAAATTAAGAAAATGATTAATTTTATTCCATCTTGTTTCAATTTAAGTTTTCTTCATCTCTAGCTGGAAAACAGCATCTAAAAGCCATTTTCCACTGGTGAGAAAATATCCTCAATTAACTTAAAAATTTTGTAACAGCTAGACTTCATAGGGCTTAACAAGTTGCTTTTATTTTGATTACAATTTTTGTTAACTTCTGTCAGCCGATCTGTGAACAAAACAACTTGGGACACTCATAACTGTTCCTTTATCAAAAGCACTTTTGGGCCTTACAAAGTGGGTGTGGCACACCCCTTTCCCCAGTGTTGATCAAGAAACATTTGTGGTACTGGTAGTCATGCTCAACATATTGTATGGGGAATGAAATGTTGTGCTTGTATCTTTCACCCAGTGGAGAACCTGTAGTTAAAAGTACATGCAAATTCTCCGTAGTGCACTGGGAATAATTTGTTTCAAGAAAAAGGTGTTTTGTCTTTTGTGTTCAATGACATCACCAGCGCCTTACGTTGAATCCAGGACATCTCTTACAAGGATAAGTTAGATGCTGATCAGTATCAAACCCAGGAAAAGATAAGTGCATGTGGTGTCTCAAATTTTCCTGTTTTCCACTTTTGTTATCCATATCCCATACATATGATGCTATGACTTTGCATTGCACAGTGAAAACTGTCAAACTCTAAGTGTACAGAGTCTGCAATGCACATTGTTTTGCATACTATCATCTCCACTACTGAGGGTATCACTCAAATGCGGCTGCTTGATTTGATGTGCAGATTCTGTAATTCCTTTGCAGTGGTGAACTTAATTATATGGAGGCATAACCACTGCGACTTGAACCCTTTCCACATAATCCTTTAAGGGACTGAAAGGTGAACACACAGCCATCCTAGCAAAAAATAAATAAATAATAATAACTAGAATGAATGAGTTATAAAACACCAAAAGATTTTGATGACAACATCGTCTGCAGGGTCAATGGTGTGAAGGTTGGAATGCAAGGTTCAGTTGATCTAATGCATGCATCGAATAATTATGGAGCAAATTAATTTGCAAGAGTTTAATGAGAGAATGTTGGGTAACAAATAAATAATGATGAATATTAAAAGTAACTTTACAAACATAAATTTTATTATGCTATCATTACATTATATTGTAAATTATAGTATTATTTAATAATATTTATGTAATAATGAAATTATTAAGTAAATAATTGTTGATCAATTTTGATTTTCAGGTGTAAAGTGACCAAATGACCTAATGAAATACCATGTTTTTTTTCATATCTTGGTCATCTAATCATTCTGATATGGGAGTGGTTTCTTTGTCCCAATTCCCATTGAGAGCTGAGAGAAAAGTGGCAGTTACCAACAATCATTTTGTACTGCAAATGAACATCACAAACAAAAAACATACTTTTATTAGGTAAGGGAAGTCTATCCAAAAGGAGTAGTTTGGAAAAGCTTCTTTTCCTTCAATATGCCTGGCATATTTGTTTACCAAAACTCCACATATTATATATGCCACAAGAATACAGGAAAATCTGGAAGTAAAATAAAGAACTTTTTATTATTATTATTATTATTATTAACTAATAAAAAAAAATTGAAAATTATTCTGCAACAGAGTGACCTTGCATTTATTTTTGAGTTACATATACAATGCTTGTCATATGGCCGCGTCTGAAAGCTGGTCAAATGCAGACATCCAATTTTGGAATATACCCCTGGGCTAACTTTAAAATAGCAAAATGTTTTCCAAAGAGTGAGAAGGTCTCTCTTTCTGACCAAGTAATCAGACAATGCTCTTGTGACTTTGTCTCCAATTGTCAAATTTGGTAACATCTTTTAGTTTACAAATTGTTTTAATTACACGTTGTTTACACTGTTAAAAGCTGGATATGACACCTGTGTGCACAATCCTTCCAAGGATTTTTTTAGAGGTCATTGTGGGGGCTGGGAAGGTGGAAGGCATAAGGGGAAGCTTCCTTAAGGAGGTAATTTTGATGGGCTGTACAAAATATTAACCCTTAAACCCTAAGAACAAAATTCAAGTCCTTATCAATTTCTTGTCCCTACACATTTCCTATAGAAGTAGTGGGGAGAAATTGTTAAAATATCAAGTAAATCTGTCTTGTGAGATCAAAGAGAACTTTGAGGCTGGTAACTCGTCCAAAGGACCTATAGGCTAACAGCAGCAAATAGCCCACAAACTATCAATAAAGAAGAACTTACATTCACAACAAACAGATTTCTCAAAGTTTCTTGGTGGGTGAGTGGGGTGAAGTTCAGAGCCCAAGCTTGCATTTGAAGTTAGTTTCTAAGGTATATGATTAGCAATTGTCAGAACTAACACCAGTTAATCTTACGAGATTACAAGGACACTTCCTAAACTTGGTCCAGAATGAGTATGTGGCGAAGAACGTAGACAGGCATATTTGGTGTGTAAAACAGTTGTCTGCAAAAGAAAAAAAACAAGTTTTATTTAAAAAGGATTTTCAAGTGCAATTTTGAATGTACTTCACCATGACAGTGAGAGCCCTCAACATTGGGTGTGTTCCTTTGGGATGATCCAGATCAGGATCAGTGATCCAAGATCACTCAGATCATGGCATATCAAAGGAACCAAGAGATCCACTCTGGGCAAGGATTCCTCTGTTCCTTTGATGCACCATGATCCGAGTGATCTTGGATACTGATCCTGATCTGGATAATCCCAAAGGAACACACCCATTGACTTGCAAGGCCTGTCATACAATAAACAAGTGATAAGTGGTGAGTGTAGGTGTTTCCCACACATACCGTATTTACCAGTGTATAAGCCACACCTTTTTCCACGAAAAATTGCTCCCAAAGCGGGGGTGCGGCTTATCTACGGAAACACTTGAAAAAACATCTCGTATATGGTATATGCCACATTTGAATCCGAATGAGTAAAACCCTGAGGAATGGGTAGTACTTTCTTGTTTGTTCTGAAATAATATGCCTCTTTTGGGTTTCTCTTTAAGGTGTTCTTTCTGTTACATGTAAGTCTGTAGATATTATAGGTGACTAGATATATAATTAAGGTAAACAGTTTTCAGGAATCTTTAGGAGTATCACTTCCAAATGAAACCACAGGGTGCATTTTTGGGAGAATCTGAAAACAGATTTTTCATCTTTGGATCATTTGCATCCTTCCCTACCAAAAAACCATACAAATTATCTGAAATGGATTTTTCTTTATTTAATTAGAGCATGCAACACACATTGTGTATCATCATCTTAGTATCATCATGTTTTTGTAACTGCATGTCTGAATGCACCTGCTAAACTGACAAAAGGAACTACCTGAAAACCTATAAATAATTAGTAGTTTTAAAGGCAATTAGTTCGCCCGTTTTTAAACCTGTTGAACTCTTGAGACTTACTGATTGCTGCGTTGAGAATTGGAAGTTCACTGGACCAACTTCACCCTCCTGTGATTCATCACATCTCAATGTAACAGTGAACTGAGTCGCTGCTCTGTTTGAAAAAAAAAAGACATTTAATTAACTTGGAGTTGGGAAATCAAACTAAGGAAGGAAAAAGTGTTGTATCTGATAAATTCATCAGGCAACTTACATGAACCTCAGGAAAAATTAACTTTATACAGTTTTAATCAAATCTTGGTTATATGATGCACATGTGGAAAGGTCATGTGAGCTGTTTTGTAGAAGACAGCAAGTTAAATTCTATGGTCTATTCTATAGTCTGTTATTTAGTGAGAGTAGGAAATGCAGGAAATCCCATTTCCTAAACATGCAAAATGCTACTAATAAATTTGATTACAGAGTACAATCGTGCACAACAGGTCTATTTTACAGGTCACATTCCACAGGTCAAAGTACAGGTCACTGTGCCACAGCTGACTCCACAAGCCCAAAAGAGTCTCCTTGCCCTAATCACTATCCAAAATTTGTTTTAGATCGGTACAGAATGTGACCTGTAAAATAGACCTGGTGGCACACACACACACACACACACGCACGCAATGCTAAGTGAATATAAAATTAATGTGTATGTCACCCAGACAGTAAGGACCTCATTCTAAAACACAAGTCACTCTGGTAACTTTATTGCATGACACAAGGATTACAGATTGTCAGTCTGCAAAGGTGAACTATCTCAAAAAGCAATAGCCAAATAAGGCAATGTTAGTACAAACGTCAAAATTCCTTTTCCTGTATAGTGTAAAGCACATTCTCCATCCCCAGTCAAAGTACAGTTGGCTGTGTTTTGTTTAGCGATGCTGTATTTACTGCTTTGACAAGCCTGTTGACAGAAAACAGGTACATGTTTGGTTGTAAAATTAATTACCAGTAAGCTAATTAAGTCATGAACATACAAAGTTAAAAAAGTTAAATTGTGTGATGTTTTACTGCTTTGAAGGGGTGGATATTAAACGGTTCTTCAAAAATGTGTGTTGCAGGACTTTTGTCAGATTTCACTGGTCTTGCTGTCTCAGAGTCTGGATTTCTTTTGCAAGGCTAAGAAAGTCTTGGGCTCGCAGAAAATATATTAGTCTCACTATCTTGCAAAGTCTTGGATTTACCATTTGCCATCCCTCTTTGACACTTGACTTGTTCAGTGTAAGAATTAAATAGTGTTTCTTGGTATTTTATTAATACATGTATGAAAAATACATGTAGGACTTACTGCCACATCAACACATTTGCCTTCTGAGTAGGGGTTACATGGATTCCAACTGAATGTGTATTCTTTATTGTTGGAGGGGATATCTGAGAATCTAATAAAATCAAAATTACAAGTAATTTTGATACGTAAAAACAAAAATGCTTGATTGAAATCAAGGCTGTGCTCTAAGAAAAGCAGTTGGGCTGTAAACCATTGAAATCCAGGGTGCCCAGCATATAGGTTGGTGCAAAAACCAATATTTCTTTGTTGCCCAAAACCAAAAGTAAGTCATCAAAGGCAGCCAGGTGTGGCAACATGTACATGTAGAACACAGTCCTGTTGAAGTGGTATACAATAGAAGGTGAATTTAACTTAGTTAACGACTAGGAACAAGAGCAGGTGGCATTAGCATTCTTTAGCATTCACTGGGGTTAACTGTTTAGCGTATAAAGACGTTTTTTGGTGACCGTAACCGTATAAACAAAATATGAACTAATTAAAAACAGATAGATTTTTTAGCGTATGCGGTACTTAATGACCAAAGGGTTGACAGATGGTTTATAAGAATTCATCATTACAGATTTTTAAGACCTTAGAAGGTTTTTCAGCCAGGAAAATCGAGTTAACAGCTGGGTAGTTTCCCCATGATGGCTATTTGGACACAACTGGCTTTGCAATGTTATACGCAAAATCATAAATAAAAACGGAAATTGATCATTCAATGTCTTCTCTGTCGCCCCTTTACGACATCTTTATGACATCTGTCGCTCATACGGAAGTTGAACTTTGAAGCAATTATGAATTTTTACTTCAATTATGTTTCATTTAACGGCGTTGCTAAAACGTGGGTTTAGGGTAAGGGTCAAGGGTGATAGTCACTATTTTGAACCTGGGGTTTACACATAATGGTTTCAGTTAATTCCAGGGCTCCCCGGTTGATACAATTTAGGTATACAGTGGAACCTCGACATAACAATTCCCAGTATAACGGTGGATATAGCGATGATCGATATCACGATATTCCCGATTTATTAATGGAGCTGTTACAAAATTATGTTTTTGTTGACAAGTCCATTCACTTTTCTATAATCTTCATTGTACATTTATGTTGCTTGATCACAACATATTCCAGTTTATAATAATAATTTCAGAGATCGGAAAGTTTGCAAAAAGTAACATAGGTTTTTTAAAGAAACATCATTTTGTTGCTGTTAGGACCGTCGCGTTTACGAAAAAGACATGTCACTGAGAGACATTTTTACGTTTGTTTTGTGAGAGAAATGTAAGTGTTAAGGCATTTGCATTCCAATTGCCTCGAATAATAAAACAAGAAATTGAAAACTTTAATCATGTTTAATGCTGACGCAGTGCCATTGTTTCCAGTGGCCTTTAGGAACTGAGTTTCCCCTGAGCTTCCCAAGGAGACATGTATATTAAGCTAAAATTGGACGATTTACCCTGAAAAAAAAACCACATCACTGACTTTAAACATGGCACCAAGGCAACATGGGCTTCTGCCGACAAAATCATCAGATTGGAAATGGGAAAGTTATCAGGACGATATGAAGATATTTATTCAGTTGTAAGTAGCTTCAAATAATACGTTCAAGTAATATGGAAGCAAAAAAAATAAAAAATAAAAAAACGACAAAAGCAAAGTACCTTTTCGGAAACTGCCGATTTGCAAAGTAGACAAGGCACTGCTTCGCTTCATTTGGTTTTTTTTCTCGCAAATTTTAGTGGACAGTGTAACGCCACACAGAGGCAACCGGAAATAATTTTGTTTGCCATAGCGTAGCCTCTTCTCGCCGCGCTTTTTAAAATTTTTTTCGCACGCCCCAACTACAAAACGAACGCCTGAAAGAGGCTACCCATACTGGGAAAGAAAAACACCACTACGGTATTTGTAAGTGTGAGTGCATTCATTTTCCGGGTCTTAGTTTTCCAGGTCTTAGTTTTCCGGGTCTTAGGTCCTAGGTCTTAGGTCTTAGCTTTCCAGACACTCTTCCGTCTTCTGTCAGTCAAGACCCTGCTCCCCACACCCACAACACTATTTCTTGTTCCAAATCTTAACCGTTTTGAATTACAATCCCACCCGGTTTTCGGTTCTTGGGTTTGCTAGGGGTCTTAATTTTCCAGGGTTTTCTAGACACTGTGTTTCGGACAATGATTATTGTTTTAATTGCATGACCTCTTCTCACCTCGGTTTGCCCTTTCCTGCAAGTTCCCAAAGACTGATTTCTCCTTCATCTGTTGAGCATTTACACTGATCGACTTTCTTGCATTCCTTGGCTGTCAAAACTATCTTTAAACAGGAAAAAAAGAAAATAGTTATAAAGACAACCACTTTGTCCGCCATGTTGGATACAGCCACCCTCGATTTCGCGTTGACCGAGGACTTAACTGGACACGAACCGATCCGAAAGTGTACTTCGTAGTTTTCGTGGGCCCTTCACGATTATGCCAGCATTTTTTTTGTCATTATTTGATTAATCAAGAATTAATTCATCATGACTGGCTTTTTCTGGAAAAAGAATTGCTAGCATTATTTAGCATTTTGCATAACTTTGATCTAGATTTCAGCACTTAAAAGATTTTAAATGCTAAATTTTAGAGGTCAAAAGCATTGTGATGATTTGCATTTGTGTTTGAGAGAAGGATTTCTGTAACTGAAGCACTGAACTGAGTTGAAAGAAGTCTGGACCAAGCTGGTCAGCAGTTAACTTTCAGAGGCCGTTCACGCGCCTGCTCAAACAAGATGGCGTCGGCCAGTGCCACGCCACCTTCTTAATTCTTGCACGTGCACGTGCGACTAGAGACAGCGCGCGTCACCCAAACCGAAAATGGCCTGGAACCAAACTAAAAGAAGCTGAAAGTGGTCTGGGACCGAAATAAAAGACGCCTGCTTACTTTTTGTTATTGTTGATATTAAAGCAAAAACAGCTGTTAATTTTCCTGAATTGAATTTGAAAAATCAGTGAGAGGACGGGCTTGGATGACAAGATTTGCAAGTTATAAAATAGAGTCATTAATTGACCGGTTGGCTCAGTTGGTAGAGTGCCGGACTACCGTGCGGGAGGTCGTGGGTTCAAGTCGTGGGTTCAAGCCCCGGCCGGACCAACACTAAAAATAACTGAGGAGAAAGTGCTTCCTTTGCAATGACATCTGCAAATGGTTAGACTTTCTAGTCTTCTCGGATAAGGACGATAAGCCGGAGGTCCCGTCTCACAACTCTTCACAATTAATTCTGTGGGACGTTAAAGAACCACTAGGGGTGTAACGAACCCTGTGACCACCCCTGCTGATCTGTTCTATTCAGCAAGTGGCCGTGATGGCTTGGCTGTGATGTCTCTAAAAGGCTTATGGTGTATGAGGCCACACGCCTCACGCATAAGTCAATGGGACTTTGCCAAGAGCTGAAAACACGTAGATGGAGATGTAGATGTAGAAGTTGCGACTCAATGCTGTTACCCTTCGAATACATGTAGTGGTAATTGTTTTTCTATCTGATGCGAAGCTAGGCTAAGACAAGGCAATTGAGAATTGATATTGACAATTGATATTATCGATCCAGAGCAATTACAGATTCAGGGTCATTTTTGAAGTGAAGTGAAGTGAAGTGGCTCTACGACTCGTCGTTGAATTTAACAACAACAACAACAACAATTTATTAGGTACTTCCAAAACGTTATATGGTATTTCCTTAAATAAATTAAATATCACTGAGAGAAAAATAAAAAAATTACAGCAATCAAATAGCATACTGAGACAATAATAAAATAACAGATTCAATCCCATTTGGTTTTATACAATATTTCATGTCTGATATTCATTGCCTGAAAAATGAAAGCAGAAATAAGTCCACTTATAAAGGGGTCAACATCATCAAAAAGGAACAATGTTTTGGAATTAAGATCAAGCAAAAGAGGATATTTTAATGTGATTTTGTTGGTAAGTACTATGCGGATTTTATCATAGAACGTATAAGAGAACAACACGTGTCTTTCATCTTCAATTTCATCTGACTGACAGAAAGAACAGATCCTTCCATGAATTGGGTGTTGCATGTCTGCCTGTTTCAAGATGTAAGTTGTGATTAATTACCAGGTCTAAAATTTCGGCTTTCCTGCTTTCGTTTTTGAACGAGGCATAGAAGTGGAATATCATACTATATACTCGAGAGTATTAGAAAGATGCATCACTTTGTGGATTTAGCGCTTATTGCTCGAGGAAGGTACATATCCCATATCATTGTTTGGAAAACGTTGATTGACGCTTCTGAGATTTCTCGCTTCGTGTTCGGGTGAAGAAAGCCAGTTGCGAACCACTGGCTCTCGCTAATGAAGAAGGTTGGCTTTTGCTTGCGACAGATTTCCTTGGAGTGTACGAGTTTCCCGCGAGAAATGAAAAAAATGAACAGGCGTTTTAATATGATGTAAAACACTAGGTACCAAGCCCCCTAAAATAGGTTCCAGACCATTTTCGGCTTAGGTGACGCGCTGTCTCTAGTCGCATGTCCTTCTTGCAGCTCATACAAGGAAAATTCTGACGAAAAACATAATTATACCAGTCCCTTCAACATAGACCAGTCCCTTCAAGATGGCTTTATCAGGAGTTTTATAAACAAGCAATTTAGCACTTTTCACTTTATTCAGTGGATTCATATATGATGATCGAGTTTGCACGTTTTTCATGAAATAAAACAAAGCATTTTCTGGAACCAAAGTAGCATTATTCTAAGATTCGAGCATAATTTGAGCTTTTCTTTTGGCGTAAAACGAGAATTGCTAGGAGCATAAAATGCCAGTTTTACTAGCATTATCGGGAAAGGCCTAATTACAGGACGTTGCCGGAAAACAGCGAGGGTACTCTGGATTTCAAGTGACGGGCATGATCGACGGATTTTTTGAGGGTTTCATATGTTCGTTTCCGGGATTTTTTAGGGTTGGAATATTTGGCAAGCATTTTTTTGCGTATTTGGTTTTTCAGAAAGGGGAGAGGGGAAAGAAAGACTTCTGATACCCTGGGGTATTCAAAAATCTGACAATTCGCTGTGGTGTTCCGGATGATCCTTGATATACCTTTTGTAAATTTTGTTTGAATAGCCTGGACCGACTGGAGAATCCAGAGCACTATGCTTAGTTCACCAAAGCATCGGAAGTACATTTCCGATCGCCTTGGTTTCGTTAGTAACATTTTACGGTCTCTGCCAATGACTCGGATGTTTGAACCGCCTCAAACAAGGTTAGGCAAAGGCATACTGTGATTATATTTTTCATGCTAAAAAACGGACTTAGATCATGTTTTGCCTGTGGAAACTTTGTCTCCACACTCTGTTTAAAACTGCATCATTCTCACTTCGTTTTCGATAATTCGTTTAACGAACTTTAATTTATAGAATCACTGTGTGTGAATTTTAAGTTCTTTTCTAATCCATAGATGGTCCTACGGAATTGTCCTCTATGAGATATTTACCATTGGTGAGTACTTCTTCCGTTGTTACTCAAAAGTATAAACCGTTCTTATTAAACAAATAATGGAAACAAAGCAGTGAACGTAAGTCAAACTGTGCCTGCTTGTTCAGCTTACATGGGGTGTCCGCCGAGGAAGAAGAGAATGGTGCTTGCTACTTTCCGATGTGGCGAGCTTCCATCAAGACCGGTGCTTCCTTTCGTATTATAGACAGAGCAATTACGATTGTTGTAAGGGTGCGGACTGAGGTTTGAGGTTTGTAACATGGTGAGGGAAGTACGCATGCGAACAAGTACGATGTTAATTGGGACAATCATTAAAGACAGCTGCAACAGGTCCAATTTTCCAAGAGCTCGTGTGGGGTATCAGATTATAGATAACAACTAATCCTTTATCAAGCGCTAGTAGAAAAATTGTTCCATTACAAACCCGAAAAAAGGAATACAAGACCTATTGCCAGGTCTTGTTAACCTATTTCTTCAGAAGACAAGTAAATTTACGGGCCTTTATTTGCCAGACTTGATATACTGACAACACTAAACCAATTAGACATCTACAATTAAGTTGTTTTCATTCTCAGTATATAAAGAACATGATTGGATATGGATATTATAAGTTTTATGACATTTTAAAACACATAACAGGGGTATTCCATACCCGGGCTGGACAGAAGGCCAAACAATTGCAGAGATAAAAAGAGGCTACCGCATGCCAAAACCCCCACACGTCGACGACATCCTGTAAGTTCTTGCTATTTCTTAGGACTGCGTAGAAAATCAGGGTCTTCTCCCTGTTTGGTGATTGGTGATTCCAATAAACTCCTGCGTGCTACTAACGCTCCACCGAAACTGATGAGCGACTTAATTGTATTATTCCTCATTGGTCCTTAAATGATCTCCACGGCTTAGTTTGCTTCATGTATAGTTTCAGCTGGTGACTGAAAAACCCTTTTTTAGTCGGTCGTTCGATTTTTAAAACTTCCGGAACAGCCCTCGCTAAGTAGGATGGAGCCAGGAGGAGGAGAGAGGGGTGAAAGTCATTCCTCTTTCACCTCATTTAGAAGGTTACAAGAAGGAACCCCTGATTTCGCGACTTACCCAAAGTCCATCTTCTATTAAACATCTCTTTGCCTTCTTCCAATGTTTACATGTTTCACGTTTTAAGTCAGTGTGCCCTTATCGTCCCTGTCCTTGCGCCAAAGGATAGTCTGTATAAAACATGGCCAGATATTTAGCGCAGTTATCTGTCAGTGATGAGCTTACTGGAAAGGAAAAAGCAAAAGTGTTAAGTGTTTTCCGTGGGACGGTGTTAGTGTAGCACTTACATACCCGTGGTTTTCCGTCGTCGTTAGCGCTGCTAATTTTTTTTTTTTACGGCAAGTTCAGGCAATCATCACAAGTTATAGATGAAGTGTTTAAATTGCATGCGTTTTAGATACAATGTGATGGCTAGATGCTGACAAAAAACTCCTGAATTCCGCCCTCCTTTTGATACCCTTCGCAGAAGAATGACCACATACATCGAAGAAGAGGTTCGTTCTAATGGCAGTTGTATGTATGTAGAAATAAATCCCGTATATCTATAATTTATTGGTCCGTTTTTATACAATTGAAATAACGTTTATCAGTGGCATTGTTATTCAAGCGTATTTCTATCGACAAAGCGAATTTTGTCAAAGGATTCAAGTAACATGGCATGAATATAAAATCAAGACAAATTGTTGAATTATACAGATAGCTGTATAGCAACTTGGTTTTCATCGGAAATCAAACTGCTTCAGTAGGGGCAAATACAACCGTATATTTGGGAAATTTGTTTAGGAAGTCATTATTTAAAGATACTGTGTTTCTGGTTCGAGTTAAAGGAGAACTAGCATGAGCTGCGCATGCTCCCGCTGACGCTCAAACTTGAAAAAGATTAGGCTAAGATTTTTCAAGTTGAACCGTGAAAACAAAATGGCGTCCTCAAGTGGGGGATTCGGCCTTGGTCATGGCGGTCGGAGAGACAATTCTGGTCGAAAAAAGATAGCTCTAACCGATCGCAAAGATCCCAAGGAGTGGCTCAAGTGCCATAAAAGAATTTATCTATCCACTACTATTTTTCATTCTTGGATCAACTCGCACATGCGCAACTCATGATACTTCCCCTTTAAATTTTGCCAGGAGCTGAAATTCATTCAAATTCAATTCAACCTTAAAGAGGCACTGTTACGCTATTGTACCATAACTTTAAAAAGCTTAAAACTGCCAATGCATCTGTGAAAACCTTAAAATAACGGTCTAGCTTTGCTGCCAAAGACTGTACTACTGCGTGGACACTATGAACTCCTGTATGCCATCAAAGATGACGAGGATGGAAATGAATTGAAATTTGAAAAAACCTGCCACTTTTTTCAAAATTTTACTGTATGCATTGAAATATCACCAGCAAAATTGTTATGGTTAGCTCTCCCTGCTAATATTCCATTGGAATTCATCTTCTTGATTCTGAAGGAGCCTTTTTTGGCATGAAAACAGGCAAAATTGAACTAAAGACAACAAAAATCCCGGTGATAGTGCTCCTTTAAATTTATCATCAGCATTTGGTTTTGACTTCAGTTATGACTGGCTTGATGAACATGACAAAGTACAATGGAGCCAAATATTCCAAAGTTGAAGACGAAGGAGCAGAGGCTGAAAACAAAGACAAACCAGTCAAAGAAACACCTGAA
>OX419343.1:5428132-5433132 GCA_948470475.1 Galaxea fascicularis | reverse complement strand
ATTAAACTGTGATGAAGCAAAATCGTTTATGCTCATAGTCACGTAGTCCCTTGATCCAACGTGGCAAAGGCCGATGATAAATCGAAAATGTGTTACTGTTAGTCGATAATTAATTTAGTTTAGTTCATTTCGGTTTCTTATTTCGTAATTCGAGTTACAATAGATATCCGGATACGCCCGTTTTTTTGTATGTGATTTTGCGATCTCGAGTCTTGCGATTAACTTTGGTCTGTGTTGCGATAAACTCTTCGATCTCGTTCCGTTGATTCAAGTGCATAGGAGGATAGTCGGTAAGATCAGTTTTGTATTTGTTTTTCCCTTTCCGTTCGTTATAGATCCTTGGATGTCATTAGCTCGGTTATCTGTGATTTCGTTTAGTCCTATTTGTATTGCATGTTTTTAGCCTTCAACCCCTAAGGTTTCGTTTCTCTGTTTGTATTTTAGTTTGACGTTAAGTCCCGTTAAATCGTTGGAATAAACCCTTAATTCACCTGGTTTATCGTGGAGTTATTAGTACCGAACGACCTTTTATCCTGGTACAGTACTTGGACCACGGAACATTCGTTTTATTTTATTTATGTTCGACCTTTGAACACTGAATTTGCGATCACCAGGAGCTACAATGTACGTCAGCACATGTTTGAATGGTGGCTGTAGCTCTGCAGCAAAACAGTAAAAAATCTATAATCGCAATAGTCCTGGCATTGATTTTTTATCGGTAAATGCCATACAATAGGGAAAGAACTGTGAAGCTCCGCTTTTAGGCTTGAATAAATATATATATAAATTACCTAATTTGGTATGTTGAGAGAAGCTGTCATGTCGTGTCACTTGTCAGTCTTCTCGCTTTGTAAAATAGAAACCATTTCCGGTATCATAAATCTTGGATGTTCTTTGTACAGTATTTTAACTTCATTAAATCCTTAATTCCCTAGTTCTTTGCACTTTGTCTATTATTGACAAAGTTTTTTATCGGACTCTGTGGCGTACAATTATTTCGTACAGTATTTAGACTTAATGAGGAAGTTGAACTTAGCTGATCGTGTATTAATAAGAAGCGTATCTGTTCTTACATTAATTCCTTAATTTTCGAGTTTCTCGCATTTTGTTATTGGCACAATTAATTGGTAATCGGACTTCGCGTTGTACAATTTAGGGGTAATCGCGCTCGTAATTTCAAATCAGCCTCGCGCTACGCGCTCGGCCAATTTGAAATCACTCGCCCGATTACTCCATGAATTGCACTCCACTCGGTCCTATTACCATTACTTACTAAGCCTTTCTCGCACTCTTGCATGTCCGCAAAATTTGTCTTTATCACTTTATCAATCGAAGTTTACTAGAAAACTTTACAGAGGCCTGTCGTGGCAATCGTTGAGACTATTTTATGAGTCGGAAAACGAAGGTTGATCATGGTCGAATTCTTCGTTTTCTTTGCTTAATTGTAGTGTTAATTCCCCACCAATCTGAAAAGACCTAATTTTGCTAAATTTTTAACTAAACGGACCTTGTTTACTGTAGGTAGTGTCGACCGATCTATTCGTGTGTTAATTTACCAAGTGAGTCTTTCTTTAAGCAAAGACGTCACTAATTACTGTTATCATGCAATGGGGGAACATGTGGCAGTACGAGGCGCGATTTCTCTATGAAGCGAGCCGAAGAGCACCGGGAACTAAGGACATGGTAACCTTTTTTTTTCCAGTTTGTATCATCACCGATCGTCTGATTTTAAACAGAACCAGTTACAGCCTAAGTTGGATCTGCTGCTCCTGTGGTCCCGCAGTCGAAGAATACTTAAAGAAGGACGAGTGAAATAACTGCTCCCGCAGTCCCGAAGTGGACGAATAATGAATAGGATGGGCAGTTCATGACATGCTTTAAGAGTGAGGAATACACATCTTTCATTATCAGGCTTTGACCTGCTTCATCACGCCGAGTTCTCGCGTGTGCGGAGACCACAAATTAAACTTATATATTTCTGCATTGAAGTCGGGAACAGTCCTTTGTTTAACGATCAGTCATTGATAAAACGCGCTAATAATGCGCCGAGGAAGGTAACAAAATATCCAGCAGACTGAACACATTCATTTATTATGGGAATGATTTCAATTTACAGCAAGGAAAATACTCATACGTTCTCATTACATTATCCTGTCTTTTTTCTCTGTCCTGTCGCTTTATATTGTGTTCAAAATAAAGACGACCGTGAGTAACAGAAATTAATATTGAATGGTAAATAACTTTTGGTCATCCAATAAGAGGAAAACAGTATGCGCCGCGTTAACATTACCTTAAAGGCACCTCTTGTAACAATAATAAAAGACCTGTTGAAGGAAGAGAAACCAAACGGGCAATAATACCCACAGCAGAGTGATATTGAGCTTCAAATATATACAGAAAGGAAAAATTTCCCCCTTCATCACTTGGTAACAATTTACAACAACAACAACAAATTTATTGAAAATATAACTAGTTACATTACTTTCCCCCCGCAAATAGCTTATAAGCTCGTCGAGGCGGGGAGATCTGAGGACATATTTAAGTATAAGGTTTATCGATAGATGGACTAAATAACAGTGAAGACACAAGAATTTCCCTTGTGGATGATGCTTTCTCGAAAATTCTTGAACTGACTGGCAACTGGCAGTTAGCAACGGCAGCAAAATGACAAACACAAGAGAAAAAGGAAAAAGGAAACAAAAGCAGAAAAGTCTTAAGAGATTGGGTAAGACTTTTTCGCATGCCCGTACCAAAAAAATGTCACAAAACGGGATGCTATTGCAAAGAAAGGCGTGCTGTCATGTTTAATTTTGAGTACTTTGGACTCATAACTGCCCGAAAAATGTCCAAAAAATGCGAATTTTTCCATGAAGAATCATCTCTACGTGTCAATGGGGGCAATCGGTTCATATTTCAGTAATTTTGCTCCAATTTCTTCTCCAGGGCTATTGGTAACGGACTAAAAACTATACAGAGCGACACAAATCTCGACCGATATATCGATCGACTATCGGCCGACTCTTGACCGATATATCAAACGGCTATCTTCTGACTATAGACCAAGTGTCCACCGACCATCGACCGAGTGTTGGCAAATTACTGACCGATACATCGGTCAAGTATCGACCAACTATCGGTGAAGTGTCGGCGAAAAGTCGGCGAAGTATCGGTGAACGAAAAGCAATATCGGCCGAGACACATCTGGAAAGACTATCGACCGAGTGTCGACCGACTAAGGACCGTTATATCGACCGATTATCGACCGACTATCGACCGACTGTCGACCGACTATCGACCGATAGATCGGTCGACATTACCTACAGTAAACAAGATCCAACTAAACTGTAGTTCAATAAATACAATTAATAACCAGCAGGAACGATTGAAACTGAATATTTATTCACTCTTTCATTCAGTAAAGAGGTAAAGGATTATGAAATTCTCCAGTTATATGGTCCGTTTTTCCAGCTGCCTAAACCTATCATTTTTAACTGACATTTTTGATTATCCTTGCGCACGAACGGCGCAACCGAACCAAAATCGTTTCCCCCCTTACACAAAGTTAGTTCGCACATGACCACGAAACACTCATGCATGAGAAAAAAAAAAGCCGTTTGACTCTTACTCTCATAGATTTAGTGGTTCTCCGAAACCACGCATTCATGTTGATCATCACGTACTCTCAGTTTAACAATGCAAATTTTCTTAAATAAACAAAACTAAGCTTGGTCTTGATGAATACAAGAAATGTATTCATCAGTTAAATTCAGACTGACAAAAACTTAAAACGCGATTTGATTTTCTTTGTCGAAGAATGTTTGTCGCGTTCCCAGTACCGCGGACACGGGGTGTTGTGCACTGGAGTTCGCCAGGTCAACCACAGTGAGCCGACTTATTATATCACGTGCGTCACTTGCGGTGAAAACTAAAAAGAATATACGATGGTCTAAGTTTAACGAAACGAAAAACCGACTAACATAAACTCCGTGTAAATGAAGAGAAAGGAAAGAAACAAGTTACAATGTGACTTACGTTTGATCTTGACTCCGGGCTAGAAAGGACTCCAAAAACACTATTACGACTAATGACTCCGAAACTCCAAACTCCTAGGCAATCTTAACAGTAAGACGGTTCCTTGCAACTGAAAAGCGTGCTTACAGAAAAGGAATCTAAACACATGGCTCTGACGTAAAGGAAACAAAAAATGTGCGGCTAGCCGAAAACGGATATTAGTAATCATGCAATCAGAATAAAACAAAGCTTCAAGGAAAAAAGGAACAAACAGTCTTTAAGCGAAACTAAAGTTCTTTGTATTCGTAAACGTGACAATGTTGCCGTACTTCTATCAGAATCTATTGAATGAGTGAAATAATTGTTTGAAGTTAATTCAATAACAAACACCACCAATTATCGTTAACTTTTTTCTATGCTAACTCAGGCATAAAGGCGGAAAAATGTCCAAATTTTCAATTAAACCGCTGGTTTTTCCAGCTGTCTAAACTGTCATTTTTAATTATCATTGCGCACGAAAAGTGAAAAACAGTACAATCGGTGTTCATTGCTGTGAGTAACCAGCAGTGCCAAGTTTTCGCCGTGATAGATCAGTCTCCTTATCAGATTTTGGTAAGTTTTCGTTTTTTAATCAGTAGCTTCTGAAACTCCATAAATGAAACAACTTCATCAAGTCTTAGTAAGTTTTGAGGTCTTGGTAAGTTGAGAGTCCTTAAACATTTCTTTCCTTGAACTATACCTGTACTCCAGTTATCGCTATAGTTGTCCTCAACTTCTTTTAACTAAAAATAAAATAAAGAAATACTGCTGTGTGACGGTTAACGGTGATTTGTTGTGGCAATAACTATCGTAAACTGAAATAACGGTATTAATAATAAATTTTGTAATAATTTCAGTGATTGAAATAATTACGATGTAATTAAGTCAAAAAGACATGGAACAAACTAATCTGTGCACTGTTAGAGAGACTCCATGACGCTTACATCGAA
>OX419343.1:5413132-5418132 GCA_948470475.1 Galaxea fascicularis | reverse complement strand
ACCTGGACAAGTTCGCACGTTAACGTTCAAGACAGTCTTTAAGTCCCCTGCGAACAAGAGAGACTCTTAGCCTTTATTTTGTAATGAATATCTGATTGATCGGTTGCTAGGATTCCATTTTATTTTATGGTTGGTTGAGAAGACATGATTAGGAATTGCCGGTTTGGGTCAGTTTTATTTTCTTGTTTTATTTTCTTTTGGTTGGAAGTGCTCTGATTGAATAGTTATGTCATGTAATCGGTGTTTCGTTTTCACAATATACAAATCATTGCAATCCCAGCAGCTAGCTTTACAAACCACTTTAGACCCAAACGAAATGAAGGGTTTGTCCTTGTAGGGGGCAAAAATTGGCTGAAAAAAAATTCGGGAAGTTAAAACAACCATAGAAATTATTTACACATTATATTTATTCAAGCTGTTTAGTTAGGCGTTTGCTTTGATGCTCTAAGAAAAGTATATGTAAAATAATGAAGACTTATTTTTTGTGACTCTTGATATAAGATCTTCTGGCTTGTTACACCACAAAAATTTACGCATTGTTTACAATCGCAAATTCTCGCACAGAATCAGTTGCATTGTTCTTTAGCAAGGTTCCTTGCCTATGCAACCAGTCTTTCGTGTTTAAACGTACCGCTTATGTTTTGGCACGCACAAAGAAAGCGAAAAATATTTTTGGCACGGCTCAGATAAAAAATGGTACGCACTGATACAGTTTGTTGTGTAAACGACTTTTCCCCATCCGTGTCGAGCCAAAATTTCACATGTGCTGGGACTACCAATCCAGCCAGTCCGAGCATGGGTTAAATTTTGCCTCGGCACGGATGGGGCGAAGTCCTATAGACGCTGACAAACTTTATCCGTGCTGAACCATTTGTTTTTTGGTATGCGTACCATTTTTGTCCGCGCCGAGCCAAAACTTTTCTGTGGTATAAATCGTCCTTCAATAATCGCATATTACAGTCGCTGGGTAGTTGAAGATAACGTCAATTCCCTTTCAATTTATACGTTTGTTACATTTTAAAAATCAACCTGGGCCTCCCTCACTTATAACAAAGAGATCTTTTTTTTTTCTGTGCAACAAGCGCAGGCAAGGAATACGATGTTTTCATTGTCATAAATTTATGCAAATTTTTACATATTGGGGTAGTTCAGATTAAAATCCAGTTATTGGCCGTATTTATGCTAAGTTTTGATTTTTTTGACGTTTGAAAAAAAATTGTCGAGCTCTGGAGCAGGACGACACGGCGCCTTTGAAGCTTTGACAAAATTTGGTTGCAATGAAAGATGCTCTGCGTACTTGTAATTTTAAAATTTTGCCACAAAAGTTTGGGTGTCGGTAAAACGCCGACTCAGGGTCGGGGTCGGGGTTGGGGTCGGGGCCGGGATCGGGGCCGGGGCCGGGGTGTTGCGTTTTATAAAAAAAAAAAACAAAAAAAAAAAACAAGAAAACATTCAAGACTCTCTGTCGACCGGCCTGCTTTGCGCGCGTTTGTTGTTGTTTTGGGATCAGCAATTGATGGCGATTCATATGTGAGGGAATGGCGAACGGCATATTACAGTCGAATATATCGGCAGGAATGTTGCAAGAAGGCTAGCTTTTGACGGGAAACAATTACAGGCGGGTGGTCCGTTCATGTTTTTAGTGTCTGAAGGATTTGAAACCTCTAATTTGATCGGCGTCGTGGACGTGATCGAATGTCGAAGTAAGCCGCGTTAGAGGAAGTGAGACGTGGGATAAGAAAAAATAAATAGGTCTTACTGCACTGCAAATCCACTTGTAAAACCAGGTAAAACGATGGTACTGCCTGTGATCGCTTTTTCCACAAGGCCAATATAACATAGACAAATATAAGAAATGCAAATGCGGAACTGTGCAAAAAACAATGTGCGAACTCGAGAATATATTTTTGGCTTATAAATTGAAGAGGCTATGTTTCCATGTTCTACTTGTAATAGAAAACAACTTCTACCAAAAGATTCATGGCTTTTGACTTTATTGATGTTATCGTTACGGCATTAGAAGCGTCAGACAGCGCCCAGCCGAAGAAACTCAAAATAACATGTTCATGAGTTCTAGTGACGAATTATCACACTTACTTGCAGTATCAACGGAGTATAACTATATTTTGGTGAACTCGCTGTCGCTGTGGCATGTGCTTTGAGAATCCGTGTAAAGCTTTGTTTGCTCATCCACTGTCCTTGAACAGGTTGTCTCAAGTAGGCCTCTTGTATTCTTTCTTGCTCTTCTACTGCGGTTCTTCGTACCCGGCGCCATAGCAAACTTATGTGTTATGTATCGCTTCTTGCTTAACTTCCAGCAGTCGTTTAACAAACGTATTGGTTGATATTTATTAATTAATTAATTTATTCATTTGTTTGTTTATTCATTTATTATAATTTGTTTTCCTTTTTTATTTTATAGTTTTTTTTTAACTTTTATGTTGTTTTTGTCTTTTTTAAGCTAACACCCCGGCCCCGGCCCCGGCCCCGGCCCCGGCCTCGGCCCCGGCCCCGGCCCCGGCCCCGGCCCCGACCCCGACTCCGGCCCCGACTCGGCGTTTTACCGACACCCCAAAAGTTTGTATGCGAAAAAAAATGTAAAACGCCGACATTTTGGCGCCTTCGTTTTGCTAATATCAAGACTAATTGAAATAAAACAATACATTCCACGAACGCAAACCGTGATACCTGTTGTTTTAAGCATAAGGCTCCTTGCGGTGGATTGTAAAGTGTTTTGCATCAGCAATAGAAACCGAAAGTATGAAGCAACTCGTAAAATAATACAATGTAGGACGGTAATTTGTCGTTGAACAGAATAACAAAAAGGTCACTCTTGTCTGGCAATAGACAGTAGTACTTAATGAGTAATAAGTCACCGTTTGCTCCTGGCTAAAGGTTACATGTGCATAGAGTTTTAATATTGGCCGTTGCTAGAGACGGTAAAGTCGTTTGAGACGTTTAAGTCAGACGACTTTAACATCTAGTATAAAAACGATAATTGGCTGTTTTTATGCTAGAAAGGTTAAAGTCGTCTCCAGACGACGTCTAGTATGAAAACGATAAATAACATTGATCAATCAATGAGGCGTCTCGTTTTCGATGGCATACCAAAATAAGGGGCCGACCATTTAACTTTTGAGGGAGGGTGTGTGATTTCTGGTCAGCAAGTTTTTGTTTTAGCAACCTGGTGGGCAGGATATTTTTTTCCCTCCTAAATGCTCTGCAGGATATTTTTTTCTCTCCTAATTTCTCTGCAGGATTTTTTTTCCTCAAAAAAGTGTCGTGTTTACATATACAGAATGTATTTACATTTACATTGTGGTTATTGCAGTAATAGTTCTAATATGGAGCTTCAAAGCCTTAAAATGCTGTAAGCTATACAAAATCATTCTTGTATAGCTACATGCTATGTTTTCGGAATGTCATTCTTTAGAATCATTTAATATTACTTAATAACAATATTCTCATGTTATAAAGTGATGCTCCAGAGGTAGATTTGAAAATGTTTAGCTTCTTAATTAAAAAAATAGCTAAAAATAGCAAAAAGCAGTTCAGAAATGCTCATAGCATAGTAATTACTGCTAGAATCATTAGCTACAATTTAAAAGTGGACTGAAATCTCCAAAACAAATGTGTTATATATTGTCTTATATAAGATATTGCAAAAACCTTATATTTCAATAAAGTAATTACATGAAAATGCTTCAGTTGAAAAGATAAAAAAATGAACAAATTATTTTTCTTTTTCTAATAAAACTTGATTCTTCAAATGAAAAATTTACCTTCATTACTGCTTGTGATAAGCTAACGAGTTTGGATACAGTGCGAGCCAGCAAGCCAGAAATCCCTGATCCCAATACCGCAAGCTACGTGAAGAACTGTAGGCTAACTGCAGTGCTAACTAGGCTAGCAAATGTGTAATTTAGGCTAACCGTAATGGTTTGCATGACTCCTATGACTTGGAGCCATGTGAACCGAGCAAGCGAGAAATCCCTTATCCCATTACAAGGGCAATTCGCAAGCTACCTAAGCTAACTGTAGGCCTACCAGTGTGACATTTAGGCTAACCAGAGTGTTTTTTAGGCCAATCAATGTGTTATTTTAATAGGCTAACCAGAGTGGCTTGCTGGCTTGCAGATTATCCGGAACGGTTGCAGTTTTGCTGGGAATTGTAAAGCCCCCCAGGAATGATGAAATAGCTTTGCAACATTTTTTTTCTTGCTTGCAGCAGTGCAACAATTTTTTTTCTATTTCATTTGTGCTGCATGCAATTTTGTTTTCCAACAAGCGCTTGCAGGAATTTTTTTTTCAAAATCACCCCCCCCCTCCCCTCAAGAGTTAAATGGTCGGCCCCTAATCACTTTACTTGTTGAATGTTGATTCTTACCTTTTCAAGTGCGGATAAGTTTGCCAAAGTAACTCATTTCAATGGTAGGGGCACATTTTGTCGTGGCTTAAAACCAAATATTTGTGAAACCAATAGAATCAATGTTTATGTTTCAAGACAAGTGGTGTACGTTTTTCAAAACCGTTTTAGAGCGGCTGTCCGTAAATGTCGCCTACACAGTTGAGCAAAATGAAAAAATCCAAACTTCATAAGAATTTAAAGAACTTAGGTTTAGGTGAAGCATTTCATAACTTTCCATCATTATGAGGGTCTCATTTCCCTCATTATTGACTTGATAATGACGTTAAGCGAACGTGGAAACGTCGTCGCATTTTTAATTTTTAACTTTAAACCAAGATGGTTTTAAACTTTTCAGTTTTATTGCAATTCTTTGTAGTCAAATTGTTTAACAAATCTTTTCTTCTACGGGGACTAATTTCCTTTGGTATTTCTACAAGAGCAGACTCCCACTCAGTCGTTGTTAAGGCAATCGTGTTTCACCTCCTCCCAAAAGTTGCTTTAATTAACCCTTGTTTGTTTTGTATTTGAAGCAATGCTCTATATTTTTAATTACAACTCTGACGCTCGAGACACATACCACTGTAATAATTAT
>OX419343.1:5383132-5400632 GCA_948470475.1 Galaxea fascicularis | reverse complement strand
ATGCATTAGATTCGGCACATGAGAAGTTCGACGTTTGAATAAATTGAAATTCGACGAATTTGATTTGGGTCGACCCAACTATTGAATTCGACTGAGCCGGTCGAATTTAATAGTTGGGTCGACCCAAATCAAATTCGTCGAATTTAATTGATTCAAACGTCGAGCTTCTCATGTGTCGAATCAAATGATTTGATTCGGCGCATGAAAAGTTCGACGTTTGAACCGGGCCTAATACACTTTGATCGATGACACTGGTCTGTACGTGTAATTTATCATGAATTCAAGCCTTGAAAACGTTTTTCGTCGTTGTAGATCCGTTGATGCATTTTTAACCCCCTTTACCTTGCTCTCTTGAGGAGACTGAATGACCATTTTTTGCGCTGAGTGTTCTAACGCGGCTTTGGAAGGTCGACGCCATTTTGAATGTAGCTCTCTAAACTTGAAAACATCAGCCTGATTTTCTCAAGTTTCGACTCCACAAGCTAGCGCGTGCGCGACGATGACAGTGTCCCTTTAAATTACGAGAGAAATGAAGAATTCCTTGCCAAACGCAGCTAAGCAATCATTTATGTCATTCGCCTATGTGACAGTCGTGAGTGTACCTTAAAAAATAATAAAATCTTTGTAAATGTAAAAGTGACTGAACTGCTAAGCAATCTGTTGTCATTGGATGTTTCATAACTCACTCCAACACCAATTCAATGTATAGTCAGTCAATCAATCTTTTATTTTCAAATCGATTTATATCTTCATGGCTGGTAGTCTGACACGCATGTTTAGTCTCTGCCAAGAGACTCATCAGAGACCTTTCGGTTTCCTTTATCTTTAACGTAACTTTCCAAGGAGCAAAACGATTATCAAAAACCTCAAATGTAAAGCCAGTTGGTTTAAGCTGTCATTTTTAATTATTGTTGCGCCCGAAATGTGGATGAAATACATGTTCAAAGCAAATAATTCGTGACACACAAGCTGTACAAGCTAGGAGCCTAACAAGCTCCAATTGATCGAGTATAAATAAAGTTGTTGTTGTTGTTCATTTGTCCTTCTGTGCTGTAAACTACTGCACTCAACAGCTGTCCTTTTACTGTAAGACACACGTTATCAAAACCTTGGTAAGTTAAGAGCTTCCCTGAGCTTTGAAATACTCTAGTCTTAAAAGAAGCTGTTTTCGAGTGTCAAGCTACTGGACAACAAAATCGTTCTCCTAAATCAGTTGGCAGAAGTTGAATGACGCTTTCCTCTAGTAGTGCTTCCTTCAAGTGATTCAAACTTTTCACTAAATTGGACTAAACTCGAAGCTATCGAGCTTTACATTGCCATACAAAGTGGTTCCATTTTTTTAAAGCTTCAATTAAATGTTTCATGGAGCACAGGCGGCCCAGACGGGAGTCAACCATATAGTTATCATGCTCTACTAGCTGTTATGTCGGATCACAATCAATCTCTAGTACCATTTGCTAGAGCTAAGTTCTCGCACTTAGAACAAGCTTAAGTCCTAAAATGTAACCTTGTTTTCCTATGCCCTTATATAGGGACTGAAAGGCAAATTGAGCGTTCCACGAGTAGAGTGTTACGAAACCACCACTCCTTTCGATGAACCATCTGATGGACCCATCATGTACTTGGACAGGCAGAACGTTAACTGTCCTGAGCCATATTTTTTGGCACAGTTCGTACTGCGGAGGGAAGGAAACTTCAATTCAGCTTAAGTTCACTATGCTTACAAATGCTGCAAGGTTGTTCTGTAAAATGGCTACCTTGATTGGCTATCACGGTAGTCGCTGAGCATAAGGGAAATGATAAGAGAGATTGAATTTTCAATAGTGATCAGGAGACCACAACTTAGCAGGCTTGTCGGAGTAACAAACGGTAAAACTGATTGTCTATGTATATGTGCGTTCGCGTCATCTTCATTTAAGCAGTAAATTATATGTATAACAGTTTGATCTTTGCCGTTTTTAACTGGTAATGGAACGATGTTTCCAAGCATACAGAGCCCCTGTGTGATCCCCGCCTAACATCACACCAGCGACTTAAGCGGCCTTCACACGACGAACTTAAGTTGGCAACTCGTGTTGGCGAACTCATGATTTCACACGTCAAACACGTATCAAATCACAACACACGCAAATTTGCAAAATCGCAGCCGTACTCCGCTTTTTCCTTGCTTTTATTTTATGTTGGAAAAATATAAATCCTTGGACAAAACCCTACCTAAGCAGAAATCCGTCCCTTGGCGGGTACAGTAGGCTCGTCCAAGAGCTTCGCGCAAAAGATGCCGTGGGTTTCAAAAATTATATTTGCGCTATTTCTTCTATTTTCTTGTGCTTATTTTTTGTATCTTTATATGTAGGGGACGAAATGTCCCACAAAGCGGGACAATTGTGCACTCACGAGTCATCAATGAATTGAAATGTCGCTTCGTCCTGTCGCTCGGCCGCCATTTTGTGAAGTGTCACGGAAATCACGTGAATAGAGCACGAATTTTGATTGGTTTAAAGCCAAAAACTCACTGTTGCCAATCGTTCACACGTTAAATACGAGTTTACCAACACGAGGTTGGAGTGAATAGAGACAAGTTCTATTTGTCGCCAATATTTTTCCAACATGTTTGACAACTGTTTTTGTGTCTCTCACACACGCCAACTTGATTTTGTCAACACGAGTTTGCCAACTTTAGTTTGCCGTGTGAAAGCCACTTTAGAGTATACCAGGGGACTGGGTGAGCCAAGAAGCTCAAAATGTGACAACGTGCGATTGACAGCTGTCGTAATGTTTTGGGCGTTAAAGAGACGACAAAAGTCTTCATAAACACAACATGCTTTTTAACCGGTTCAAATGAACCCGTGAATAAATTAATACACAAAGAAATTTTAGTGGTTTTGCATAAAGGTATACCACGTGCATGCCAAACACGTGACCGGAAATAATTCCACTGGAAGTAATCATTACGAAAGCAAACTTTAAAACATACTAGCTGGACCCAAAACATTCTTATAAGAAATTATAGGAATTATTTATAGAAATGTAATGATAAATATACAAGGTCTATTGCAAACTGTGCAAGGCTTCGGGACAGATACATTCCAATGGCAACGCCAGCTTTTCCTACAATAGCATAACCTGATCCTTGACGCGTAAAGCCTTGTTCACAACTGCGATAATCATTCATCATTTTAAGTAAATCGTTGTTTGTATTCACCAGCAGAGTCCTATTCTCGTGGTCCTGAGCTCTGTGAAGTTTTTCATACAGCTGGACCCAAATCCAAGTTGGTGAAGATATTGTAACGTTGTCGGAAAACGCTGGACGTATAAACAATGAGGACGACGAACTAAAACTCAACACACTAACACACTTTAATAAAAACTGAACACGCCTTCAACGCCGGTTAACACACTTCATGTACAGCACATGAAATACTGTGACATTCACTTCATGTACAACACATGAAATATCGTCACAGATATACTGAATAAGTAATTTAAGACTCCTTGTGGATTCAATCGAATAGAAAGATACCTGTAAACAAAACATGGATACTGACTGTTTTGATAAATGGACAAAGGTGAATTTATTACACCTTTGCTATTTGCTAATATATGTTAACTCATTTACTAGCTTTGCTTTTGCGGTGTTCAGCTGTTGGTGCGCTGTTTCATGACGGTAGCATGGGAAACTATGACTGACATCTAGACTTATATTAGGTAGGAACTAATGGTTGTGAATTTGTCAAGCTTCGAAATTGGGGGGTAGAATTTCCAGATAACGAACATAAAAGAATCTCGATATATGGTTAACCAAGGCATTTTACCGATAAGCACACGGAAAAAGCAAGGGATGCTAAGAGATTCTCAGAGAATGAATCCAATTTAACTCTGGAAAATTTCCATACCATTTTAAAAACAATCCCTAAAAAGTTGGCTGTGGTATCCAATTTTTGCCCTTGAAATTACCACTTTTACCTGTTTTACGTTATAAACCCTTTTAACAGGCACAGTCCAACAAAAGAGACGTGAAAGTGAAGTCACTGGAATACTTTAAAACATTTGCGCTTCTGTAAGCAAGACATCGAGTTATTTTTTATAGGAGTTAGCGTTCCCCGCTGTATTCTTAAGAAATCGTAGCATCAGACAAAAAATAGGTGTCCTAAAATAAATCAAGGGCGAAAATAAACAACATTTTTTTAAAATAAATTATATTTGAGTATTTGACACGTTTTTAATCAAAATTACTACAGTTGACCGAATAGATCTTTGCTAACTGTGGTCTGGCTTGCTTAGACTCATAACTTGACGTGTTTAGTTAAGGTGACACTGGGGGGGGGGGGGGGGTCAATCCGCATGAAAAGTATATACGTCAAAGGCGGAATAAAAAGAACAAAAAGGCAGATTAATCAGTGTGTTTCAATGCACAAAAAAGCAAGGTGTTACCAATTAAGGCACGATTTGTATCTTGTCGTATATTTTTCTCTATTAAAAGGATTTAATTGTTGAGGAGCGGCAATACTGCCCCCAACCCCCCCCCCCCCTCTCTCTCTCCTTTCAAGTAAACATTTGATTAAAAGAATGAAATGTCGGTGAGCCAACTATCACCTCGCCAGGCCAGGGTTAGTCCCGCTAAAAAAAAAAACATTGTCAGAACTATCTATTTGATAGAACAAAGTCCATACGAAGCACGTGGCCAACAAAATGGCAATCACAAGATGCAGACCAATCGACTTGCCCAAGCTCAAATGTTGCCCTTAAAGCCCTCGTGGTTTTCAGAAGAAAAATGGCAGGAAGTATGGTTATAGCGATTCTCCAGTGTTTTCTCCTGTGCATTAATTTTAAGCTCGTCCTTGCTCAATTCACCAAGTGTCAGACAATCGACCGATGTAGTTGTGAAACAGATTACGGAGAAATAAGTCTCTGGAAACTTGCGGGAACAGCAGAAGCGGGCAAGCCGAGGTAAGCAATCACCTGAGCGACGATCTGTGCTTTCAATATCGAGAAAGCCGCTCATATCGTTAGAAATAGCTAAAGATACCGTTTAAAAAAAATAACCGGATTATTATAAGATTTCTAAAGGAAAACAAACTATGCTAAAGCCTGTAAGGCTCGTTACTACATGAACGCTGAGATTTGTTTTTCGCTTTTCTGCATAATCGAGTATCTGCTTGTTATTTTCAATAATATATTGTAATCTCTGCCCTACCGCTTTTGGAGATGTTAATGCCACAAGGTGTTCAAGGAACGAGTTGTTTTCGTCCCCTCTAATAGGAAGACAGATCAAATTCCACAAAGATCTTTCCAAGGCTATCGTACATTGACAACAGTAGGGCCGTTTATACGAGAAAAATAATCCACGGCATAAATAAGGCGCGAACTAAGCAGTATGGCTTTCATAAGACGCGAATTTCTCGTAGTGGTTCGCGTCTTGTTCGCGACCAATGCCTTGCTTTCGGTGTGGTTGTCATGGCGACGTGGCGTGGCTAGTAATTATTAATTCACCCAACTCTGTCTGTTCAGCTCAGCTGTTTAAAGCTGTTTGCAGCTCGCCGAGAGGGAAGAAGTGGGAGAGGCAGCATTTCGCTCTTGATGGCCCGTAAGTCGGTCACGACTGTGCCGAGGTAACTAGCCACACCTGACAATCACCGAGCAAAATATCGATAAATAAGCTGAAATGCTACACCAAAAATCAGTCTTTCTTCCTGGGATTCTGACAGGTGAGAGTATTCAGAAATTATTCAGTTTCTTTCAGATGGAGTCGAGGTTTGGTTGCAGAGCGGCAAAGAAGTCAAGAAATCAAAGTTATTAATCTGAGTGTGTTCAAAACGTTTCGTGAATAAGTTGCCTCCCTTGTCAACAAAGTATAAATAGCCATACATAATAATGATTATTAATGATGGTAATGGTGTAATATGCCCGTGAGAATGATGATATGCTAGTTGCTTGGCAACGGGCGAAAGGACAACTGAAAAGAAATCAGAGTCCCAGGCAGGAATCGAACCTACAACCTCCGTAACACCGGTCGGATGCTTAGCCAATAACCATATCAGTAGCTCTGAACGCTCGCTTATAAGGCTGGCTCCTCACACGAATTTAGTACTGTAGCGTAAATATTAAATATAAATGTAGGCTGAAGAAAACCACAAGAAACAATCAACGTATGCCCATAATTCAATCTTGTTAACGTATTTATTTATTTATTTTTATTTATTTATTTACTTATTTATTTATTTATTTCACTGTTTACTGTTGACACTTGGTTTATTTATTTGTTTATTTATTTATTTACTTATTCATTAATATGTTTTTTTTTTTATTTTTTACGGATTTCTGTTCTTCTAACTTGAACTAAAAAAGGTATATATCTGATGTCACCCTGTATATAACACTTCTTTTACCACTTCAGATTTCCACGTATCCTTCTAAAGATAAAAGATTTGAAAGCATCAGCTGGAATCTATGTAAACCGTATTCAGAGAGTAGCGGTAGCCAAAATGCATGTCATAATGTAGCGTTAAGTTACAATGCACCTTACTTATGCACCAAATATGTACACTTCATTTTATTTAAGGTAAAGCGTTTGAACCGACAAAAATTCTTTCATGTGAAATAATGATTTCCAGCGTATTGGTACTAAACTAGCATATTTAACAAATCGAATGTGGTTTAGCATTGTCTGTACTCTTATCGACAACGATATTCGTCATCTCAGTGGTCAAAATGTTGTGGGCTCACAACATTTATATTATCCTAAAAAATGCATGGTTGCCCCTAAGTTTCGTTTTGAGTTCCAATCCCCTTGCTGTTGAACGGTAACCTCGTACCCAGATCTCACTGCAGTTGTGAAAGTTCGATACAAGGCCATTTCTGGTTGGTTACGAGAAGAAAGGGTGTCTCAGTTTAATCTGTTCTGTATTTGGCTCTTTCCATAACGGTTCAGCTTTTGAGAGTTTTTTGCACACTGATTCAGCGAAGAATGGAATCAAAGGCTGGTGTGAACCAGCTTGGTAAACTAGAACCGTTAACTCGTTAACCTTTTGTCGCCTGGAACTTTGTCAGACGTAATTTGAACCGATGGAAATACAAATATGCAAATATAACTTAAGGTACAAAATAATATTCAAATCTGGTCGCTTTTCTAAAAACTATAACATTCAACTTAAAGTTCCTTACAGCCTGACGGCTCACTTCAAGTTAGTTTTGTAAACGGTTTTGGCCCTGATAAATTTTCCGACCATTCTGAAGGCGAGATAACTCAAAATAAGTCCTGAGTGTAATTAGTCACGATGTTTTTGAGCAATTCGAGCGCACAAGTTCATTTTACGAAATCAGTCAGCTCAAAACTTTTGCTTTGTAAGGGAAGACATTTAATCCATCTATGTGTGTTTTGTGCTGTAATTACGCCATATGATTACGCTTAACTTGATTTTCGAAACATGACATTTTTGGTCCCAACAGATTAGGTTGCTTGTAAACGTTCTTCAACACAACTATCAGGCAAACTGCAACAGCTTATTCCAATTGTTGATTAAAGTCTATTCAATTGATCGTCGATAAGAGCGTTGAGTGAGACACCACAATTACAGTGGACTTGTTCTTGATACAGTTTTCATGTGCCAGCTCGTCACAAAGGGAAAGAAGTAACTTAATTGATAAATAAGCGATTTAACGTAGCCAGCAGGGCGAAGAATCAGGGGCATCCAACGAGCAAATTAAGAAAGAAAACCTTTGAGGGATATTTCTCGGCTCCTTGTAATGTTTAAAGGCTGTTTAAACAGTTGTTTTAATCAGCTAGAAAAATCTGATCTGTTCGGATTTCTTAGCTGAAAATTGAAGAGCCCAAAAATGTTTAGGGAATGAAATCTTCATTTCAGAACTTGCTACAATGAGTTGCAAAAATACTTGAGACACTGTATGCCATTTGGCCTTCAATGATGTTGCCACTATCTTCCACTTTCCCTCCCCCTCCCCCTCTTATCAAAGTTGTTAACAGTGCCACACCATGCTCGAAACTTTGAGGAACAACTTTGAATGGGGGAGAGGGAGGGGGTGTGTATTGTATCTCACCGATTTGTTAGCAGCGGTTTAGAGAAAGAAAAGATGTTTTTGATTGCAAATGTATCAACAATTTTGCAACTGGTTGTAGCTGAATGTTACCTTCGAAGAGCTTCTCTGCGAACTGTTTGCTTACCCGAAAATGCTAGGAGACCTCTTTAAGAGCGAAAAATCGCAAAAATATCCCTTCCGAAAATCTAAGGCCCCATTCAGACTAAGTGCCCGTTCCGCGGCACCTTTCCCGGGCACTAAAAAGGACGCTGTCTAGACACCTCAGTGCCCCGGACCGAGGATATTCACACTCGTGCAGAGGGCTTGGTGCCCAGTTTATCTTTTTGAGTTACTCCACAATATTGCCGCCATTTTTGTGACTGCATCGTAGGGAAACACGGGAAAAAAAGCGGGAACACATGAAAACGTGTTCAGACAAGTTCCCGTGCCCGGGAACAGTGCCCGAGTACTACCCCATATATTGGAGGTAGTGCCCGTGCCCGGGCACGGTGCTCAGATTTGTGCGCGGGCACCAACGAAAAGCTATGTTCAGACTAGAGCCCGTTCCCGAAAACCGGGCACAAGCACCTAGTCTGAACGTGGCTAAGGGACTATTTTCCCCTGGATTTCCCTGGTTGCGAATCTTTTAAGTGATGTTTTAAATGAGGAATCAGTAGCTTTTTGGCAATGCATTATCCGAAAGTATTAGAACGGGTAGACTCTCCCGAACAGATATTTCATCGAAGTTTCTCGTTGGGTGCCCCTGAACTATTGAACATATCATGCTTCTTGTTCACTGCAATCGCTTCTACTGCCTCTTTTTGTTTTGGCTTATGATTCAAGTTTTGGACCTAAGAACGATACGAAGAGCACCTAGCTCGAAATCCATGATTCGCCGACAACTTTGCCACAAACGATCACAATTTCCAGATCTGGCCATTCAGCACGGTGGACAAGGGACGATGGGTAGTCCCTTATTCTGGGCTTGACCGTGGGAGATCTGGGTACGAGTTTAAATTGAGTGTCGAAACAAATTCTTTGTCTTTATTTTTCCCTTAGTCACAAAGCTCGAGCCACTTTGTCTGCCAATGAGCGACAAAACCAAACCCAATCGCGAGTTGCACGCGCGCCTTTTCTCTTGCTTGGCGCAGGGTTGCATATAATTACTTCAAATTCTGATTGGCTCACTGGGTGCCCTGCGTCTCTTGAGGTTGGATGTACATTTACATCAAATCGCGTTTTAAGTTTTTGTCAGTCTGAATTTAATGAACACATTGTTTTCTTGTATTCATCAAGACCAAGCTTAGTTTTGTTTATTTAAGAAAATTTGCATTGTTAAACTAAGAGTACGTGATGATCAACATAAATGCGTGGTTTCGGAGAACCACTAAATCTATGAGAGTAAGAGTCAAACGGCTTTTTTTTTTCTCATGAGTGTTTCGTGGTCATGTTCGAACTAACTTTGTGTAAGGGCGGACACGATTTTGGTTCGGTTGCGCCGTTCGTGCGCAAGGATAATAAAAAATGTCAGTTAAAAATGATAGGTTTAGGCAGCTGGAAAAACGGACCATATAACTGGAGAATTTCATAATCCTTTACCTCTTTAATGAATGAAAGAGTGAATAAATGTTCAGTTATAATCGTTCCTGCTGGTTATTCATTGTATTTATTGAACTACAGTTTAGTTAAACATTTAGCAAAATTAGGTCTTTTCTGATTGGTGGGGAATTAACACTACAATTAAGCAAAGAAAACGAAGAATTCGACCATGATCAACCTTCGTTTTCCGACTCTTAAAATAGTCTCAACGATTGCCACGACAGGCCTCTGTAACGTTTTCTAGTAAAACTTCGATGTCAGTCGCCGCAGGCGCAATCGCAATTGATAAAGTGATAAAGACAAATTTTGCGGACATGCAAGAGTGCGAGAAAGGCTTAGTAAGTAATGGTAATAGGACCGAGTGGAGTGCAATTCATGGAGTAATCGGGCGAGTGATTTGAAATTACGAGCGCGATTACCCCTAAATTGTACGACACGAAGTCCGATTACCAATTAATTGTGTCAATAACAAAATGCGAGAAACTCGAAAATTAAGGAATTAATGCGTTCGGAGTGATTATTGACTGACCTAAACTGTCCGCATCCGCAGGTTAGTATTCGTGTTTTGTCTTTTGTACGGACACTTATGTCAAGAACACTTAGACTAGCGATTTGCCTAGGTTACTCACGAGTTATGTTTGTTACTTGTCTTATTTTCCAAAACGCCGAAGAAGCATTTTTCGTATCGCTTTATTTTGTTTTCTTACGTTTTGTTGTTTTTACGATTTTATCTCAAATTGGTTTGGACTAAAAAATGCTCGTGTTTTTTTCCAAATGTTTTCTATCCAATATTTTATTTTGGATCCTAAAACTCTTCGTTTTTCCTGCTGTCGCTCATTTTTGGGCCCAAAGAAAGAAAAGCCAAGCGAAGTTCGGACGGTTTAAATCCTCGGCTCCGCTTTGTCAGAAACAAGAGCCGGATTGACATTTGGAAAACTCTCGCAAAAAGCGACAACCTCCTTGCCAAAAGTAAACACGATTTTTAACAGCTCCAGCCATTCGAAATGCCAGCAATATGTTGTTCCTCACAGCAATTCTCGTTGTTAGTTAAAAAATCGCAGACTTAAAAGGCTACTGAATCGCAGACTTAAAAGGCTACTGAATCGCAGTAAAAACTTTGTCTTTAAACCCCCTGACAATGTTTACGGCTGACAAAAAATTATGTTTTTCTGAAACCGATTTGTTTATCTGTTGTCATTGCCAATCAGATGTTATCATTAACAGTGATGTAAAAAATAATATCGCCCACGACTTGTAGTCAAGGTTTGTAGTTTGCAATATTTGTAGTTGATCGAAGTCAAGAATAAAACCATTCTTAACAATTTGCAGTTGATCAGTTGGTCTCGCAGGACCCATGTTGATAGCAGTTTTTATAACTGAAATGGTCATCCTGCATAAATATGTTTTTATTAGTATTATTATCATCACCGGAATCAATTCATGGCTTATCGTGCCGCAGTCACTTTTCACAACGAAAAGTTAAAGTCATTTTCGCCTAATGATTTTCGGTGCTATTGTAACAAGGACACCGACGGCAGTTTTCTATTGTCTTTACTGTTATAGATCACTGAAATGACGCCATAAAATAGTCAAAACAAGGCGAACAAAGTACATTTCTTCTTTTTTGGGTGGTGTCGAACAGTACCCACTTTGGGGTTGTTCCATTTTGTTTTGTTGTGGAATATTTCGGTTTGTTAAGGTTAAAATGTCAACGATACATGTCAGAAAATTTGTGACTCAGCCAAAGCACATAACCGGTTGTGATGTTGGATTTAAAAGTGAGACACTGGGACTGTTAATCTATAGTTACACTATTGTATTGAAATGTAATCGGATGTAATTAAACTGTGATGAAGCAAAATCGTTTATGCTCATAGTCATGTAGTCCCTTGATCCAACGTGGCAAAGGCCGATGATAAATCGAAAATGTACGTTAGCACATGTTTGAATGGTGGCTGTGGCTCTGCAGCAAAACGGTAAAAACTATAATCACAATACAGAAGTCCTTACTAGAGTCCTGGCATTGATTTTATTCTATTGGTAAATGCCATACAATAAGGAAAGAACTGTGGAGCTCCGCGTTTAGGCTTGCCTAAATATATATATTATTTCTTGCACATTGCCATTTTTTGCACTAAATGCACAATTACATTTAAGAATGATATAACGGGAGTTTTGTAAACTGAGACAAGTCGAAGATGCTTGTTATTTCATTTACCAGGTTCTGAAAAAAAAAGTTAAAAAAAAATAGTTTTAAATAGTTTGTTACATGTTTATAGTTTCTCCGCTGAAGGAATGAAAGGTTCAGTAAAAAAAATGAGTTTGCTTTTTGCAGTTGCCTACTCTCTTTCTCACATTTAAATTAATATAATCTCTTGAAGTGATTCATCACGACTGTGCTTAGCTGTGGTGTTTTTTTTTTCGGGAAGGCGCCGCAAACAAAGAGATTGGTGACCTTCAACCCGAATAGATGGTTGAGAAATCAATCGACCGTATGTGCGAGTGAAAAACAAACAAGTGGCCTTAAAAGAGTCATGGTTAAGAGAGCAGATGATATCAGCCATCAGTTTGGTAACAAGAATTTAAATACACTGTTTTGTATGTACTCTTGCAGATTTGGTTAACATTTCGAATTGATTCATGTGGAAGAAGATATTTTCTTTCTGAGTACATTATTCTTTTAGAAAAATTGTTTGACGAAGACACGTATATTTGAGTCCATATGTCCGTTTTAAAATGCTTTCAGTCAGAGACTTACGAGTTGGCTTTGAAATTCCTAGTCAAAGTAAGTGGATGTCTTGTCTTTCCAGAACATCCTCGATTGTCGCTGCTCGGTATTATGTACCTAACGTCTTTTTTAATCCACGATCTTTTTTATCTGAACTCAAACAAAACACTACAAAAGTGTATGCAGTACCACATGATTAAAACTGATATTCAAAGTTGAGATTGGCCCTGGCGTTTAATGCGATAGCCTCCATGTTAACTGATCTTGACAATTCAGTTACACGCAATCTAACAAGCTTCTCTGATAGGGTATACATATAAAGTACATTTTAGACTTTTCAGAATTAAAGATACATCCTATTTCCGTTTAACGTCATACGTTTTGAGTTAAGGTAATTTTCAGTGTTTGCTTGTTGGAAACGAAATTGATTTCAAAATGGCTGTTGATGGGATAATTATTAATTATGTTAATTTTTATCTTAATAAGCCCAACTGGGCAAAATAATCATACTTAATTTTTTTGACTAAAGAACGACTGGATTAGGTCGGCTAATTTTCTCGGCGAGTGGTTTCAACGTTTTTCATAATCTATAGAGTTCAGTGAAATTTTGAACGTGAGATATCATGTAATCGTACACTCAATTGATTCAACTAGTTCATTGTTTCTTGACACGACAAATTATGTGTGCAATGTAATTTAAAAAAAAAAGTAAATGCATTTGACATGATTTTCGCAGCTGCTTGACCGCGGTGACATTTTAATTAACATTTTCGCACGAAATGAGAACGAGAAATATAATGAAAGAAGACGTATGTGGGAAATGACACGTTTTAACAGTCCTAGTAAAATTCTGAAATGGAATAACTGCACTTTTCCTTGTATTTTCGCCAACTTTGAATTATTCTAGCAATCGAACAAAAATATCTTGAATACAAGAACGAGATTTTGCACAAACTTAGGTTTGTCGTAGTATTCCGTCAAATTTGAGTATTCAGATTCTCTTTGCAATTTGTTCCTAGTTTTGAAATAAACTTGTTCAGGGTCAATGGTGTGAAGGTTGGAATGCAAGGTTCATTTGATCCAATGCATGCATCGAATAATTATGGAGCAAATTAATTTGCACAGAGTTTAAATTATGAGAGAATGTTGGGTAACAAATAAATAATGATGAATATCAAAAGTATCAGTACATTATAATATTACTTATTTCATGATATTTATGTAATAATATTAAGTAATAAATTGTTGATCAATTTTGATTTTGAGGTGTAAAGTGACCAAATGACCTAATGAAATACCATGTTTTTTTCATATCTTGGTCATCTAATCTTTCTGATATGGGAGTGGTTTCTTTGTCCCAATTCCCATTGATAGCTGAGAGAAAAGTAGCAGTTACCAACGATCATTTTGTACTGCAAATGAACATCACAAACAAAAAACATACTTTTATTAGGTGAGGGAAGTCTATCCAAAAGGAGTAGTTTGGAAAAGCTTCTTTTCCTTCAATATGCCTGGCATATTTGTTTACCAAAACTCCACATATTATATATGCCACAAGAATACAGGAAAATCTGGAAGAAAAATAAAGAACTTTATTATTATAAAAAATTTTAAAACTAATAAAAAAAAAGAAAATAATTATTCTGCAACAGACTGACCTTTTTGGGTTACATAAACAATGCTTATCATATGGCCATGTCTGAAAGCTGGTCAAATGCAGACCTCCAATTTTGGAATAATACCCCTGGGCTAACTTTAAAATAGCAAAATGTTTTGCATCCTCCTAAGAGTGAGAAGGTCTCTCTTTCTGGCCAAGTAATCAGACTGAATGCTCTTGTGACTAATTTGTCTCCAATTGTCAAATTGTTAAAAGCTGGATATGACAGCTGTGTGCACAATCCTTCAAAGGATTTTGTTAAAGGTCATTGTGGGAGCTGGACAAGCTTCCTAAAGAGGTAATTTTGATGGGCTGTAAAAAATATTAAATATTAAATATTAAGAACATAGTTCAAGTTCTTATTTGTTGTCCCTACACATTTCCTATATAGAAGTAGTAGGGAGAAATTGTTAAAATATCAAGCAAATCTGTCTTGTGAGATCATGTCCTTAATTCTCTTGTCCACTCTGTTTAATAAAGCATTGATATTACAAGGAGAAATTTGAAGCTGGTAACTCATCCAAAGGACCTATAGGCTAACAGCAGCAAATAGCCCACAAACTAACAATAAAGAAGAACTTACATTCACAACAAACAGATTTCTCAAAGTTCCTTGGTGGGTGAGTGGGGTGAAGTTCAGAGCCCAAGCTTGCATTTGAAGTTAATTATTTATAATTATGATTAGCAATTGTCAGAACTAACACCAATTAATCTTACGAGATTACAAGCACACTTCCTAAACTTGGTCCAGAATGAGTATATGGCGAAGAATGTAGACAGGCATATTTGGTGTGTAAAACAGTTGTCTGCAAAAGAAAAAAAAAGTTTTATTTAAAAAGGATTTTCAAGTGCAATTTTGAATGTACTTCACCATGACAGTGAGAGCCCTCAACATTGGGTGTGTTCCTTTGGGATGATCTGGATTAGGATCAGTAATCCAAGATCATTCAGATCATGGCATATCAAAGGAACCAAGAGATCCACTCTGGGCAAGGATTCCTCTGTTCCTTTGATGCACCATGATCTGAGTGATCTTGGATACTAATCCTGATCTGGGTCATCCCAAAGGAACGCACCCATTGACTTGCAAGGCCTGTCATACAAAAAACAAGTGATAAGTGGTGAGTGTCGGTGCTTCCCACACATACATGTATATGCCACATTTGAATCTAAATGAGTAAAACTCTGAGGAATGGGTAGACCTTTCTTGTTAATTGTTCTGAAGTAATATGCCTCTTTTGGGTTTCTCTATAAGGTGTTCTTTCTGTTACATGTTAGTCTGTATATATAGGTGACTAGATATATAATAAGGTAAACAGTTTTCAGGAATCTTCCGGAGTATCACTTCCAAATGAAACCAAAGGGTGCATTTTTTGGGAGAATCTGAAAACAGATTTTTCATCTTTAGATCATTTGTATCCTTCCCTACCCAAAAAAAAACACAGAATGCAAAATGGATTTTTCTTTATTTAGAGCATGCAACACACATTGTGTATCATCATATTTGTATCATCACGTTTTTGTAACTGCTAAACTGACAAAAGGAATTTACTGAAAACCTATAAATAATTTACACGTAGTAGTTTTAAAGTCAATTACTTCGGCGGTTTTAAAACCTCTTGAACTCTTGAGACTGCTTACCGATTGCTGCGTTAAGATTTGGAAGTTCACTGGATCAACTTCACCTTCCTGTGATTCATTACATCTCAATGTAACAGTGAACTGAGTTGGTGCTCTGTTAAAACAAAACAAAACAAAACAAAACAAAACATAACAAAACAAAACAAAACATTCAATGAACTTGGAGCTGGGAAATCAAACTAAGGGAGGAAAAAGTGTTAATGTATCTGATAAATTCATCAGGTAACTTACATGAACCTCAGGAAAAATTAACTTTATACAGTTTTAATCAAATCTTGGTTATATGACGCACATGTGGAAAGGTCATGTGAGCTGTTTTGTAGAAGACAGCAAGTTAAATTCTATGGTCTATTCTATAGTCTATTATTTAGTAAGAGTTGGAAATGCAGGAAACCCCATTTCCTAAACATGCAAAATGCTACTAATAAATTTGATTACAGTTAGTACAATCGTGCACAACAGGTCTATTTTACAGGTCACATTCCACAGGTCAAAGTACAGGTCACTGTGCCACAGCTGAATCAACAAGCCCAAAAGAGTCTCCTTGCCCTAATCACTATCCAAAATTTGTTTTAGATGGGTATGGAATGTGACCTGTAAAATAGACCTTGCGGTACACACACACACACACATGCAAGCACTGCTAAATGAACATAAAATTGTGTATGTCACCCAGACAGTAAGGACTTCATTCTAAAACACAAGTCACTCTGGTAACTTTATTGTATGACACAAGGATTAAAGATTGTCAGTCTGCAAAGGTGAACTATCTCAAAAAGCAATAGCCAAATAAGGCAATGTTAGTACAAACGTCAAAATTCCTTTTCCTGTATAGTGTAAAGCTCATTCTCCATCCCCAGTCAAAGTACAGTGGGCTGTGTTTTGTTTAGCGATGCTGTATTTATTGCTTTTACTGCTTTGACAAGCCTGTTGACAGAAAACAGGTATTAATTAACATGTTTGGTTGTAAAATTAATTACCAGTAAGCTAATTAAGTCATGAACATACAAAGTTAAAAAAGTTAAATGGTGTGATGTTTTACTGCTTTGAAGGGGTGGCAAACGGTTCTTCAAAAATGTGTGTTGTAGGACTTTTGTCAGATTTCATTGGTCTTGCTGTCTCAGAGTCTGGATTTCTTTTGCAAGGCTAAGAAAGTCTCGGGCTCGCAGAAAATATATTAGTCTCACTGTCTTGCAAAGTCTCGGATTTACCATTTGCCATCCCTCTTTGACATTTGACTTATCATGTTCAGTGTAAGAATTAAATAGTGTTTCTTGGTATTTTATTAATACATGTATGAAAAATACATGTAGGACTTACTGCCACATCAACACATTTGCCTTCTGAGTAGGGGTTACATGGATTCCAGCTGAATGTGTATTCTTTATTGTTGGAAGGGATATCTGAGAATCTAATAAAATCAAAATTACAAGTAATTTTGATAAGTAAAAACAAACATTCTTGCTTGAAATCAAGGCTGTGCTCTAAGAAAAGCAGTTGGGCTGTAAACCATTGAAATCCAGGGTGCCCAGCATATAGGTTGGTGCAAAAACCAATATTTCTTTGTTGCCCAAAACCAAAAGTAAGTCATGAAAGGCAGCCAGGTGTGGCAACATGTACATGTAGAACACAGTCCTGTTGAAGTGGTATATAATAGAAGGTGAATTTAACTTAGTTAACGACTAGGAACAAAAGCAGGTGGCATTAGCATTCTTTGGCATTCACTGGGGATAACTGTTTGGCGTAAAAAGACGTTTTTTGGCTACCGTAACCGTATAAGCAACAAAATATGAACTAATTAAAAACAGATCAACTTTTTAGCGTATGCTGTACTTAATGAA
>OX419343.1:5358132-5378132 GCA_948470475.1 Galaxea fascicularis | reverse complement strand
CCCATGCCACCTAAGCCTCACTCCCATGCCACCTTAGCCTCACTCCCATGCCACCTTAGCCTCACTCCCATGCCACCTTAGCCTCACTCCCATGCCACCTTAGCCTCACTCCCATGCCACCTTAGCCTCACTCCCATGCCACCTTAGCCTCACTCCCATGCCACCTTAGCCTCACTCCCATGCCACCTTAGCCTCACTCCCATGCCACCTTAGCCTCACTCCCATGCCACCTTAGCCTCACTCCCATGCCACCTTAGCCTCACTCCCATGCCACCTTAGCCTCACTCCCATGCCACCTTAGCCTCACTCCCATGCCACCTTAGCCTCACTCCCATGCCACCTTAGCCTCACTCCCATGCCACCTTAGCCTCACTCCCATGCCACCTTAGCCTCACTCCCATGCCACCTTAGCCTCACTCCCATGCCACCTTAGCCTCACTCCCATGCCACCTTAGCCTCACTCCCATGCCACCTTAGCCTCACTCCCATGCCACCTTAGCCTCACTCCCATGCCACCTTAGCCTCACTCCCATGCCACCTTAGCCTCACTCCCATGCCACCTTAGCCTCACTCCCATGCCACCTTAGCCTCACTCCCATGCCACCTTAGCCTCACTCCCATGCCACCTTAGCCTCACTCCCATGCCACCTTAGCCTCACTCCCATGCCACCTTAGCCTCACTCCCATGCCACCTTAGCCTCACTCCCATGCCACCTTAGCCTCACTCCCATGCCACCTTAGCCTCACTCCCATGCCACCTTAGCCTCACTCCCATGCCACCTTAGCCTCACTCCCATGCCACCTTAGCCTCACTCCCATGTACATATTACTAAAACATGCAGTAGTGCAATTAATTTTTTTATAATAGACATATTAGTAAGTACGTATCCTGAAGTAGCACCGAAGCACTAATTCATGCGTTTATAAGAAGTAGACTTGATTATTTTAACAGTCTTTTGTATGGGTTACCGAAATATCTGCTCTCTAAATTGCAGCGTGTTATGAATGGTAGTGCTCGTTTGGTTTATTGTGCTCCGAAGTCATGCCTTATCACGCCTCTACTTCGTGAGTTAAATTGGCTGTCTGTTTGTTATCGTATCGAATATAAAATAATTCTTCTTACATTTAAGGTATTGCATGGTATGGCGCCTGATTACTTACGCCATTTAATATCTGTCTTGCCGCCGTCTAGGTATAATTTAAGGCGCAACAATGACTGTGCAGCTTTATTAACTTTCCCGAAAATAAGAACCAAGAAGACCTTGGCGGATAGATCGTTTAGTTGTGCCGCCCCTAGACTTTGGAATCTGCTTCCCACCACAATAAGATCTACTTCCAGTTTAGATATTTTTAAAATTAGACTTAAAACTTTTTTATTCAATAGGGCATTTAATTAGTTACTATAGTTGTTATGTTCTGACGATTTCTTACTTATTATTCACTTTTACCTAATCCTAAACTATAACAAAGCTATCTTTACAAACGAAACGAAACGAAACGAACTTAAACTTATAAAAACTCGATATAATACTGACGAAAACTAACTTACGAAACGACGAGAAACAAAAATGACTGGTTTGGATAAAGATTTAATTTGTCGGTTTTTATCAGCTATGCTCCCAGAAGGGGCGACACCTATATGAGAAAGAAAAGAAGTCCGATTTTCCCAGTGGGGACGACACCCATGTGGCAAAATCAACACGTCCCATAAAAACAATAACTCTTATTTGTCTCTTTTCAACATGTTATACTTAATTTGCATTATTGATGAATTATTCTATTTATTTATGGGATTTTTGAATTGTAATTTTGAACTTATATTTTATTTTTAATTTAATATTTATTGTAAGTTGCAGTTGAATATTTCTATATAAACTGCGCGGTATAAATTTCAATTTATTATTATTAATGCAATGCAAATGCAAGAAAAGATAGAAACTTGAAAAAAAAATGAAACGGCATACTGGAACGACGTAAACGACACACTGTAAGGAGTTACTGATTCGTATCAACTGCCACTGATTACCATCTTTGAAGCTCAAAGGCTTTCGTGTGCTGACACAATTTGTCGGTAGTCCGTGATCCAAATTATTTTGGAAGAGTCGAGGTTTGCAACGACCAATCCACTAGAAACATACAGAGGTTAGTTTATTGCTAATAAGCCATCGAGATATGGAAGCAAAAGAAAAATGTTTCATTCGTTGTTATCGTACTATGCTTTCCGATAAAAATTCCCAAGTTTGATTGCCATTGATAACAATGACTATTTGGATATAGATAAAATTGATTTTGGTTTGATATATCGTCTTCTGTCCAGTGAAGAAGCCAGGGTGTTTAAATCAAAGAAATGATACTCAAAACATTAAGATAAGTTTTCGAAACGTCCTCTCTCCTTCACCCCACTGAGAACTGAATAGTTCTATTTCATAGTTCTATTTCACTAGTTTCTTTTCAATGTTTCTGTTTGATGACTATGACAAAAAAATGATATTAAATCAAAACATTGTAATTAACATTGCTGCGAAATTATTGTCCAGCAGACAGGTGATGAGAATAGACAAACTTATCAGCCAGAGGGTGTTATCATGATGTAACCCCAAATTCTCTTAACTAACGAACAAGGAACTGCACAGCAGGTAGAAAGGAGAATTAATCACATCTTGGGTTAACAAATATCTACTGAAGAAAACTTGCCCCTAACTCTTTATTAAGATTGAAACAAAAATCACTATTTGGGGCCGTGCTTAATACAATTTCGTTAAACGAATGAATAATAACACACATATGGACGCAAGAATTAATGAATGAATTGATGGACAGAGAAGCACCACGGCCAGATTCTTGATAAGAAATGTTACTTAGGTTAGTCAAACAAAATCCTACGAAGTGTCATTTTCAGTGATCTCGCTCGAAACAACAAAAGCAACCACAAATCGTGTACTAACGAGACTCAAGGTTAATATAATCAATTGCAAACTCTGAAGGAAACGTTAAGTGCTGGCGTTCATTTGATGTTGCAACTTAATAATTCGCAAACACAAACAAAGCTCAAATAATAACTGAACCAGGACTAACCTGTAGAGTCTTCTGATCTTTTAATTGTTGCTCATCAAAAAGACATCATGCCAAGGACTTCAAATGAGCTTTCGCAGTACACGGCGGACACCACAACAACCGGTGGGTATATTGGATGAATCACTTCTTTTTATAATGTTTTTAAAATTCACAAATATATTAAAATTATTTAGAGAACTCTACGCAATTAACGCCTTAAAGCGGCTCTTTTGACACAATCGTCTCATGTTCCTTGCGGATAATTTTGGCAGTTGAGTGTCACAATGCAGTGAGAAGACCAAGCTTCGCCCTTGATCTCGACACAGTTAATTACATTGTTTTCAGTGAGTGCAGAGAGTAACGAAACAGGTTTCACAGCCAAACAACAAAAAACAATTCAAAAACTTTCAACACATTTAAAAACAATAAAAACGTTCGCTGGCTAAAAAATTTCAAAAAGAACATGAGCTTTGGGCTGTCGATCTACAGCCTTTGACGGATAAAACATGGAATGCAAAATGGTAAAATTTATCCAAAAAAATGCGAGAAAAGATAAGAAGAGGAACAAAAGCAAAGTAGACGTGTAAATAAGGTGACTATTGTTTAAAACCTGTAAGAAAGAACATATCAGGAATGTCAAAACATGTGCTAACGGATCAAACATTGCAAAACATGCATGGTCATTCGACCATCGCATACATTTTCATAATTCTCGTGTTATCGACAAAGGCTCTTTTCGCATTAGAAAAACTTTCGAGGCTTGGCACACCACTGCTACCAAGCATGCTGACAATAATTGTAAGCCGATTCCAAACCAGTATAGCATTCTTTTTAAACAATAGTCACCTTTTTCACACTTTAACTTTTGTTCTTCTTATTATTTTTATCTCGCCTTTTTTTGTTTTTTGCACATATTTTACTATTTTGCATTCTATGTCATGGGCGTAGCCAGGATTGTTCAAAGGGGGGGGGGGGGGAAAGGGGAGGTTACACTGTGTCAAACACAGGGCACTAACCAAATTGTCACCTGAATATTGTAGGTTGTTTGCTTAAAAAAAAGGCTTTCAAAGAGGGGGTCACGGGCATCCCAGGACCCCCCCTAGCAACGCCCTTCTATGTTTTATCCATCGAAGGCTGTAAATCGACAGCCGAAACTTCATGTTCTTTTTTAAAATTTTTTTAGCCAGTGAACGTTTCTACTGTTTTTGAATATGTCTCATCCTGGCTGCAGTTCAATCTTTGATCTTTCAACACTTTGAATAACCTGTTCCAACAGTCAACATGGCATGATACATTTGCAGAACACCAACTACAACATTTGAACCGTCGGTTACTGGCCCGTTGAAATTCCCCAATCTAAACAGCCCAGTGGGACCAATGGTGAAACAAACAACAATTTCAAGGTTTTCGTGAGATACAAGTAGAGTTTATTTGGCAAATTAGAGCAGGTTGTCAAAAATTGGCAAGACCGATTAGTCCTGATATGGACCTCATGTCTTACTAAATTACAAAATCATAGCAATTGAATTCACCATTCCTGTTAGACAGTAGGATAATTAGCGAACTTTTAATGTCCTTAAGTTTGCTCTTGAAGGCAGATAAGTTGAAAGAAACCTTGACGTCGTCTGGAAGAATGTCCCAAGATAGCGCGGCTTGATACCTGACGAGTGATCTGCCAAGTTCTGTACGTGGTCTGTTTACTCCGATATTAAAACTACTTTTTAGGTTATGGGTCGTACAAACTTTGACTTCAACTCGTGAAAGTTTAAGAGAACTCAAAAAAGCTGTGGAAACACAGAGAAAGTAGGGGTAACATATACTATGTAGTATAACATATACTATGTACCTTTACTTTCTCTTCGCCGCGATTCACCATCTTAATCGTCCCCGACTTTCTCTGTCCGACCTCGTAGCTTAGTCGGCGGAGCAACGGTAGATCTAATCCGGAGGTCGCGGGTTCGATTCCCACCGAGGTCATAAGAATTTTTTCTTTGCCTCGTGTGGTTCCCTGATACCCTTTACTAGGGCTAACGCCCAGTGGGTTTTTCATGGGTTTCTATTAGCGCTCTAATTTACACTTCAGAGTTAATTCTCTGTTCCACCATTTGTATGAGTCGAAAGAAGTCTGGACCAAGCTGGCCAGCGGTTAACTTTCAGAGGCCGTTCACGCGCCTGCTCAAACAAGATGGCGTCGGCCAGTGCCACGCCACCTTCTCGAAACTTGCAGCTCATACAAGGAAAATTCTGACGAAGAACATATACCAGTCCCTTCAACGATGGCTTTATCAGAAGTTTTATAAACAAGCAATTTAGCGATTTTCACTTCATTCAGTTGATTTATACTGAATTGATGATCGAGTTTGCACGTTTTTCATGAAATAAAACAAAGCATTTTCTGGAACCAAAGTAGCATTATTCTTAGAATCGAGCATAAATTGAGCTTTTCTTTTGGCGTAAAACGAGAATTGCTTGGAGCATAAAATGCTAGTTTTACTAGCATTATCGGGAAAGGCCTAATTACAGGACGTTGCCGGAAAACAGCTAGGGTACTCTGGATTTCAAGTGACGGGGATGATCGACGGATTTTTTGGGGGGTTCATATGTTCGTTTCCGGGATTTTTTAGGATTGGAATATTTGGCAAGCATTTTTTTGTGTATTTGGTATTTCAGAAAGGGGGGAGGGGGAAGAAAGACTCCCGATACCCTGGGGTATTCAAAAATCTGAAGATTCGTTGTGTTCCGATTCGTTGTAGTGGGGGGGGGGGGGGGGTTATTGGAAGCCCTAGGGAGTTTTCTTTCCCAAAAGACAGTGTATCCATGGATACAAACAACCTAATAGAGTCAGCACGCATGTGCCCATCAAACATGTTTTAAGCATCTGTCCAAACGTGCAAAACATCGCTCACGAAACACGAGAACAACAGAAATGTTTTAAGATGTTTTATCGAATGTTTGACAGAGTTCATGTCTTACCCAACACGTTGAAACATGTCAAAACATGTTTAAACAGCACAAAACAAGGTGGCCAAACGGAGAAATGTTTTGCCACCCTACAATGTTTTAGCATGTTTTACCGTAAAACATTTACCGTTTGGACAGGCCTTAAAGAGAAGCAAACTGCCAGAAGGTAAGATTCGTCTAAATGGCTCTAAACCACTTCTAGGAACCCAGAGACATTAAAATAACGAAATGCAAACATGAGGTAAGCCACTTTTATTTAAATTATTTTCTACATGTAGCAGTTAGACCAATTTTCGAAGCATTCTCATACATTGTCTTATAAACGGAAAATCGTAACGCAATCGTCAACAGACTATTTATTTATTTAACTTCCCCAAGCTGGCAGGGACACCGCAACAGCGAGCGCCAATTACTGCGGGCCCGAGACACAGGTCAACACCAGGGGTGGTCACAGCTAGGGTTCGTTACGTCCCTAGTGGTTCTTTAACGTCCCACAGAATTAATTGTGGAGAGTTGTGAGACAGGACCTCCGGTTTATCGCCCTTATCTAACTATTTTGCAGATGTCATCGCAAAGGAAGCACTGACCCTGAGTGTTGGTCCGGCCGGGGTTTGAACCCACGACCTCACGCACGTTAGTCCGGAACTCTACCAACTGAGCTAACTGGTCGGCGGTTACGTAATGTTACGTATTAATCGTATTAAACGTCTGGGCCACGTGTGTTTGGGACAATGTAATGAAAATGGCGAATACTCGCAATGAGCTGGTTCACACTGAGTTTTTTTTTTCCAGTGACATGGCAAATAAAATGTTTAATACGTGTTGTTTATTGTAAAACTGAATTCCATTTATGCATGGAGAGTGGCCACATATTACATACATCTTTTCAGGTAATGTTACCAGTTTAAAGTATCATTGTGAAATACACTGTTGGCGTCCCTAAACTGAGGTGTAACCACTCTTGTCCGTGCACTGCATTCCTTGCTTTATAGGTAAATGACAAATGCGCCTTCCACGAATCTACAAGTGAAAATGACAAATAAGTGAAAAATAACACACCCACAAAAACCTTCAGTTTATAGAAGAAGAATAAAAAGTATGATAAATAATTAGCGCAATCTAAATTGAGTAGCGCTGTTTCAGGTGTTGACGAAAAAGTATTGGGTAACTCGATGGCAGAAACAACAATAGGTTAAAATACCGCGATTAACTTTTGAAACCGCGGTGGCAACACCATGATGATGTTGAAGCAAATGTTTCTGTCAATAACAAAAATCCTGCCACATCTGTAGTTACGGCTAATTTAGTCAGCGGCCAAAACCATACAATTGAAAACTGATTGGCTGAAAGCTAAAAATTGTCTTACAGTATTCCACGCGATGTTAAGGAAGGTGGACACAAGATGTGACTTGCTGGCGCCAGGGTTCTATCTATTAGGGTATTTGAAGGGTAACAATATCTCAAAATTGTGTTTTAAAATGCACCAGATTGCATCTCAGTGCATATTAATTTTGAAAAATGACCTTCGGCTCCTGGGGATTTAAATTCTAGATAGAACCTTGGTTGTGAGACTTGCGGAAGTAGAAACCGATTCCTATTCGGAGTAGTTAGGTTCGATGTTGCTCGCCACAAAACCAGGATTCACGATGGAATTTCCCCCTGTACTCTACAGCAGTCAAGAAAGTACAACTTTTCACTGGTAAATAGGGTACTGGGTACTGCACAAGATTTGCTGCAGCTTCCTGGGAAAAACAGGCCCAATTTCTTGAATGTAACGTTAGACAGACTGTGATAGATGTAGCATGAGTGTAACAACATTGAATCAGTTACACTAGTTACGTTTGCCTTCTGCCAACCAGGAAAAAAAAGGATATTTATTGGAGGAAACCCGATTGCCCCGAATGCATGCGCAGCGACAGGCGCTAAACAACTGAAGGAAGACATGTTATGAAACTGCATTAACATGCTACAAGTAGAATGGAAAGAGTAGACTAAATAAAACTAGTAACCGAAGTCAGCAAAACCAGTCTGGAATGATTCCCCTGATCCCGCCAACATATGATCTCAATTCAAAACCGTCAAAACTTCCGTGAACCATGAAAAGTAAATCTGCTCTCCTTCTTCGACTCCCAGCAAATAGCAATTTGTAGTTGAGAGAGAAAATGCATCACGTGACCGACCCTTCAGTAGCTAGCGTGCTGGCATAAAGACCTTTTTGGTTGTGTTTGGCTGAGAGCATCTAGAGTTCATAGACATTGATCAATCTGCCGGCGAGAAAATGGGAGAAAGAAAGACATTCTCATTAAACTTGCCTTTTTGTAAAGAAAAAATCCCAAAATGGCGGAGGCAAACAAACCGCAGCAAATGCTGAAAAACAAACAAACAAACAAACAAACAAAAAAAAACAATTAGACACATGTTTGTATACTGGAAACCCAAAAAACAGCTTGAAATAAATTCACGTTATTCTTGCTATTAATATTTTTAGTATTCTGTATGGTTTACACACCTACGGCCAAACGGTATCTGTTTGTTTTGTACTATACATTGCTAGGATACCAATTATACCTCCCCAACAATAGAAAAGTTTGAAATGAACCGAGGAAGAGTTGCATGCTCGTATAATAGTATGGCTGATTTATTCGGCAGACTTCTTTTCCGACGTGAACGAGGCAAGTTTAGCTCTCAGTGGTCGGCAGGAAATGTGAGAGAAATATTTCATGGAAGATAACAAGGCGGGAACTTGAGGTTTGCTGTAAATGTAGAATTTTGTTTTGTGAACAAATTCAGTTGGATAAAAAACGTCACAACAGAAAAGTGTAAATTTTGGTGTACCCTGTTCAAGTCGTTCGCTTAGAAAACGGGGCTCAATAGTACCGATAGAGCGAGGTGAAAATAATCTATATACCCTTGATGAATCAGTTTTGACAGTTTCTGTTCAACACAGCTGTCAATACTCCTCTCAATTTCGAATCGATGGGTCTAAAATCACCCACAAATAAATTAGTTAAGTTTAAGATCTTTAAGTCTTTTAGAATTTTTTTTGCTGGCCACACTGGCTGATAATCCTCTAATTGAGGAGTTTGCTGTATTGGTAAATAAGTAAATAAATAAATAAATAAATAAATAAATAGAGGTCGGAGGGAAACTCAGGTTAATTATTTCGCACAGAGTTCCATATCAGTAGCAAACAAAATGCTTTTAAAACATTTCCGCATATTGTTTCTTCGCGAAAAGGAGCTACATTGCTTGAAGAATCTTGTCGCTTGGAGAGATGTTTTTGCAATCCTTCTTTCGGGTTTCGGAAATAGCTTGATTTCAGGCCTTTCAGCTGCTCAGAAATGAATCGTCTACGATCATATAGTCGTCCGTGACGCTCTCCTTTGGTTTCGGAGATGCGAGATCAAGTCTGTCAAGGGGCGCAAGTACAACGGCTGCGATTCTCAGCTGTAGCAACTGGCATTGGAGAGGATTTTGAGGAAACTTGAGAAAAATGTGCGACTTGGGAACTGCTAAACTGTCCTCGGTATACGGCTAACTCTACACCAGATGGCTGGGATCGCGCTGAACAAAGTCCATTAAGTGAGAGACCGGCCGACCGGTTAGCTCAGTTGGTAGAGTTCCGGACTAACGTGCGGGAGGTCGTGGGTTCAAACCCCGCCGGACCAACACTCAGGGTCTTTAAATAACTGAGGAGAAAGTGCTTCCTTTGCAATGACATCTGCAAATGGTTAGACTTTCTAGTCTTCTCGGATAAGGACGATAAACCGGAGGTCCCGTCTCACAACTCACGACAATTAATTCTGTGGGACGTTAAAGAGCCACTAGGGACGCAACGAACCCTGGCTGTGACCACCCCTGGTGGTGACCTGTGTCTCGGGCCTGCAGTAATTGGCTTCACGCTGTTGCGGTGTCCCTGCCAGCTTAAAAAAATAAATCAAATAGAGAATGTCGTGTCTATGGCCCCGCCTATACGTATCCGGATTTTTTGAAAACGGAGATTTTTTTCTCCGTATTGGAATCGTATTCGCTCGATTTAAAAACAAGGTCTTATAGTGTCACGAGCCTCTGACGCCATGATATTCAAAAACCTCCCTTTTCGATTCCTCTGTCCACACGTATACGATAAGCCGGCGTTTTCAAAAATATCCCGCAGTCTGGAGAGTGTATTCGAAAACCTCCGTTTTCGGTGATAGAAAACTCCGGTTACGTGTGGACGGAAAGTGAAGGCGGAGAAAAATCTCCGTTTTTCAAAAATATCCGGATTCGTGTGAACAGACGTTGCGTCTTTCGTTGTCAGCGCCTTGTTATTTTCCTTTTTGTTTTCCGGCGCACAAGATTAAATTTAGCAATTGCGACCTCTTTAACTTAAAATAGAGGAATTTGAAATGGTTGAGCTTATTGGCACCTTGAAGTTACTTTTTCCCAGTCGTTTGCTTTCCACAAGGTGTGGTTGTTTGCCTGTATTGAACATTACCATAGTTCTCGATTGGAGCATCCATTTTGAACGTATGTTCACAACTGACAGCGCTTCGTGCTTTGCGAGCTTGTGGCCAAGCAAGCCCACCATTGGCACTATCCAACCGACACTATCACTTTGGAGAGAGAAAACTTGGCTCTGTGAGCTTTGTTGCCAAACTAACAGGGATATGCCGTGGAGATCAGGAGTTGTAGTCATTTCGTTAGCTGTGACAATCCATCTGTTATCGTGACTTTATGATTAAAGCTAGACAAGAAACAAATCAAATGCAAAACCATTTTTTTCCTGGCCGTATGTGTCCGCTTGATATGTTGAGGGTTAAAGAAATACTTAGAACAAGATTGTATGTTTACACAATCGTACGTTGATAAATATGATCTCTAGAAGGCAACAGTTAAGCCATTTAGTAGTGTGGTGTGTACCATAGCCTTTTCCCTTTTCTCAGGAATCAAAGTCTTACCCAAAATAGATACTGTTGGGTTAGAAAGCTTCCTTAGCTGTTCTTGGTACCAAAAAGAACAAACTTGGTTTTGTCTGGATTAATCGATAGCTGATGTTGACAGAACCATTCCGTGACCAGATGGAGATCTTGGGAAACACTTGTTGCCACGACATCGATATCCAGCGATTTAAAAGAATGATACAGCTTGGTATCAGTTGGGCTATTCAGAAAGCGTCAGTCGTCAGTTAAAATTTAGGCCATTCGTCAGTTGTCAATTAAGTTTTTGGCCATTTTTCAGTTGTCAGCTACCAGAGTTTTAATGATTGACTGATATTCTTGAAATATACATTTTAGTCTCAATTTAAGTCTTTTAATCGCTTAAGAGGCGCAACTCACTTCGAATCTATTTGAATGGCTTGTTTCTCTTAATGAAGTGCAGTTAACATCTGAGCAAACGGTGAATTTTTAACCTTAACTCGCCGATTGGTCGTATTCTCAACAACTTTAGCGAAAAACGTGTTCAGTTCAAGTCAATAAAGGGGCTCGCAACTTCGATTGCAATCGCCTTCGTGTAGCTCTACTTGAAAAAAATCGAACGCGTTTGCTTTTCCGGCGTAAAAACAGGATTGTCTGAATAAAGTTTTGTTCAGGACGGATTTTTGTCTACTATTCTGTGTGTCTGAAATCACGAGCCCTCGAGCCCCATCAATTGATGACAAGACCGAATTTCTTTGAATTTTGAAACTATTACAGTTTTTTGTTTCTTGGGCAATTCTAATTAGGCAAATTGGAATTTATATCGTTTATTAACGATTGCTAAAAAAAAAAAATGAAAAATTGAAATACTGCGTGGTAAGCAATACGTTGAAGTAAGAAAATTATATGCATGACCTCAACCGGCAAAGCGAACTATCGGGTTCACTAAGGCGGTTTGACACCCCTCTCACGGAGAACAATAGAAATCTGACAGATGTGATTACTGATGACAGGAACTCAGTGCGCAGATACAAATCTTTTAAGATGTCATGTAAAAAAGTTGCACTGTTACTTACAACGTCTACGGAGGAAGCTTCCTCAATTAAAGATTATCAATAGAAAAACTATCATCCAGTTCTTACACAGGAACGAAGGCAACCGACTATTACAATCTCGCGAGCTTTTCTCTCGCAGTCCCGCACACTATAAAATTGGCAAAGCCAGTCAACCCACTTCGCATACGCTGATTCTTACCGATTCAAACAATAAAGGGAGAAATAATCAAGTAAGACGGCCAAAGGTCGCCGCTTACGGACCCCAGGACCCGTACGTATTTGTTGCAACAGTTGCTTTTGTTGCCACAGTCTTCCGATGAAGGTCTCTAACTTTTTCAATGAAGCGTGAAGAACTTTGGTCTTGACAGCTTTTTGACAACCTTGTGTTAGATTTTGAGCTATGCACCTGATCGGCTTTTCATTCAATTTCTGCCTTCATTAAAATTTAATTACGCTTTCACGAAAAACGATACTGTCTTCAGTTTGTTATTTTATTTTTCTCGCCGAAAAAGGAAGGTTGCCCACATCTCGAGTGAAACATTTCGCATATTGGCTTACATTGAGGGCGCGGCATACGTGCGCAAGTGCGACGGACGGACGTATTGTTGGTTACCATTTTGTCTTACCCAAGATAGTCCCTTGATCACTGGTAAATCTCTGAATTTTCGACAGCGTTCTGCCAAAACATTATGCCAAGTAGTCTCTCCCACACCAAACCCAAAGATGGCATCCGGGGGTCTTAATAAGCAAATGCTGTGCAGTTGAAATACAGCCGATTGAGACCATCTGAAACAGCTCTCTGAGCCTCGAACAAATCTTTTGGAATGCTTTCATCAGCCAGTTGATCAAGAGCTCTTCATCTTCTTAACATGCGTAAATATTGACCTTAAATAGCTTTGTCGCATGGCGTTGACCTCATCCACTTTAAAATGGCTGTTTGTAGTCTTGAAGAGAATGGCTGGCTTGCTCTGATTTCTTAACCACTTGTTGAGAGAAATTTACTACCCCAATCAGTTTTGTTTAATAGAAGAGTCAGGTGTCATTTAAAAAAGAAGAAAACAACTTGGGATTTTCTAAAAGAGATGGAGCCTTTGATTGGATAAGGAAACGTCGATTCGAAATGAAATGAAGAATGACCTTCGCAGTTGTGAACTAAAGAAGCCTGAAAAAATCCAGGACATCAACGGGGTTTGAACCCGCGACCTCGCGATACCGGTGCGATGGTCTAACCAACATGAAGCCACTAAAATTGGGTACAGGTCAAGTGTGGGTTCATGTGTTCCCATGAAAAATTTCTTTCATATTTATCATTCACATCCATCACACTCAACGCAAAATCAGCAATTTGTGCAACAGCCAGCGTCCAGAAATGCCTGAGTTCTCTCCTATCAGGAAACAACACTTTCGCTACTACTAGCAAACAAGTCTTCAAACTTTATGTAAAAGTTACAGCATGAAAACAGTTAAATCTATTTACGCATTAAATACTGGCAAACAACCAGTTTGATTTTTGTTAGTGCCGCGACCACTCAAACAGGTTCTCTACTTTACAAGTTAGCAACTGTACACTATCGTGGAATACTTTACTGACTCGTTTCGTGCGTGTTCTGTACACTGAACTAATAGAGTTGGATAAAAATGGAGAGAGAAACGATTTGACAACAGCAGAGGGTTGAGTTTTTGACTAGTCCGATACCCTCACAAATGGAAGGGATGCAACTACAGTGATAAACAGTGAGGCAGATGCGAAGTATGACGCAACAGACAGATTAAGCTCATAAATACCATCTGTGTGTGCAGAACTCTTAAAAATATAACTTTATTACCTCTGTTTCACAAACGCAGAATGAAACATTTTCAAAGATTGTCAGCTTACAGGCTTAAGGTCAGTGCTAAAAGATGTTTATTATACAGGAAAATACTTTGAAAAGGCTCAATTAAGATTTACCTCAAGAGAAGTTGGAAAAAGTTTTAAGGAAAAGTCCATGGCCCGTTCGAAAAAAAAAATGTAAGTTCTTACGCGATCGGTAATTTGATTCCTGAATCAAGCCCAGCCTTCGAATTCGCGATCGCACAAGCATATTTGGAACGCAGAGCTATTGCCTGAAAAGAAAATTAAATACGACAAAGATGTTCGTTAGAAGTCAGAGGTATTTCACACAGAACTCTTTATATCCCGAGAACTGATAAAAGAACGAAAACGTTTTTAGCAAATAAGGGTGTCCTTTAGTAAGTTTGACTTTCTTGAACACGTTATATTAGAGGGAATTTGGATGTCGGGACCTCCGAGTCAATCGAATTTCTTTCTGGCTTTCATCGTTAAGTGCAAGATACCATGATGTCTTATGGACGGACCATTAGAAAAGTTATGGGGGGGGGGGGAGGGGGATTTTCGAGCATTATTATTTTTTTCTTTATGTTTCCCTTGAATGAATATGTTTTTGTCAAGATGTTGTGTTGATGTTGGTCTACTCTACATGCATGACTTAATTTTCCCTTGCAGGAATTTGTTTTTTGTACTTCGCCCAAACCGCCCCCCCCCCCCCAACCCCCCAACTTTTCTAATGGTCTGTCCCTTAGTAGCGTCAGATGCCCTCGTGATACTGTAAGAGTTATTGAAGAATAGAAGTTGCGAGATATGCATCGGGGATAAAATATGGTGCATGTTTCTCAAATTTAGCGGATAAGGTACCTCATCGTGTTGCCTCTGGGAGCAAATATCCCCTCAAATTTTGTTTAAGAAATTGGGGCGATCGTGAACTTTGTTCGTGTACAAGTTATCGTCAGCGGCTCGTTTTGATCGTCAAGTCGCGCGAGTAAACAACATGGGTTATCCTGTGAGGAGATTATGTCCCTTACACTTAAATGCCCTCCTGCCATAATGATGTGTATTTATAAAACTATGATGATGAAGGGACTTACAAAATCAAAGGACGTGTTCGTGATGACAGTACGCATTCCTTTAACTGTTCCTTCCAGTTCTTTAACACAGATTAATGCGACAGTTAAAGAAGTGCTGTTGCTGTGTAAAATAAGGTATAAGGTTAATCAGTACAGGATGGCTCAGGCTCGGCCTAATCGCTTTGTGTGAGAATTCTCCCCGCACAATAGATCGTTTCAGTAACTCTGTTGGATTCTTTTAAATCTGATTTAATCTTCATTGTTCTTCATTGTCTGAAATGGCGAAATGCATCATACATTAACTATTCTTGGTTTTCAGCCAAAGTAAATTCCAGATGTTTCCAATTGCACCCCCTTAAATTAAAAAAAGGAAAATATATTAAAATAAATTAAACTAAACAAACAAACAAATAAATAACTAAGTAAATAAATAGATAAATAAATAAATAAATAAATAAATATCAAACAATACGTTTGTTGTACGACCGCTGTACCATAAACCGCAAAACCCCACGTGAGGTTTTTCCCGCCAAAATAGTCACGTGGTCAAGCCTCGCCTGATCGAAATGGCGGAAGAACAAGGGCAGTTCGGTAAGTTGAAGACATTTGGAGCGCTTTCCTTTTGCATGGAAATACCGGTCATTCCGGTGGGAAAACAAATGGAACAGTCCTTTCCACTGGAAATTTCTGGAACCCCTTCAGATATATTCCTCTTTTCTCGTTTTTACCGAAATGACCGGAATATCGCTGAACCATTTGCCTCGTCACACGAGAACAATGCTCCTTCGTGAAAATGCGCGGTTTGTTGCTCCCAAACCCGGAGAAACTTTTACTGTTCCATTTGTCTGAAAATTGCCACCCGTTTTTCCACACCAATGAAAAGCGCTTAAACGGTTGTACTGTTCCATTTGGCGGAAAATTCTCACCGGTTTTTCCATACAAATGGAAAGCGCTCTTGGATTCAATTTTGTGCCTTACAACTTGAAGACCTATAGAAACTATGACTGGGTGTTTTATCTTTAAAAGGAGAGAACAGAATTACACTTCTGTCTATGCCATGTCTTCGGAATTTATTTCGCTACGTTTATGAATCGTGCTGCATCGTGTGTTGGTCAACTTTGCCTTGTGCACAGCTCTGTACAGTATGTGGTCCTTGGTCCGCGAGTAAAAGTTGTAATCTCGAATATTTTAACTGCAACACGTAACGAGCTGAAATTTTGCCTGAAGATAGCTTTTATGTTTCTTGCGTTAAAGTAGCAAGTTCCAAACGGTAACATTTTCCTCGTAATTCGAAAAAAGGTGACTGTGTTCGCAGGCCCTTGGTGCGCGAAGGTGGTTCTTGGTCCACTAGTCATGTAAACCGCAGCACGAAAAATATTCATAAATCCTCACAAGCTCCACCTCAAAAACGAAACTTTGTCTGTCTATATCCAGACATCTCGTGCAGACTGAATGCGTGAAGCAAATGTAACAGGCGTTCTTTTTCCCCCTTCACAGCCAGTCCGCCGAATTTCTCACTTCCCAATCTTCCCCTTCCCCCCTCCTAAAAACAACAACAACAACAACAACAACAACAACAACAAAGAAACAAACAATCAAAGGAATGCTTGATAGCAGTCAAGGGAAATAATGAAAAGGCAGTCCGTGCTTGATGTCTTTGCTCAAACAAAAACATCTTGAAAACATGACCAACCTATTAAGGATAAAATACCTTTTCTCCCGAGCTGTTGTTAGTCTTCCAGAAGTGCTAACTTATCTTTTTGCAAATAAAGGACGAAGTCTCTTAATGTTGTGATAGGTGTTAATTGTTTCTAAAAAAAATCCGGAAAGCCCCTTCAGAATTACAACTTGTAAATCTGACCTACCCTAATGGCATTTCTTCCCCAGTATATTTCAAGGCGCAATATCCATTGTAACTCAACTCACAGGTGGCTGTGCTTTGATAAGCGATTGGATGATAACTTGAATGTACGTTTCCGAAGCGAGCACAAGCCTGTTGGGAAAGTTGTTAAAAGTTGGTTATCACAGTCGTCTATAGTTTTTGGTATACACTCTTTTTTATAAGAACCTTTTCTATAAGAACGTTGAGGCTGAGATTAACCCAACTTTTAAGAACATTCTTAGAACATAATCCAGGCTCAGAATCAGTAAAGAACATCTTTATTTTGCTTATTTATTTTTTAAATGAGTAGTGTACTATGTACACATACACTTTTTCTCCATGTAAGTAAACTTAAAAACACCTTAAGAACGTTCTCAAGCTCAAATCGCGAAAAAAAAAAAAGAAAAAAGAATCACATCAATTTGTTAATAACGTGAGGAGTAGTTGTTTAATCTCCCGAGCCAGGGGCTCATGTATTAAACTTTCGAGCATTCCGGATCGAATTGGAATTTAGAAGTGTTGGCTTGAAAACCGGAGTACCCGGAGAAAAACCTCTCGGAGCAGAGAAGAGAACTGACCAACAACAAACTCAACCCACATATGACGTCGAGTCCGGGAGTGGAACCCGGGCCACATTGGTGGAAGGCAAGTGCTCTCACCACCGCGTCATCCCTGCTCCTCAACTTACAACTGGTGCTTATCTAGGTGTATAACACTTGTCAGACGAACAAAAAATCTTTCAAGATAAAAACGACCAATATGTTTGAGACGAATAATGCGCCTGGTAGGAGTTCTTAAAGATAAATAAAGCTGAATGATGTTTCCTACCGCTACATTGTGACATTTTCTCGAAGCTGCGGCCGCCGAATAGGAATTGCATGGATTCCAGCTGAGTGTACAAGACGAAAATCCAGTGCAATGAATACTTGAAAACCTGAAAGGATAAAAAAAAAATGCTGAAAATGTAAACAGTCTTTCATTAATAACGTGCATGAAATCGCTGATTGCAGTTTCTGTCACTGAGCGCTGCAGCCTGGTCTGCTTTTTTGGCAGTGCGTCCAGAAGAGGAGAGGAAGTGTTCTGCGACTGTAGTAGGTTTAGGTATCTATGGCACGGAGGTGTTCATTAAAACGGTCGTTTAAACGTCGTTTAGAGTCTCCTATGTACACGTGTATTGTAAATTACAGCGGTTACTTGAATCATGAATTGAGGTCAGTTTTTAGTGTCATAAGCGAGGTTAGATTTGTCTGTCATGTCAGTTCACCCGGTCGAAATGAAGGTATAGCTAGTAAATCCGTCAGAAATGTAAGGACTAGTAGCGGAATTTTTCCACAACAGGAAAAGCCGGAAGAGAGATGGTGATGGGCATAACAGGGACCACGCAGGGGGTGGGGCTGGGGGGCATTAGCACACCCCTCTCCTTTTTTTTGGCGAATTAAATCACTATTTCTTTTGGAAACGTTGCCTTTTTATGATTTGTCCATTTCGGTCCAATTTAGTTTTTTTCTCGTACAAAGACGGCCGGATTAGAGGGAGCATTTACGAGAGGGGCTGACAATGGGTAAACAAATAAAGGGGGGTAGTTTCTAAAGAAACTCTGGTGCTACGTCGGTGAAGAAGTGGTACACAAAAATTTGGTTTTATCAACAGAGTTGATAGTGTAAATTGACCACCGTACAGGGATTCTAAAGGCTGACGCTTCGAGCGTTAGCCCTTCGTCAGAGCGAATCGAGGAATTATGGATTGTGTGTAGTTTTTATAGTGGAGTAGGAGCTACGCTATTGGTGGTAACATGGCAACGTGAAAAATAGGAATACATCAGTTAAATGAAAAGCGTTCGTTAATACCGTGGGGATTAAGGGTGCCGATTTGGAAGATGAATTTTTGTAAACGGGCTGAGTTGTAGGTATTATGTGTAGTATTAGCTGGTGTGTCGTTACATTGTGGACCTGTGGATTAAGGTAAGGTTGTTGTTAACGATGCAGTGGATGGGAGCAGCTTTTTTGACAAGTATTTTGGCAAGCAGAGGCTCAAGCGAGGGAAGGCCATACAATCCTGTGTGGTTGTAGCCTCTATTTGGCCCGTCACACAGTCATAGGTTGGGAAGGAAAGATTGCGTGACGATCTGCTCTGGTGAGTGAAACATTCGTCTGGTGAACAAGACTTGCACAAGAGTTCCACGTGGTTCGAGAGTTCCTTTGTGAGTGTGCTTTCTTGTGTTATTTTTCCGCAGTTGACAATTCTGGAAGTGGCTGATTCTGGAAGTGACTGATAGCGTCCAGGGGAGTGTATTGCTCCTCATGACACCAGGCTGTAAGAAGAGCCTTACAAGAATAAAAAACTTTTCCTGTACTTACTAGAGATTTGACTGCTGTCCGACTATGACATGCCTGCCTCGCGCCCATCGCTTTATTTTAATTTGTGCTCTTATTTCTTAAACAAGAAGCACTTACTAAATCGAAATCGTGACTTTAATAAGGGATCATGCTACCTTTGCCAACCTGGACGTTGACCGTTTGTATATTAAAGTCGCATGATCCGTCTGCGACAAGTATAAATTTAGACATGACGAGAAAAATTATGCCTTAGGAAGAAATATCGAGACACACTAACCAATATCAGCTGAAAGACGGAGTAAGCGTGCCTGGTCTGAAACAAAATGCTGGCTCATAAAGAACCTGATACAGGGGTTTATTCTGGAAAGAAATGAAACGGCAGCATATCATTAAATGTTCTATAAATCTGAATAAAATTTATCGGAACAGGAAAGGAGGAAGAATGGATATGTTCGCTGAAAGTCACTCTGTACTCATGTGCGAGGTGGTTCGGTTGAGCTAACTGGTCCGGAATACTAGTAACAGCTTCAATTCCACGGAATTGCTGTTCATTGGACTGAGATATTCAGTGCAAATAGCTTTTTTACGATTTTTAAAAACAACACAACGGTTTCTACAAACACTTTACAAGTTAGCCAATATGGGTACGCGAATTTGATTGACAGACACACCTACATTTGGTTGTTGTGTGTTGAAACTTTCTACGGAGGCGTGTTTGTCAATCAAATTCGCGTACCTTGATCAGTGGCTAACTTGTAAAAATATTTGTTGGGTGGCCACGGTAAGGCGCGTCGCACTGTAAAAACATATTTCAACAGAATTATCTGTCATCTTCAATTTAAATTACAAAGTACAGAGTTGAATATATAGCGTGCGCTAAATACTAATCAACTATTAGAAAAAAAGGAAACAT